>JAKRSK010006295.1:0-112522 GCA_029891615.1 Natrix natrix natrix | reverse complement strand
AGATTGGTTTTTATTGATCAGGCACAGTGGTGTGATGCTACAAAGAACTACAGATCACTTTGGAGTTAGATATTAAAATTTGAGTTAGATTTAATTTTTTTTAAAGTCACTTATTTATATTACTTTATTCCTTACATTCATTCATAACATCTTGCAATGTGAGAGATATTTTTATGTGCGTTAAATAAAATTTGGTGGAGATGTTATTCCCTCCCCGCTCATAGTTATTCTCCCTCCCCACTTTGTTGTCCCATTGGTGGTTGAATTTGTTCCCCACATCCAGGGGCGGCGTGGGGGGACCACTTGTTACGCCATTTCAGACAAACCAGGGCTATGCCATTGGGATGTCCGAACTATCATTCAGTGAACCGTCAGCGTCGTCCTGTCAATTGCAGGTCAATCCATTCAACACTGCCCCCGTGGGTGCTAAGAGAAATACACCCCTGCCACACTGTGCTTCTTGCACTGTCCACCCATGCCAAGTTGTTTCTCACCTGATTTGCTCAGTTAAAATCAATTTGAATCCAATCCTTTATTTTGCCTAACACCTTAGTGTGTTAGGTTGTTGCTATATTTGTGACTGATACATATTCTCCTGAGGTATTCTTGGTGGGGGCTTACATTTTGTACTTCTTCCAGCAGTGGCGTTGACTGCCTTCCTTCATCAACTCTGGATAGCTTAGTCTTTTTATTACGCCTCCCTCTTGTAAGTTAGTTGGTTAGGAAAGCTCTGTTGATACCAGAATTCTCCCCTTTGCTGCTCCAGTTGTCATTTCATCATGTTCAACACTTTTAATATCTTTGCTCAAGTATGATTTTGCACCATGGAAAATTACTGCTTATTATAGCCTTGAAATATTTATTTCCTCTTTCAATTGCACAATGGGCATACTTATGCCTACTCCCAAATTCTATGGCTACAAGTCTATTTAAAATTAGAAAATGCCTTTGCTTTTTTATTTTCATTTCCAGCAAAAAATGAAAACTTTGGTTTGCGGGTTGACAGTCAATCCTTTCCTCCGATTATATCTTTATAATTTAAAACTTTTTTCTTAGTATTGAATATACTCTTAAGATTATAAAATATAAAAACATTCCAATTATTATTTTAATCAATAACCATTAATTTGCTATATGAAGTATTTCTTAAACTTGGCAACTCTGGATTGGTGGGAGCACTGGGGAGTACCAGATCGACCAGGAAAGAGTTGATATCATTCCCCATCTTCAAAAAAGAAGAAAAAAATGGATCCAGGAAATAAAAAATTACACCACAGGACCTATCAGTATGATTTCAATTACCTGGATATGATTCTGGAAAGGGATAATTCAGTAACAAGTCATCAAGCAACCAGCATACCAAGGTGTCAATACCAGGATACAGAAAACGCCCAACATGGGTTTGTTCAAAAAAGTGGGTCATGTCCAGGACAATCTTACTGCCAAGAGTTTTACAAAAAATAGTTAGTTAGGACCATTGAAATACTGTGGATAGAATTTTATTTGAACTTCAGTAAGGCATTTGATAAAGGTGACCACAAAAACTAACTACTTGATAAAGATAGGAAAAATGTAGATTAGACAGCACCATTACCAAATAGACTTTGTTACTGGGCTGATCAACACATTCCACATATAGTCATTAATGGAACTCCCATCTACATGGAGGGACATATGCAGGGGTTTTACCTCAAAAGAGTCTGTCTTCAGGACCAGTTGTCTTCTATAACTTTATCAAAGATTTAGACACAAGCCTGGCGGAATAGCAATGTTCCAGATGAATACAGGAGGCTTCAAGATACTGAAGGAAATTTGAAAGACTTGAACCTGGGGTCCAGCTAAACCCACAAAAATGAACTTCAACATAGAAAAAGGTTAAAGTTTTACATTTAGGGGGGGGAATCAAATTGCCACAGGTTTAGAATTTAGAATGGTACACTGGCCTCAACAGTAGTAATGAAAGAGGGATATTGGAGACGTCCTAGTGGACAATCACTTTAATATTCCTGAACCAGCATTTGTGCGGCAGCTGCCCAAAAAGCCAACAACTTGTTCACGGGCTGCAGTTGTTGAAGGGTAGAATCAAGTTCACATTGAAAGTGATAATAACTTTTATTATGCCTTGGTGGTAAGACCTCATTTGGAATATTGCATCATTTTGGTTCAACACCAATTATAAAAATAGGATGTTGTTGTGAGAACAAGAAAAAAACCTTGCAAGAGAAGGAAGAGCAACAAAGAAGATTTAGAGGGATGGAGGGATAACTTAATATTAAACCTTTTGAAGAGGAATGGTTTGCAGATTGGGTATGTCTGGTTTAATTAAAGGGACTAGGGGGGACGGACTTGATAGAGCAGTCCGAATATCCTCAGGGGGGGCTGCCCCTAAGTATATAGAGAGGCGGGTAAGTTATTCTCCAAAAGCAACACGATAGGCAAGACAAGAGAACCCAAAGAAAGCGAGACGTGGAAAGGGGGTAAATTCAAGCGAGAGAAGCTATGTAGAGTTGATGGAATTATATTCCTTGACAGTTAGAACAATTAATTAGTTGGAACAGCCAGCTTGCCTTCTGAAGTTGTGAGTGTGGCTCCAACGAGTGGGAAGGGGGTTTTTTTTTTAAGTAGAGGATTTGGACAACCTACTTGTCATAAAATGTGGTATAGGGGTCTCCTGCGTTGAGTAAGGGGTTGTTTAGAAGGACCTCCAAGGGGTACCTTCCCACACCCTGTTATTTTGATGTTTGGGGGGGGAAACAACAGCTGTGAATGTAGCTTTCCATGTTTGCCATACAGGGTTTCAAACACAAAATCAAACGGAGGGAGCTGGGCATATTGCCAAAGTAATCTTGTTATTAATTAATACTTTATTTACAGTCACAGACCAAAACCGACAACTACAAAAAAGACGGACACAGCAGACCATGTCGTTAGTCCCAAAAAAAAAAAAGAAGCCCATACTAAGGCGGGTTTACAGCTCTTCCTCTAATGGTCACAGCTCTCAAGGAAGAAGAGAAGGGGAAAAACCTGGAATCCTGAGAGGTGAATGATTGTACGAGAGAGACATCCCCAAGGCAATGCACAAACAAATTCACAAGCCAATCAGGACCCAGTAGGGGACGCTTTCAGGGGAAGAGGACGATACAGAGACAGTTACCGAGCTCTGTACACGCGCTATAACATAGGGGGCCAAAATAGAAGACATAGTCTACTGCTGTCTCAACCTCGGCTCTTAGTACTATCTAAGGGGCACAAGCCGAACTTTATTTAATCGTGGATCCGATGCCTACTTTGGTGAAACGATGCATCTCAGACAGTGCTCGAGGGGCATGACAGCATGTCTGAACGCGGAGCATTGGGGAAGGAAGGAAAAAAAAAAATAAAAGGAAATGCTCTTCTATACTTGGGAATTGGTTAGGGTTATAAATAATAGGAAGCATCTCAATCCATAGTTATTAACTTGTGTGTTGAGAAGTCAGGGAGGAGCAAGTTTTGTTGGCTCTGGCTCGATATTAGTTATTGTAAAATCAATGTCCACACAAGCCGTTGGACTATCCTAAATTGGGCTATCCTTGAGGTCGTAGTTTCTCCTAAGGCCTCGCTACACCGTGTGAAAACCATTAGCAGATGTGAAGCGAAGTTTCTTCAGCAGCTCCATTATCAGCCCAGCCGAGAAAGTCATGTGGAGGTCCGTGTGAACCACCAGGCTGGGACTGAGGTGTAGCTGCCAGGAAAGCTTGCCAGAGAATAGGAGGCACCCCTGAAAAAAAACCACCATTTTAAAGGTTGTGTGTTCCAGCCCTGGCCATACTTAGGTCCATCCGAATCGAATGCCAGTTCCTAGGTTATATCGGGGCAAAACCAACACCAAGGGGGAAGACCCAGAGTTTTTCTAAGGAAAGCAAGCCCTGGGTTTCTTTCAATGCAATCCTTTGAAGCCCCCGTATCCATATGGGAAAGCCGTAAAGAGTTATGGGCCAGCGTTTGTGGCTTTGTAATTGTAGTAGGGCAGAAGGAATGAACTGGCCACCCTGGGTATAAAAAAATATCTTAAAATCTGCTAGGTGACTCACAGGAGGTCCGAGTTCAGCACCTGGGTTCGATGCTCAGTTTCCAGGCTACCAGTGTTCTGAAATTGAATACCTAGATACTTAAAATGGAAAACCTGCTTAAACTAGCATTGCCATCTGATATACCTAAAAAGTAAAAACAATTTTCCGAGGCTCTAGTAGGAGACAACACAAGTAAGAATTTTAGTCATTTATGCATAGTTAATAGCCAAAAGGTATCTTTACACGCACAGTAAGAACCCAAAATGCAGAGTGTAAGTCCTGGCCTTGACATATTGGTAAAGGAGAACCCGCTTTTCTTCAGAGTTATAAGGGGTGTAAAGGGGGGGGGGAGTCGGGTAAAAGAAGATGAGGGATCTTTGTTGTTGTCATGCTTCGGGGCGTGGGGAATCAATATGTCCGATTTGTTAACAGGAGGTCAGATTAAATAAAAATATGTCAAATAGAAGAAGGAGCCCAGAAACACAATCCCTCTGCCTTTAATCCATTCTTATCGGATTGATACTCTTGGTCTTCTTCCAGAAACCTTTGGGGGACTGAATGGCATCTACCTCACTAAGTTCAGATTAAATTGTCTGGTAATTTGTTGTTTTTATTTATTATTCCTTTTATTTTTAGCATTTTTTATAAATTTTTGTTTATTATTTATTTAATTATTAGATCTGTAAATGGTCCTAGGACTCTTTAAGTTTTTGTGGAAAGGATAAACCCGCAACTAATTATTACAAGCTGCTTGGAAAAATGCTTTTTTTTAAACCCCTCTCCCTCAGATTGTTATTTTTCTTTCTTTCAACCACTGTTTTACTTTTGTTATCTATTGTGTGGGATTACAAGTTAGGGTCTTCGGAGGAGAATAAAGATTGTTTCCTCTTATTCATATTGCCTCATGTTTATATAACCTGAACATGGTGTCCAATGGCTTTAAACAAAAGGAAAGTTGAGAAAGAAAGTAAAGAAATAATATAAAAAAAAGTAGTAAAAAAGTAGAAGGAATAATGGAAGAAAAGGAAAAATGTTTATTACACTTTTCCTTTTTTTGACCCTTTCTTCCAGGATTTGAGCGGGGATGAAAAAGAGCCTTTTAACACAGGAATATAACGAACTGTAAACCTGATTTGAATTATATGATAAACAATGATAAGGACGCATTTTCTGTTTTTATTTCCTTGAATGGGCAAATTTTGTAGAATTTTTTTAATACAATTTAAGATGGTGATGCATAATATGTTTGTACCCAAATGAATGCTGTTTGAGATTTGGTGGAGGGTTATATGTTTTCTGTTTGTTTGTCTTTTGTGTAAAAAATAAACAATAACTTTAAAAAGGGAAAAGAAAACGAGTTAATAGTAATTCTCTCTGAAATTTCTTTCCTATCATTTGTATTTTTTGATTCCACACATGAGGCCAGATGTTGCACTAATGGTTTTGACATTGGTCCTGATAGTTCCTATATACCCCTTTTAAATAAAAAACAATTTGCAATTCCAGCTTCAGATTCCCTCATATGTCTAAGGGACTTTCTTATTGCCTTAGTTTAGTAGTGGAAAACTCACTGGTATAAAATGTTGCTGTCCTTATTGATGATGCCTTTCTGTTTCTATTACTGCCATTTGGCCTTGTCACTGGTGTTTAGTGATGTTTCTTATTTCTTTTTTTTCTTTGTAACACTTAAACAATATTTTATTAAGAAAGAAAAGGAAACAGAGCACCGCAGGCTCCCCTCCCCATTATCTTCCTTCTCAGGAAAAATAGGAGAATTTTTTATTCTGAATAAAAAATTCAAAGGGGGGGGGGGGGAGGAGTAAGGGAGGAGGAGACACTCTCTGCAGTTGGGCAGCCCAAAAAAAAGAGAAGAAGGTTTTTTGTATGGAGGTTGTTGGGGAAAAAAAAACTATTTGTAAGTGCTTCTGTTGTGTGGGGGCGGGGTGCCAAGGAGGATTCTCGGGGCCCTTTATCGGCCCCTCTACAGCAGGGACCTGGGATCTGAGTTTTTTTGCTGCCATTCTATGGGCGCAAAAGTGGAAAAGAGATCTACCATGGATTAAGAATTTCACTCGCGAGCACCAAAAAAACCTGCACAGGGAGGGGGGCTTGGAGAGGAGGAAGGCTCGAGGCCCGCCGCCTGTGCTGCGGCCATCCCAGTCTGACTGGGCCCTTCTGTGCCTAGGGGACTTGGTGTGTGGGTTGGAGGAGGGCAGGGGGTCTATGATGGGGGGCGAATGGGGTTGGGTGGTGGGAAGGGGAGGAAGGAAGAAGAAATGTGATTTGTTTCAGGCCAGGCGGCCTCTTGCTCTGCTTCTGTGGGGTTGTGTCAGCCGAGCTTGGGATTGTTTGAGGATCAGTCTCTGACAGTAATCTCCTTGAAGTTGATGGGCTTCACCTCTCGGGTCGTGCCCCTTCTGGCCTGGGAATCATCATTGAAAGTCTCCAGCTTCTGCTCTTCTTGACTCGGAAATAATCCAGAATTCATGGGAGGGGTTGGGGTGTAAAGTTGGCGTTCTGGCCTCGTTCGAAATAAGGGTGCGTTGCGTTTTTTTTTTTTTTCTTTCACCTTCAGTCCCCCCCCGAGGTTTGGTCTTAAGCCGTTAGTTTCCCTTTTGGCCTGAGGGATGGCCTCGGCGACTCCTGGTAAGCAGGCAGCCATTGGTGGTTTGTTCCTGGAAATGTACCGCAATCGTTCGCCGACAGGATCATCGGTAAGCTTTGAAAGTTGGAGTTATTTGCCGGTCACACTTCTTTACTGTGGTAGGAGGCCTGTTTCTGCTCATCAAATCACCTTCTTGTTGCCCAGTCTGATTCATGGCATTTCTCCTTGCGGCAGGTACACACTGTGTCCTCGCAGCTTGAAAGTAGTCGGCTGTGTCTCCTTTGCACGGGTTTTTTTTTCTCTGCACTTGGCCTCACTCAGGAGTCTTACAGTTGGAGCCTGCCCCCGGGCTGCCAGCCTCCATGCCCCGAAGGAGAAAAGAGTAATTTGGAGGACCTGACTCCTTGTTTTGTGCTGACCTTTCGAATCAAAACCTGATCCACTGCTATTGAAGGACTGTGGGCATTTCGGGGGGTTTTCACCAGGAGAGTGGGACTGGAGGGAAAAACCACGTTAGAGGCACTCCGGCCACCCAAAAGTTGAAACCGTGGACCTCCAAATGGCCATCCCACCAAGGCCTGCCGGGTTGGGGAAAAGGCTGGGAAGTGGATTATTCAAGCCCCCTTCCACGTCCATGCACCAGAGGTGACGATCATGGTCTTCCCCCGGACATTTTGTCCAATTCAGAGATATGCATCTCCCCTATTGCCAGACCTCCCGGTTGGAAGATTGATGATGACCTTCGAGTCTCCTCGTAGCTCTTGCAGACCCCAACGAATGTCCAACGAGGGAAGGAGGGGGGATGGGGTAGTTCCTTGCCTGGGTGCTCTCCAACTCCCCCGATTGGCCATGAAGTCTTTTGGTTTTTTTCTTTCGAAACTGCTTTTGAGGGCTGGTTGTTGGGGCTCGCGGTGTCCTTTCCTTTTTTCGCAGGGGGGGGGGGGAGGGAGGAGGAATGACGGATGCGTTCCCTGGTTGGGAGAGAAGGTGATCTCATAGCATTACTTCACAGAAGTCTAGTGACGTGCAGTCTGGGGAGGCAGGGAAGGCGGGGGCCTTCACCACTGTCATTCATTGTGTTGGATAAATGGAAGGAAAGAAAAAAAAAAAAAAATTGTAAGCGGGGAAAAATAAGGCGGACGGTTGCTTGATGTGAGGTTAGCTAGCTCCACCGTTAATGGACTACTGCCTGTTTTAAATAAAAACGCCCTCTAAAGCTTCTGAGCTCTGCCGCGAGGGAAAGGAAAAAAAAAGAAGAAGAAGGGGGGGGGGGAAGGGAAAAAGGGGGAAGGAAAGATGGCTTTAGTCAGGTGGTGGGGTGGGGCGGGTGTTAGGGTGATGTGAGGATAGATTTTGCTCAGGCATTCTATCCTTCTCTCGCCCCACCACGCGGTTTTTTAAAGCGCACTTTCTTTTGCCGCTGAGCTCTTCCGTGGGGCAAAAAGGAAAGACGGGAAGAAGGGATAGGAAAGCCGCGTTTTAGTTCAGGGGGTGTAGGGGAGTGGGAGTGATTTGATGTTTCAGGGCATTTTTCTCCTCCTCTCGCCCACATCCACGTTGTCTTTTAAAGCGCTTTCTTTCGCCCACGGCACTGCTAGGCACAGTGTGGTGTCACGCTCAGAAGCCCCCTTTGGAAAAAGGCCCCATGCTCCCTCACAGCCTTCCCTGTCTCGTTCCTCCGTCTGGCGGCGGCCCACCCCCCGGGGGAAAGCAGCTCAGCTGCTGGGGAAGTTTCCGACGGCCAGTTGGCTTCCAGTGCGGGGCGTTGCCAGGCGCCGGGTGGTGCGGGCTCTCGGTGGCTCCCGCCTTCCCAATGGTGCCGTTCCCCTGTTTTTCTTGCGGGGGGGATGGGGAAAGCCATGAAGATAATGGGGAGAAGAAAGGAGGAATTGGGGGGAAGCTTGCCCTGAAATCAGCTACATGGAATTCAAAACACTTATAATCCAACCTTTCTTTTTCTCGTTGTGTGTGTTTGTTTGTGTTTTGAGAGGGGGGAGGGGGGAGAGAGGGAGGAAGGATGGAGGGGGAAAAAGGGTAAAAGAAAAGAGGATAAAGGAAGAAAAGAAGAAGGGAAGAAAACCTATTTAAATAAGTTTAAAGCTGTTGCTGTTTAAATCAGGAACTGAGCATGCCTGGCTGTGGATATTTCTGGGAGTTTGAATGGTCCGCAAGTTTCTAAAAAAAAATTGCTGCCTCAATAGCCAATAAACTTCACCGCACGTTCACTGGCCGTTATTTTTGTTACCTGCAGGCTTTCCCTGAGGCCTGTAGGCTCCTACCAACGGGTGGTCGGTGGGTCCGTTTTGGTAGCTACCAGCCCCTAGTCCTTCCCTAAGACCTGCTCAGTGTTGGCCCCCCAAAATAATAGGGGTTGGGATGAGAGTAGTAGAGATCCCTGAACGGCCTGTTGGCCAAAAAACAGGGGGTGGGGTTGCTGAGGATGGGAAGGAAGGGTTAGGGAAAGGAAGGAAAGGGAAGGGAAGGAAGGGAAAGGTGGAAGGAAAAGTAGAGGGAGGGAGAGAGGATAAAGGACGAGGGTGGTAGGATTACAAACCTGGCACTAGAGAGGAGAGAAGAGTAGCAGCTAGAGAGGTTGATTTTTGATCCCAGGATGGAATTGTACTGGGAGGGATCATCTAGTCCCAACCCTGCTCCATCAGGGAGCATTGTGAGGTTTTTTTCTTTTGATCCCCATTTTATATGACTATATAGGGTCCTCGCCCACCCAGTCAAATGATTCCCCCCCCATCAAGCCCACACCTACAGAACGGTTGTAAAAAAAAATATTAGATTTCATCCACTGGCTAGACTTGTGTGGGGGAAACCTATGGCACGCCTTCCAGAGATGTTGGCACCAGAGCCACCTCTGTGGGCGCATGCACTGTCGCCAGCTGCTTTTGGTCCAGTCTGGTCCTCACAGGCACCAGTGCACCGGGGGTGAAAATGGCTAAAATATGCCCCTAAAGCAAGGGCCTGCTTATTGGGGTCTTTTTCAGACCAGTTATTTCAGGGTGTTTTTTCAGGCTGAAAAACGGCCAAAAAGACATCCAAAAACGCTAGGCATGCATTGCACTGGGCAGTTGGACTTTGGGGTTTTCCGGTTGTGTCTGGCTATGCACACACACCTCATGTTTTGTGTTGTTTGTTCCGGTTGGGCACGCGGTTGCTGAAAAGGTTCCCATCACTGGGCTTATTCTGAGCCTATATTACTTTTGTCTGTTAATTATGGGAGTCCTCTACAAAAGCTACTCATTTGAACAATTTTCTGGCAACTTTTTAAGAAGCATATTGGGATGAAAACTGACGAAGGGACATGTTTTCAAGACCATGGTTCTTTCAAAACAGAAAAAAACAGGAATATCTAACTATTGTACAAACCTATTCAATAATTAAGTGCAATTATTTATGTCATCTGCCTCATATGTGATGGGTTATGTATAGGTGATTGCCCCAGCCATCTCAAAGGTATTGCTTGTGTTCTGTTTGATTATTAACTTTATGCACCTCTAAGGATTTTATGTCTATTGTAGGCATATCTTTTTTAAGGACAGCCGTTATGGAGACCTTGAATGTCAGGCTGCCCCATTTTCTCCTGGGCTTTATTGTACCAGTGGGTATTAACTGATCTCCCCCCTTTGTTTATAGGGGAATGTTCAACTAAATTCTCCATAATATCAAATAGATTCCAGGCAACAGACATTGTGGATTATGAATTGATTCCCTTTTAATTTACCACTTATGTTTTTTATTATTGTATTTTCTTTTTCACATTATTATTATTGTATGTTCTATTACCAAGTTTTTTTATTGTGCAACAGGAAGATAAAATCATAAAGAAAGTTAAGAAATGAAGCAGCAGCCTCTAAAAAACCCCAGGTTAAGGCAGTTTTTATCATATGCCCATTAATTTAAATCTCACACCTTTTACATTCATTTTTATTTTTTTTATTTGAATTTGCCGTTGAGACTATCAAATTACATTAAAATAACATTAATTTATTTACTTTTAACATAACAAGATCAATATACCCAGAATCTGGATATGGGGAAAAAGGTTAACCTATTGTGTAGGTTGATGGGGGGAGCTAGCAGTAACCTCATATCTGCGGAAAAGTGAAACAATAAAGGTCTAATGTTTTGCATGGTTAGAAAGAACCTTAATCATTGATAATGTGTTCTGCAACCAAAGGTAGACTTCCAATATTCTATAATCAGAGCTCACAGAAAGTCATTTATATCATAAGTTCAGTGGGGGTGTTTAAAACAGGGTGGTAAAATCTCTTAAAAACACCCAGGGAATTCCAGATTGGTTTTGCACATGAATATGGCATTGGACATGATTGGCCAACGTTATAGTTATAGAACGTGATGCCCTGAACCTATGGACGCATGCCTTGAAAAATAAGAGTGAGCATATGGTGCATGTCGCCTTGCACACCATGGCATTGTGGGTTTCTGGCACGAATTTTGCACTGCATGATGAATCAGCTGGCCTTTCTATGTTGTGTCATCAGTGCTGGAATATGGAAGAGATGGTCTTCCGTTTTCGTGTGAGCATGCACGTTGGCAAAACTGATCGTCACGCACTCATGTGCGTTGCCAGTAACCGCAAGTCTAGGCTGGGCAACGTCAAGACAGAAACTGGAAAGTTCATTTTTTTTCCGGTGCATGTATTTATGCCCCTTGTTTGGGCCAGCTCCCCACTTCTGGGGTTCACGGGCCTCAGACAAGCGGGCATCACGCACACCCTCCCTTTTTTCCGTACTCTACTCGGTCCCGCTTAAAAACTAAAGGTTCTCCATCACTGGTTAATATGAGATGAATAGAAGCTTGCTGTAGCAGCATCACGGATCACTGCTTGGAAGTTTGATAAAATTAAAAACATTGCTTTATACTTGTACTTGGCAGGCCGCATTTGGAAAATAGTGGGAATACAGGTTTATTGGTCACCACAACTACAAAAGAGGATATGCCTGAGAATTCTATCAATTTTTTTTCATGTGCAGACTATCCAGGTGGAATAGACAGGATAAAGGGGAAACAGTTTACGGAGCATAGGCTAGGCACATTCTCGCCTGGTCGAAGAGGGAAAGATTATGGATGGGCAAAATTTCCAACATCGTCAATTCCTCTCCATTATACTTGAGAGGTGCGTGTGATTACTAGTGAAGACAGAGGGTGACACTGACCTTAATCTCCAGAGAATAGGACAAGAAAAGTATTTATGGGTTTGGATTAGTCGTTTGCCTAAATCAAGAGAAGGATCCCAACCTTGGAAATAAGGAGAAATTTTCCTCTGAGATAAGTGTAGAAGTGATTCTCCACTGATTTAATTCTTTATGAACAAATTAAATCAGCAGTGGAAATAGCTTAGCCTCCTGGTAGTATGTAGGTGTTCCTCTCATTGGGTAAATATTCTAAAATATATAAACTGAATGACCATTTGGATCAAGGATTTGTACTATAGAGGTCTCTTGCCTAGTTGTGCGGGAATCTTGGAACCAAAACTTTCCTTAAAGTTGTCCCTTTGTTCACCCCTATGAAATGTCTTTATATTCTATGTTCTCTGGGGATACTCAGCATTTGCTTTAGACTGGTGGCCAGGAACAGCTCTCCCCATTTCCTTCATCTCTATTGCTTTTTTTAAACTTTTGTAGGCAGGAATAGCCCAGAGCTGATGTATGGAAAGCTGTTGCTTGTAGTCCTGTATCTTCTTAGGTGTGGGGTTTTGAAAGAGAAAAGTGCGGGTGCCTGACTAATTTTAAACACCACTGAACTTTATTCCTCATTATTACTTGTGGGGAGCAGAGTTTTGAAAGACTGCCAGATCTGGCTTTCCAAAGATGCCTGGGAAGAAAAGAACCCTGGAAGAGTTGGCAAAATAAATTTGTTGTAAATCTGGGAAAAGCCACCCATGCCCTATCATTTGCTCCTGCAAAAGCCCACAAAACAGCTGCGCTGTGTTTTCAGCAAAACAGGCTTGTTCACGTAAATATTCTAATCTCCTTTGTTACTCAGGGCAGAATAATGAAAGAGTTTGGATTAACCTGTAATTTCCCCACCTTCTGCAAGGATTCCATTTCTACATTCACTGTTCTTGACCCCTGCTCGTGATTGTTCTTAAAACCAGTTGGTAAGTCAACCTTTTTTTACCTACCGCCCCACTAATGGATCTTTCTGTTGGAAACATTTCCTTAACTCCGCCCACCAGTTTTTTTTTGTGGCATGTGCGGGATATTTTTTTAGAAAGGAGATGTGGTTTTTTTTTTAATAAAGGATAGAAATGTTACATACATTATATCCTTTTTATTTTCTACTTTATGCATGTTTATAACGTTTTAACATTATAAAGTTTAATTAGTAAACATAAAGTAATTTTGAAATTAGCTGTACTAGTGATTATTGTGGATCTTTGAGGTGATGCTGCGTGACTAAATTATTTGATATTGGTTCGATTTTTCAAAAGGAAAAATCAAAGGTCTCCTCTTTCGTGTGATATTCAGCGGTTTCTGTTTGGTCATATTATGATTAACAGCACTAATAAAAGCCTGATTCTTACAAAAGATATGTGGTGCAGGGAAAGGTATATCAATAAATTGAAACACTCATTTTGTTCCACCATATTTGAGATATCAACACAGGCATATTTTTTTTTATTTTGCCAGAGTTTTTGGTATCCACCACTGCCAGCAATTACTTTATTTACTCCTCTTTCGTCATAATTAAGTTTACTAATTGTTCTTCTTGGCAAGTTATACTCAACTTCAGGCAACATTTTGCTGAGTAAAAGGGATTTATCATGATCCAGTCATGCACCCTCTTTAAGTTCAAAATATCTTGAATATTTGCTTTCACATAATCCACATTTGAGTTCGTTGAGGTGGCTACTGCTAGACCTTTCCCAATGATCCCCCGGATGTTTACCTCATTGTTTATAGGAGGAACAATTCGGAAATGATGGAAAATATGCTCTCTTCGAGAATATTATGGACGGAAGATGATCCAAGCTTTTCGTCAAATAATGACACAATATTTTTGAACTTATAAGGTTTTATTGGTTCCGTGAAGCTGCAAATTAATGTCATTAATTCTCTTGAAATGTCTGCCAAATTTAAAAGGCATCAGGTCTTTTATGGCTTTTAACTGTTCATAGAGACCAGGCCTCATTTATCTCTTTCAAAAAAAATCTGTATGGCACTATCAATTAATGCAACACAAAATCGTGGACAACAAGCATGGTACCTGTTGAGAGCCATCAAACTTTGTTTTTTGTTTTTTTTTGTAAAAAATTTTGTTTGTGAAAAAGTAACCTAATTTTTTATTTTTATATGCTTGTTATGTCCTGGCCACCAGATGTCGAAACATTCTTATCACCACTTGGCCATTAGATTTGATCGTATTTACAGCCTTCTAATTATTATTTTATTAATGATGAAATGGAGACTTGTTTACTTTAATTGTTTTCCTACAATATGTTGTCTGTGCACATACACTATTTGTATGAATACACAATAACGTTTGGCATCTTCTTTCCTTCAGTAAGGCAACTATCCCTCGATATGCGGCCTACATTGATGTGCTCCATCAAGTAGCATGCAATTCTGCAACAATATTGGTTCTAGGGTTTATTTTAGTTTTTTGCAAAAGTATGATTTCATAGCATTTTTTATATTATTGATAAATCCTTTTGTTTTGTTTTCAGATTGATAGTGAATAGGTAGATTTTCTTCTTGCAATGTATTGTTTTCCATCACAGGTGAACCAGTACATATGTCATTCCGTAAGAAGCACTTATTATCTACTAGCAAAATGACAGACTCCCTCATGGCCAATTGTATGGAAAAATGAAGAATTTTGGAGAATACCTATAAGTTTATTTTCAACATTTAGCCGCCATTTCTTCGTCAATGCGTCTCTTTACTGTTGTTATCGCTTAAGGGGCATATGTTTTTAAAACTTCAGGTATATCATGATGCATTACTGTTTGAGATAAATTCTTTGATAGAGGGTATTTTCAAAGTTTCTCCTAATATTATGACTTTTACCACTTTTTGCTATTAAGTGTGAGTATATACGATAAACATGCAGTTAATCACATCCTCATTTTTTTGCATGTTGTTTTTGAAATGATGCAGCTATTGTTGAACGATTTTGAAATCTGTTTATAGATTTCTTGAAATATTCAATGGGCTGTATCTTTATCTTGCGAATTGCTTTGTAGCAAGATGGTTGTCGCAATCGACTTGGCTTCATTGCTTCATTAGATAATGTCTTGTGGCACAGTAAACACATTGGAAGCTGTTTATTTGTAACAGATTCTAATGAACCCATCTTTCAGATACTTACTGGTAAATAGCCACGAGCATATTTCTTTTTTTCAGACAAGGGTTCTAATATTTGTTTCACAATTAAACAACTACTTTTATTCTCATGTTTTGATCCTCACTCCACACAGTGCTTTTCCTTTTTTATCTCCTTTTTTAATCTTCCTTAGAGCTATGTACAAAAGTAAGGCTGAGCTAGTTAGCCCACTTATTATTATTAGCCAACAACCAATAATTCTCTCCTGCCTTTTCTTTCTCCTATTTTGCAACTGCTATGCTCTGCTCCGCTTCTGCACTGTCCCTGCTATCAGTTTCTACTCCTCCCCTTCCTCTTCCCACGTGTTTTGCTTGTGCACGCTCTTGCGCCTCGCCTGCCCACTCGCAACAAAAGGAGGTTTTAACCTCCGAAAGTCCCTTAACGCACGCTACTTCTCGTGCGCGTTAGTTCAAAGGCGGTTTTAACCTCCAAAATCCCTAATGCACGGCATTTCTCGCGGCGCGCGTTAGTTCAAAAGGAGGTTTTAACCTCTGAAATCACCACAATGCCCACCTGGAATCCCAAAACGCCCACTAGTGGGGTGGTAGGGACCAGGTTGACGACCCATGTTTCTAAACGGAGAGAAGGCAGGAAATGCCAGGGGGTTTGACCAGTAATTTTAAGCTTAAGCGCTTTAGAAATAAGGACATCATGGGGGCGGGGGCCTGGCTGAGTGCATGCACAGAAGAGGAGGAGGCAGGATCGCGGCTAGCTGGGAGGCTGAGCGAGGTCTCCATTGTGGCCATGCTGCTAGTGATGGCGGAGCACGGTGGAGTGCGTCCGGTGCTGCAGCTCATCAACATCACACCCCATCTCCACTGGGAAGCCCCCCCTCTCTACCAGATGCTGATGAGCGATGGCATCAACACCCTTTCCTCTTTCAGGCCTGGGTCACCCAGCTGAACCCTCTGGTGGATGACCAGTGCGTTGACCGCCAATGCCATTTGCCAGATTTAACGGCTTCATTGTGAACACTCTGAAGGGTGGAAGGTGAGTGGGTGGTCCTGATGAAAATGGAGGTTCTGTGGGCGGGTTTCATGCACGTCCCTGCCAAGATTGGGCATCTAGTGCCGAAGGAGCTGGGCAAGCAGGGTGGAGGCACAGCGGGCCAGCAACCAGCCCTTTCCAGGGCAAAAGAGTTCCAGAGTGGGGCTCCAGAGTGGGGCTCCAGATGCAGGGTCTTTGGCAAAGTACTCCGGGCCCTTCCAAACTGCTGGGGAACGCAGGGAGCACCAGCCTCCTGAGCACCCCGGGGGGCTCTTAGGTCAAAGTGGTGCCCATCGCCAGCCTGAATCCTTACCAGTCCAAGTGGACCATTTGCACCCGGGTGACCCAGAAGGGCCACAACCACACCTGGAGCAACACCTGGGGTGAAGGGAAGCTTTTCTCCATAGAGATGGTGGATGAGAGCAGTGAGATCTGAGCGACGGCCTTTAATGACCAAGTGGACATGTTTTTCTCTCTCCTGGAGTTGAATAATGTCTACTACTCCAAGGGCAACCTGAAGACAGCCAACAAGCACTACACCTCTGTCAGTGACGTGCGGTGAGGTTTATGACTGGTGAGGCTGGTGACGTCATCAAACCACATGGGTTGCTCCGATCGCACAGGCGCAGCCAAATGGAGAAGTTTCTTTTCTCAGAAATGTCAGAAAGAGGCAGGCAGGCTGCCACAGCTCCACTAAGAAGACATTTCTGAGAAGGAGAAACTTCTCCTTTCTCCTCCTTTCCCCCCCCCCCACTTCTAGCACTGATGATGTTACCGGGTGTTTCCCCGAAAATACGACAGGGGCTTATTTTCTTTTGCCCCACGAAATATGGCCTTGGGCTTATTATCAGGGAGGGCTTTTTGCTTTGGGGCTGCCGGGCAGCTGCTCCCTTGTGAACTGGCTCCCAAAGAGCCGGGCACAGCCTCAGGGGCGAAGCAGCCATGAGGTAACCATGCTCACGAGCAGCCGCCCGGCAAATCCCCTCTCCAACTGGGAAAAAGCGCCATTCACTGACCTAGGGGGTATCCCTAAGGTGCCAAGGCCATGTGGTGCTCTGTCCCGCCCCCCCAGCTCCCGTGGCTTGGCACATTTGGGGATACCCCTAGGTCAGTGCATGGAGCTCTGCCCGGCTGGAGAAGGAGGTTGCGCGAGTGCCTGTTTCGCACCGCACCTTCACCAAGCCCTTGCGCAGCTCTCCCAGGCCACTGCTGCCGGCCGCTAGGCTGCTGGCCGCTGGCCGCTGCTGCTGCCTCGCCACCGACCGCTGGCCGCTGCTGCCCGCGTCTCCGACCACCGACGCCCCGCTCCAGCATAACTTTCAAACTCCAAAACTCGGGGCCGAGTCTTCCAGCATCGGCCGCTCTAGGAGTGCTCTCTATGGTGGGCCGGCTGCCGGACAGAGGAGTTTTCCGGACAGAGTCTTCCAGCAGCCGGCCCACCATAGAGAGCATTCCTAGAGCGGCCGATGCTGGAAAGATTCGGCCCAAGTTTTGGAGTTTGAAGTTATGCTCAGAGCGGGGCGGCGGCGGTCAGTGGAAGTCAGCTGTGGCCAGCGGCGGTGGCCTGGGAGAGCTGCGCAAGGGGCTTGGTGAAGCTGAGCTGCGGGCGAAAACAGGCGCTTGCGCGCAAGCCCCTTCTCCAGCCGGGCAGAGCTCCATGCACTGACCTAGGGGGTATCCCGAATGTGCCAAGCCACTGGGAGCTGGGGGGGCGGGCAGAGCACCACATGGCTTGGCACCTTAGGGATACCCCCTAGGTCAGTGAATGGCGCTGTTCCCGGCTGGAGAGGGGATTTGCCGGGCGGACTGCTTGTAAGCATGGTTACCTCATGGCTGCTTCGCCCCTGAGGCTGTGCCCGGCTCTTCGGGAGCCAGTTCACAAGGAGAGCAGCATGCCCGGCAACTCTCCCCTCAGAAGTCTCTCAGACAGAACGCCACTCCCTAACCTAGCGGTATAACCGAAGGTGGCAAGCAATGTGAGCGCTCCCCCCCCCGGCTCCTGTAACTTGGTGCTTTCGGGATAACGCGCTAGGTCAGTGAGCGGTGCTCTGCCTGGCTGGAGGGGGGTGGGGTTGTCCAGGGGGTTTATTTTCGGGGGTGGGCTTATATTTTTGCCCACGCGAAAAATTGTGGCAAGGGTTTTAGTTTCGGGACAGGTTGTATTTTCGGGGAAACACGGTACCATAGGCATTTTTTTGCATCGGGAGAGCCCGGGATCCTTGCAAGGGGAATGGGACCACGTGTGCAGGCGGCTCCTCAGCGCACAGCCTCAGATCTAGTAATACGTTGTTCCACTGAACAACAAACGGTTACCTCACCCCTTCATATCTGAATATAACACCCATTGGAGCATCCCACCTATACTGTATCTCTCTTTTCTTCAGCTCCGCTACCAAAAATCCAAAATTCCCTTCTAAACTTTAACATCGCTGGTGGTTAGCTCCTTGAAAACACCAATCATGTTCCCGTCTATTTGAAGAGAAGAATAAAAAGACTTCTGCAAGATGTCATTTCTAAAATCTTCTCTCAGTAAAGTATATCACAACATCTCTTGGTAATTGCCTTTGTAATGCTATACGTGAATTTACTCTGTAAATTTTATCAATCTTAGCAGAAATTTCAAGGGGATCATCCACTTTTAATAACGTGGCCAAAACATCGGCACAAACTTTTCTTAAGTCCTCTCTAGGGTTTTCTCTTAAACCCCTCAATCTGATAGCATACTCCATAGATCTAAATTGTATCATAATAATCTAATTATCCATCCTTTGCATATTCCCCTCCATTTCCACAAATTTCAGATCCGTTTCTTTCGTTTTGGTTTCCAAATCCAAAACCAGTTGCTCCACCTTGCTATCCACCTTAAGAACAACTTCTGACATCCCTGTGGCTATAGCTTGCATGTTTTTATCAAGCTGGTCATACCTTTTTATGGTGTCCTGGACCATTTGTTTAACCTCTTTAATTTCTTTACCTATAAAGTCCTTCAAATCCTGGAGGTTTATTGTAGCACCTGGGGGAGCCACCCCTTGTTCCGTTGCCATTCTTAACAAAAAAGAAAGAAAAGAAAACACTTCTTCCCAACTTTCTCACAAAATGCTCTTCCGAGTAGATCAGGTTATATGAACTAACTTTAGAGTTGTTAATAGTTATTTCAGCCGTTCCACCTTTACTCCTTTTCCGCCCCCAGCTGTCAGCAATCAGTTAACTTTCATTTTCTTTAGGTTTTCAGCTATAAATTAACGCCATTTTGAAGCCTTTGTTCTGAATCCTTTGTTCTAAGCCCGCGCCTTTCAAGTTCAGCAATACCGTTCTTTAACAAAATTTTTCAAACATAAAACTTAAGATACTTGCAAATGTTTCCTTCTTGGGTTGCTCGGAGTTAAAGGCTGTTCACGGCGTCTTGCTCTGCTAAATCATTAGTGGAGGATCTCAGTAGACCAGAGCTTAAAACAGCTGCAAAGGGGGGGGGGGCTCTCCTTGCCCACACCCCAGAGGCTATAAATCCTTCTGGGGGGCTACACAAGTGGCTCTACCCGACAGCTGTAGCTCTCTCCTAAATTCCTGAGGATTTTGGAGTGTCCAAGGCGTTTACGATCTTTAAAAAAACGCCTCTACAGGCTATTGAGTCGACAAGCTCAAAAAAAGCCTGCCCGCGCCATCCGTAGCACAACCCGGAAGTCTAAACCTGTACATTCTGATATAGCCCATGTAACAGCATCAGTGGGTACTAGTTACAGTTGTTGAATTTAAGCATATAATCAAATGTGATATCTCTTGAGTATTTTCCCCCAACACCATCTCTTTTTAAAAAAACCAATCAATACAAATTAGTATATCCAAGAAAAAAGGTGCTGCTCCAAAAGCATTTTTTATTCATCATTTAAGCATTGTTTTTTTTAAAAATAATTTTATTGGTTTTTGAACATATATAGGGAATGGTAAAAAGGGGTACAAAGAAAATTTTGGCAGCTCCCGTGCTAGTGGTAGAAATCCCCCCAAATCTCACAATTTTTACAATGTTAAAAACAACGTATAAAAGATAAGCATAAACAGAATCTTGTTTTACATTATATCAACCATATGTTCAGTCATCTCTTTCTTTGTCACTTTCTAGTATATCAACAATTATCATAGTATATTTCAAATACATTTATTTTTGTGACCTGAGCCTTTTCGATATTGCTCCCTCCTCTCTGTCCCCAGATGGAGCCACAGCCCCCCCTCCTTCACATCTTGCACATTACTACCTTTTTCACCACCTCCCCTATTTTCGTCCTCTAGGAGAGAACTATGTTTTTTAATGAAGGCTTCTGCCTCCTCCACTGTATTAATTCTAATTGTTTCCCTCTCAAAAAAATCAACATTCCCTCTGGCAATAACCATCTAAACCAAATTCCTTTATTGTATAATTTCTTTGATAAGGAGGAATACTTCCTCCTTTTTTCCCTTATTTTTTTCGGAATTTGCTTTAAGATGGTAATATCTTTATCTTCATATTTTAATGGTCCCTCCCTTTGGGCCCCTAGCACCTCATCCCTCTTGTTCCTCCTAAGAAACTTAACATGCACCTCCCTTGGAACATTATGTGTTCTAGCATATGCTGAATTAATCCTGTATACCAGATCCATATCCCACCACAACTGTTCTTCATTTCTCTTAATATATTCTGCTAAAATTGTACTCATAATATCCTTAAGATCTTCATTTTCTGTCTCTGGTAGATTCTGGAATCTGAGAAAAAAGGACATTCTTTCAAATTCTATTTTTGCCATAATGTTATCCAATTCTAAATTTCCCTTCCGGACTGCCTTGACCTCCTCCCCCAATCCAACTGCCCCCTCCTCCAAAACCCCAATTCTTTGTTTATTTTCTGTTAAATGTTGTTGTGCAGCTCTGAGTTCATCTTTAAGATCTGTCACCTCTTTTTTCAACTCATTTTGACCCCTCATAATTTCCTGAAACATTTAGTTAACAGATAGTTCTTTTGAGCTCTCTCCAGTCCCTTCTTATAACAATGAGGTAATCTTCATCTGCTGCATGCTTGGACTGGAGATGGAAGAAGGAGGAGCCGAGAATGACTTGCCCGTTGGAGGTTTTTTGGGGCCCATTTATATGCGTTCAGAGATGATAAGTCTTTTACAAAGAGAATGGCGTCAGTGGAGGACGCAACTGTGTCGTTCCCAGGCGGCAGGCAAATCCAAAAGTAAAAAGTTAGTTTTCCTTCACAGTTCCAAGGCATGAAGGTACACCAGAAAGGGGAAAAGTCAAATAGTCAGAATTAATCAGGAAGACCACGTAACGGGAGAGATCCAGAGTGCCTTCAGAGGGGGTATTAAGACATTTACCAGAGATTTTTTCCCCCAAAGTTAGTTTCAAAAGGCAGGCTTCATTTATCGGTACAAAAACAAAGACGGAGGGGCGCCATCTTGGCTCCTCCTTTCGCAGGGAGAAGAACAAGGAGATCCATTAAAAAAATTCCTTTTAAGAAAACAGCTCAGCAGTCACCTCTTGCAGCTGTGATATCAATCATTCTCAGATAGTTAGTACAAGTGACAAGTCAGCCTTTATTCTCTCTCCAGTTTAAGCATTGTTGATTAGCATATCTTTGTTCTCTCCTCATTGCAAAAGATATTTCTCCCAGAATCCAAAGTATTCATTTGTCTTGGAAAATATTTATGAAATCATTCTAGTATATCCTGACTCATTTGGGGTGATAAATCATAATAAGTGGTGCATATGCATACAGAAAATGCATAGGTATAAACTACACATGATTTAGTTGTGTTGTACATTTCTGCTCTTTGTCCTCCTGGAGAGGTTTCTGCAGCTTCACAGTCTGAGTAAGTGATATTTCTTTTATATCTCAGATGAATTTGAGAGGTATATCCTTCATTTCTGCCTTAGCAATATTGTTGAACCTTTCACTTTGCAATACTGTCATAATATTCTTCCAGTCTCCAACATATCTGGTACAATTTCTGGAACCACTGTCTGTCTTTCCATAAGATCCAAATGTTATCTTTATCCTCTCATTGCACATTCATGCATCAGTCAGTAAGTAAAAGAGCAGGTTTGGGGCTCAGCAATAGTCACAACTGAGGTTTTATAGTAATGCATTACCTTGGAGAATTTTTCAACAGAAAGAGGATATATAAGCATGAATAAAAGTAAATTATTCTTTGCTTAATAAGAGAACTCTGTTCTTGCACAAGTGATCACAAAATGGATTCTTACTGCTTTATTGGGTCTGGAAGTAATATTTATACCTATATAAGAGCCATGTGCAGTGGTGGGATTCACATTTTTTTTTACTACCGGTTCTGTGGGTTGGTGGATGTGGCAGGGGAAGGCTACTGTAAAATCTCCATTACCTCCCCGCTTCAGGGGAAAGTTATTGCAAAATCCCCATTCCATCCCAATCAGCTGGGACTCAGGAGGCATAGAATAGATGGGGGTGAGGACAGTCAGAGGTGGTATTTACCACTTCTCCAAACTACTCAAAATTTCTGCTATAGCTTCTCCAGAACATGAATGAGTTTTATTCATGTTCACACCTCAGTATTGTTTCATGAAACGATAAGATCTGAAGAATAAAGATTATTTCAGTTTACCTAAATGCAAGCTGTTTTTCTGAGTAATTGGGGATTTATTTTATCAAATATGGATTTCAAGATACATTTAGATAAATGCAATTAAACATTGCCCTTTGGGATCTTGTCATAAAAGGTGGCCCAGTGGAAATGTCAAGATGGGGCCAGGGTAGGCAGTCTCATGCCATTACATCAGTTTAATTATCCTACTTAGGTTAAATGTCTGAGCCTATCAAGAGATAGAAGAATGGAACATAATTTAATCATATTTTCCTTCTACACTAAGAAATGATATAAATACAGAGAAACCAACTCTCCCCAGAGAACTAAATGAGTTTCCTGCCAATGAATATATAAAGCTGAAATTTAAATAAGCCCAGTCAACCACAAGGTATATCATAAGTATAGGAGGAAACATTTAAGAAGAAGAATTAAGAGTTGATATGTTCAGGGGAAATGCTGAACCAGTACTGAAAAAAGTTTGATTAATAGCTGACCAGCAGCTGACGGACTATATGGTGAATGAGCACAGGCAGAATCCCTCTCTCTCTATCTCTCTCCTCTAATTCAACTCAACCAGGTTATCTGAGGCAGGGGTCTCCAACCTTGGCAACTTTTAGACTTGTGGACTTCAACTCCCATAATTCCTCAGCCAGCAAAGCTCAGCAAAGTCTTAAAGTTGCCAAGGTTGGAGACCCCTGATCTGAAGGACTGTCTCTTGCTGGTCACATCTACCCAACCCACCAGAGTGGGGAGGCAAGGAATGTTGTGGGTCCCATCCGATAGGGGGAGATACACCTCATGGGACCCAGAAGAAGGGCCTTCTCCATGGTGGCTCCCTCTCTCTGGAACACCATTCCCCCAAAGATTAGACTGGCCCCCATTCTCCTTAGGAAGGTGATGAAGACCTGGTGCTGCCCTGGGGAACTCAGAGCGGAATGGAGCCCATTAAATGGCTTGTGTGATGCATTGTCACTGGGGCTGGGGGGATATAATACTATTTTATTAATTTATTATCTGATTATTTTCTTCTATTAGTTTTATTTTTAAATATGATGTTTTTATATTTGTGTAAGTTGCCTTGCGTCTCCATGTGCAAATAGGTGGCAAAATAAAATTTCTAAATAAATAAATTGCTCTTTCTAACCTATTACTTTGGTTCAGCACTTTTTCAAAGCTACACCTCAGGATCTGAAGGATAAAGGGAAAACCCTGATTGGAAAGAACAATACTCTCCATTGCCCAAGCCAGAATGATCCTTCAATGCCCAGAGAACCGAGGCCGTTGGAGCTGAGCTTCCCCCCCCCCCCAAGGGATAATATGATTGTACAACAGCCAGAATGGGATAGAACATTTGCCTCTCCCCAGAACAAACTAACCTGCCTCCTTAGGAAGTGGAAAGTTGGTTAAACACTGGAATAGCTAAGGATGACATAGAGCTTCCTCGGGTACTGAATATGCTGGGGACAAGAAGAAGTCAATGTCATGAGGACATAAAAGAAAAAAGGGTTTTGAACTGTTTTTGTCCCAAGGTTAGATGCAAGTGAGGAAAAGACTAAAGTTTGATTTTGTTCTGTTGGTATTACCTTTGCATAGATGTTGTATGTTCTTTAGTCCAAAATGTTGTTCATAGACATTAATACGGTTTACCCTAGGATCGTCTTTCGTGTTCTTGAATGTAGACATCTCCACGACTTTGTCCACTTCCTGGCTGCTCAGCTCTTTTCCAATAATTTTGCATACTTGAAGTACTGCACCTCTATGATCCTGGAACAAGAATTATTTGCTTTTGGAATATTTATATAGGTGAAAGTAAAAGTTCCCCTCGCACGTATGTGCTAGTCATTCCTGACTCTAGGGGACAATGCGCATCTCCATTTCAAAGCCAGAACTGTCCGAAGATGTTCTCCGTGATCATGTGACCGACATGACTAAACGGTGAAGGTGCATGGAACACTGTTACCTTCCCACCAAAGGTGGTCCCTGTTTTTCTACTTGCATTTTTTTCATGCTTTCGAACTGCTAGGTTGGCAGAATCTGGGACAAGTAACGGGAGCTCACTCCATTAGGCGGTACTAGGGATTCAAACTGCCAACCTTTCTGATCAACAAGCTCAGCGTCTTAGTCACTGAGCCACTCTTAACCTAGTAGTCACTCTTAATTTAGAGTATGCTGCACTGAATTGAATAGAATAGATTTTGAGTGAAAACATGGATAACAGATACCTCCCACTATATCTTCATCAATTTGAGGTGAAACATATACATATGTATGTATATGTATATATAAATAAGTGCATGTACATACAGACATCTAAACACATACAAACCCATACACATGAGTTACATATATAATGGACCTTTTATATAATACTTTGTGATTTTCTCTGCATCCTTATAGACTCAGTATTATTCTAAAGTGTTTTCTTGGTATTTTTAAAAAATATATCAACAGAGATACTTACATGTTTGTCTTTTTGCCTTCAAATCACATAAAAATAAGGTTTATTTATGTATGGCTAGCTTCGTATTGCATTTTTATCTCATGTCCATTGCCTAGAAATGTTGCAGTGAGTTAGTTGGGTACCGTATAAACGAAATAACCAACCAACCAATCAATATGTATCCAAATCTATTGTGCTTTTTTCTTTGTGAACAAGCAATGTTATATAAAGCATATAAAAGGAATCAGAAGTACAGTAGTAATACAAACAAGAAAGAACTAAAATCATGGTTAAATCTAGACTACAGCCATAACCATTTGCTTTACCTCTCCATACTCTTTCCAAACTCATCAACTTCATTCAAGTACATAATTCTCCTTCTCCCTCTCCCTCTCTGTCTCCCACTCCTTCTTCCCTCTCCCCACCCCTACCTCCTCCTCATAGTGGGATTCAAATAATTTAACAACCTGTTCTCTGCCCTAATCACCAGCTGGGTGGGCATAGCTGGGTGGACAGGGCCAAAGGGCGTGAAGCACTCAGCCTCCTGCAGCACTCTGCCAATTAAAATGGGGCATGAGGATTAATTACAAAATGTGGGCTTTGCTTTGTGACATCCAGATCCAGGGATGTGAACTGCACAGAAAATACAGTATCGCAAATACATTTTCTCAGCAAACAGCAAATTTTGAAGCTCCAGGTAATGAGGATTCATTTCAGGATGAGTAACCATAGTTTGCATGTTGGAGGTTCCTAAAGGAATGCTGGGAAACTCTGCATTTTAAAGAACATTTGAGGGAGGGTTGCAAAATAGTCCTTCTCTACCTGAGGCTATAGAGACCTGACACCAATCAAAACACTGTTTGTGAAGCAACTGGTCAACACTGACAGGGTAAGCCACTAGTATATGAAAATAAGAGCAAACTCCACTCCTTTCAAGTACTGATGATATTATATAGTTTGGTAATGAAACATCTGCAAGAAAACCATCAAGCTCAGAGAGCACCAAGGACCCCACAGTTCAACCCTGAGCTACAAATATTTTCTTCTATTGATAAATACTTTTTGGCTAGAGGGACTCAAGAGCCTGCCTGTTAATGTTGATCACAGAGCAAGTAGAGAAGTGAAAAGCCTCACCTGGATCACTTCCTCATAGCACATGATGAAAATATTGAATTTATCCAGATGTGTCTACCATCCTTTGATATGATCAAAGGCCACATTTGTAAAAAAAAACTGTTGGTGCAAACAGAGAATGGAAATAATTGATCATTTATTATTTATTTATTTATTTAAAACATTTATTTAATTAGACAGACAGACAGACAGACAGACAGACAGACAGACAGACAGACAGATAGATATAGTTGATAGAGTAGCGGTGGTTCCTAAGTGTTTCATGAGTCTTTCCACAGAAACCAATGAGATGCAATTTTGCAAGATGAGATTTAGCCTGGGGGCTCATTGGAGGCAGTGGTGGGATTCAACATTTTTTACTACCGGTTCTGTGGACGTGGCTTTGTGGGTGTGGCAGGGGAAGGTTACTGTAAAATCCCCATTCCCTCCCCACCCCACTAAGCTGTTTCCCAGCTCTGTTCTCCTGTGCAGGGCAACAAAAGATCAGCTGGGAGGCAGCGGGAGTGGGGCAGCCTATTTGCCAGTTCGCCGAAGTACTCAAAATTTCCACTACCGATTCTCCAGAATCTGTCAGAACTGGCTGAGTACCACCTCTGATTGGAGGATGAAGACACTTTGAATTCATTAGATCTGAAGTTGTATCCTCTTTGCTCCATTGCTCCAAATTGGGTGCTCTTATTGTCAATAACTCGAAGGGATGCACTAGGAAACCAGCATTGTAACAAACATCTTGTTTTCATCTTACCTTTTCCAGATATAAGTTTGTGCATAAATGGCTCCATGCCAGATTTTTCTATTCTTTTCATCGCATTCATGTAATGAAAATAGGAAACCATAACATCTTTTGGATTTCAGTAAACATAAATGACCTGCAAGATAGTATATACATATATTTATATGTAATCTATAATAAATACATTTATTTTTGTTATAAGTGCCCTGAAAAGATATTCTTGTAAAAATTATCTAAATCCTTAAAATATTTCATTTTTATCCCCCTTTCCTCTAAGAGTATAAGATGATATAAAGTTTATTCTGTGCCCATCACATTTTATTCTCACTATCATGCCATGAATTTGAGAACACTGAGATAAAGTAATTGGCTCAAACTCATCCTGTGTTTTAAAGGTCAGCCTATGTAGTGATTTTTCATTTAAGTAAGAAACAACCTTTTTTGGGGGGGGGGGGAAAGGCAAATCTTCAGATACAATTTCATCATCCTGTTCAGTTGAAGACTTTGTCTCACAATGCAGAGAACAAGGAAAAAGGTCTGCTTGGATTTCAGTGCTGTAAATGTACAGCTTGACCAAGAGCCTACATCTGAGGCAGTGGTGGGATACGACCAGTATGTCCCGGTATGGGAGTACTGTTGCCAGCTGGGAGCATCAGGTACCATTCCAGTACGGCGCTCCGGAGGGTCCACCCGCCCATCCGTGCTCCTCACCTGTATTTGAGCTGTTTGGGCCTTCCGCACACAGAGCGTACGGCACCTGCGCAATGCTCCGCTGATCAGCTGGAGCATCACGGAGGCATCACAGAGCATCACGGGCGGTAAGTACACATGCGCATGCTGCGCACATTCATGTGATGGATGCCCGGTCCCGTTACACCATACTGGTTACAACGGGACCCGGAACCCACCACTGATCCGAGGGCAACACAAAGGATTCTATGAAGTCTCCAGCTTGATGGCTTTTGAAATGTCCTCAAAAGCTATGATGTCTTCCATTGCCTTTCCTTGAACTCTGATTTTCTCAGCAACTCTTAAACCCGTGGAAGGGGGGTAACTTCTTCCTTAGACTTCTTATTAAAGGTAAAGGTTCCCCTTGCACATATGTCTAGTCATTTCCAACTCTACGGGGCAGTGCTCATCTCAGTTTCAAAGCTGAATAGCTAGCACTGTCCAAAGTCATTTGGCTGGCATGACTAAAAGCCGATGGCACATGGAATGCTGTTATCTTCCCACCAAAGGTGGTTCCTACTTTTCTACTTGCATTTTTACATTTTGAACTGCTAGGTTGGCAGAAGCTGGGACAAGTAACGAGAGCTAACTCCATTACGTGGTGCTATGCATTCAAACTGCTGAACTTTCTGATTGACATGCTCAGCATCTTAGCCACTGAGCCACTGCGTCTTAGCCACTGAGCCACCGCTTCCCTTAGATTTCTTATAAGACTTCTTATTGGGTAGCCATAATTCCAGTCCCTGAGAGCTGTCTTCCTTCTTTTTTAATTCCCTCACAACAGGGATAGATTTCTCTTGCATTCAATGTTCCTTTAGTAGGGATATATCTGGATGTAGAGTCTACTCCTATGCCCATGTTTCTTCTCGTTTGGTTTTTAGCAAAAGGAATGGAATATTTGTGCTCTAATTGTTTAAAGATTAAGCCATTTCCTCTATTTCTTACATTTTTTATCATGATCATCTAAATATCTATTATAGGGATAGGTAAGGTTTGATCTTACTTAGGATTCATGACATGGACTGCACTAGTTCTAAGAATCAAATTATAAGATGGCATGTCCTGTAAAGATATGGGGTTCCACCACAACTAATACATGACACATGTGTCACCTTAACAGCATGAAAATATTCTCATGAAATTTATTTTCAAAACAGGCCAGGCCAAGTTCAAAAATGCCAGGAATTTCTAGAAGCCTAGCACTCTGAAAAATCAGCCATCAATAGACACATAGATATTAACAACATCTATAGACTGTGCAAAAGAGACAATCAACCAGCCCAAAAGAAAACAAAAAGACTCCAACACTTCTCTACCAGTAATCAGCACCCAGATCAGCATAGATTAATTCCAAGATTAATGTCAGACCAACAATCAAGTAAACAACACCCCAATCAAGAAACTGCCAAAGAGCCATCAGTAAACAGCCCAACCAAAGAATCTCTAAGATCACCCCACCCCCAAAAATAGGCACGACACCAGAATATAAACTGACAGCAAACAGCCCTCCTTACTAGCACTGATGATGTTACTTAGTTAGGGTAATGAAGCATCTGCAACCAAACAAGCTAGCTCCAAGAACACCAAGGGCCCCTCACATAAATTAAGGATACCTCTATTTATCAAGTAATTCATTATTAAGTTAGAATAGAGAACAAGAGCTGCCTACTTTTTCCCTTTTGGCTCTCAGTGTCTTGGGAGCAAGGTAATATGGCAGGTGTGACATGATGACACGAGGTGATGAGATCTGGGCGATATCCACATTGTATATGTTGTAATCTAGGAATGGAGCCTGAGCTGCTGTAGAAATATTTTCTGTTCCATTCTGATGGCCTTCATACAAAATCAACCATAAAATATTCTGGATCCAGATAATTCCTAGAAAAGAAAATCAATTGTTTTAAACATCATGGAAATTACCTAGGGTTCATGTTACTTACATCACTAAATAAGTACCTCTAAGAGAAGAAATAAGTTAAATTTCATCTGATTTAAAGGGTAGGAATCAATTAAGATCAACAATAGAATCATTCGTGTATCTACCGTGAGAACTAATAATTAGAACACTAGACCTATTCTGTGATGTCAGACTTATTTTCAACTAAATTCAGAGAGTTTCTTCAAGCATGAGAATAGAACTTGACTGTTTCACATAGCTATGCATTACCTTGAAAAAAAAAACATTCTGATTTAATATTTGGAAATATTCCACTTGAAGTGGAGAAATGCCTTAAAGCAAGCAAAAATATTATTAGATGATATAGTAGAACTTCTGGTCACGAATGATTCTGACCATGACCAAATCAGGTTCCGACCAAAAAATTCACACATTTTTAATTTTTTTGTGTTCGATTTGCCCTTCCATGTCATTTTTTTTTTTTGTAAGCGTCAATTTTCCAAAATTACATTTGGGTCACGACTAAATCATGCTGTGACCAAAGTTATGGAACGAATTATGGTCATGACCAGAGGTTCTACTGCATTGTGAATTACATTTAAAAAGTCTCTGATTCTGAATACACTCTTGGCCAGCTCCCTAAAATATTTTCTTTTTTGACCTACATGAAACAGAATATTACTCCTTTCATGAAAATGCGTTAATTAAAACTTTGCAGATATCTACAGTGGGGCAAAAAAGTATTTAGTCAACCACAATTGTGCAAGTTCTCCCACTTAAAAAGATGAGAGAGGCCTGTAATTGGCATCATAGGTAGACCTCAACTATGAGAGACAAAATGTAAAAAAAAAAAAACCAAACAATCATATTGGCTGATTTGGAAAGAATTTATTTGCAAATTATGGTGGAAAATAAGTATTTGGTCACCTACAAACAAGCAAGATTTCTGGCTCTCACAGACCTGTACCTTCTTCTTTAGGAGGCTCCTCTGTCCTGCACTCATTACCTGTATCAACGGCAACTGTTTGAAATTGTTATCAGTATAAAAGACACCTGTCCACAACCTCAAACAGTCACACTCCAAACTCCACTATGGTGAAGACCAAAGAGCTGTCGAAGGACACCAGAAACAAAATTGTAGACCTGCACCAGGCTGGGAAGACTGAATCTGCAATAGGCAAGCAGCTTGGTGTGAACAAATCAACTGTGGGAGCAGTAATTAGAAAATGGAACACATAAAAGACCACTGATAATTTCCCTTGATCTGGGGCTCCATGCAAGATCTCACCCCGTGGGGTCAAAATGATCATAAGAATGGTGAGCAAAAATCCCAGGACCACACGGGGGGACCTAGTGAATGACCTGCAAAAAGCTGGGACCAACGTAACAAAGGCTACCATCAGTAACACACTACGCCGCCAGGGACTCAGATCCTGCAGTGCCAGACGTGTCCTCCTGCTTAAGCCAGTACATGTCCGGGCCCATCTGAAGTTTGCTAGAGAGCATTTGGATGATCCAGAAGAGGATTGGGAGAATGTCATATGTCAGATGAAACCAAAATACAACTGTTTGGTAGAAACACAACTCGTCATGTTTGGAGGAGAGAGAATGCTGAGTTGCATCCAAAGAACACCATACCTACTGTGAAGCATGGGGGTGGCAACATCATGCTTTGGGGCTGTTTCTCTGCAAAGGGACCAGGACGACTGATCCATGTACAGGACAGAATGAATGGGGCCGTGTATCGTGAGATTTTGGGTGCAAACCTCCTTCCATCAGCAAGGGCATTGAAAATGAAACGTGGCTGGGTCTTTCAACATGACAATGGTCCCAAACATACCATCCGGGCAATGAAGGAGTGGCTTCGTAAGAAGCATTTCAAGGTCCTGGAGAGGCCTAGCCAGTCTCCAGATCTCAACCCCATAGAAAACCTTTGGAGGGAGTTGAAAGTCCGTGTTGCCCAGTGACAGCCCCAAAACACCACTGCTCTAAAGGAGATCTGCATGGAAGAATGGGCCAACATACCAGCAACAGTATGTGCCAACCTTGTGAAGGCTTACAGGAAACATTTGACCTCCGTCATTGCTAACAAAGGATATATAACACAGTATTGAGAGGAACTTTTGATATTGACCAAATACTTATTTTCCACCATAATTTGCAAATAAATTCTTTTCAAATCAGCCAATGTGATTGTTTGGTGTTTTTTTTTTACATTTTGTCTCTCATAGTTGAGGTCTACGTACGATGCCAATTACAGGCCTCTCTCATCTTTTTAAGTGGGAGAACTTGCACAATTGGTGGCTGACTAAATACTTTTTTGCCCCACTGTATGTACAATTTCTGTATTAATTGTCAACTTCTTCCTCAAAACTGAAGGAAACTAAATGAATGGATCAAAAGTAAAACTGGTATTTCATTAGATAGCTAAATTTGGTTTCATAAAAAGAACACTTAAAAGTTAACTTGATAATATGAATGTGAATTCTGAATATGTTTAAATATTGCAACTACTTTGTTTCACTAATTGTTTCACTATGAAATTAATTACAGACTAATCTCAATCACCAACGGTTCAGGGGTTTAAGAATGCTGATTCTATCACCAGGTGATATTTGCCAGTTCTCTGAACTACTCAACATTTCTGCTACCGGTTCTCCAGAATTGGTCAGAACCTGCTGAATTTCACCCCTGGTTCTAACCATTGGGGATGATAGGATAATGAATTGGGGTTGACAGAGCAAAGGTTCTAACCAAACACAACTTCTCCAGTCCTTTAACATCTAATTTTCCTGCTGTCAACATCAAACCTATGCCTCCAAATGTGCTACTTTCTAAACCCCGGGCCTTACATTTATTTCTTGTTGGAGTAGGAAGGGGCTCATTTCATAGTGGAAACATGATTTCTTTTGCTACTTTCAGACCTCTTCTTTAAAGGGGACAGAAGGAAGGAACTACGTAAGGCAGGTGGCATTATTGAATTTGAACCTCATGGCATTACCTCGATACATTTTTTCCTTCTTCTCAACTCTAGAGCATTCAGAAAGAAAGGAGCTTGGGAATTGTTTGTTCAAAGTGACAGCATGAGAAAAATATCCAAAAACCTGGTAAAAAAACTAAAGGCGGAAGGAGAACCTTGCAGTCAATGAGGTCTGTTCTCTAAGCAAGACTTTAAATAAGAAATGCCTGTTTTAGTGACACAAAGTTTCGGGGTCCAAAACAGAGGGATTTATTTGTGAAAGGAGAATTAACACAGGCCACAATCACATGTACAGAATTCCAAACCAAATCAACATTATCTAACTTATCTATTCACAAGGTAGCAATGTGGCATTTCTTGCAAAGAGAATAACTGAGAAAGGTCCATCTGCTAATGAGATGGTGTCATGGTGCGCATAGTGTGGCTACTATTTTTGAGACAGCCCAGGAGCACAAGTACAGGACACGAAGGTTTGTCATACAAACAGTGGTTTATATACAAGACATACAGGACATATATGTACACACACAGAGAGACACAGACACACACACATGTTCTAGGCACAGATAGGCAAGCAATCTCCACCTCTACACAGAGAACTACTGTTAAGATAATACATGAAGAGAGAGATACAATAGGACAGTGATGGAGAATCCTTTTCACTTTGGGTGCCAAAAGCATGCACGTGCCCACCCCCATAATTTAAGCCCCCTCTCTGTGCCCCCTGCACCTGTGCACATCAGCCCCCCCCACACTGTCCCACGCATGCACACACAACTTTCTTGAAGTCTGGGGAGGGTGAAAATGGCCTCCTCTGCCCCCCCGGAGGCTCACCGGAGGCCAGAAATGGCCCATTTTCCGACTTCTGGTAGGCCCAGTAGGTCCATTTTTCACCCTCCTCAGGCTCCAAAGGCTTTCTAGGAGCCTGGGAAGGGCCCAACACGCAAGCCGGAAGTTCAGGAAAGGACTTCCAGGTTGCCCGTTGGAACATTTTTCTCCCTCCAGAGGCTTCAGGAGGCTTTCCTGAAGCCTCCGGAAGACAAAAAAAGCCCAACACATAAACCAGAAGTCCATTCCCAAACTTCCAGTTTGCGCGTTGGGTGGTTTGTCACCCTCAGGAGGATTCAGGGAAGCCTCCAAAGGGTTAAAAATGGCCAGAAATCAAGGCCGAAAATCAGCTGGCCAGCGTGTGCATGCACACTGGAGCTGACAGGGCAATGCCTAGTGTGCCCTCAGAAATGGCTCCATGTGCCACCTGTGGAACGCATGCCATAGGTTCACCATTACAGCTCTAGGAGAAAGAGGCGCCCTCACATGGCGTCTCTTATATAGACAGCTTCTTAATATAGCAATAACCCAGCTTCTTAAAGCAGCAATACTTCTGCTGACTCATCCTCATTTCATCATCTTACATTCCAGCCTTACATTGGTTGGCCAGCTTTAAATCCAGAATTTCCTCCTACCTTTTCTTTCAACACACCAATGCCAGAGATAAAGTATCATTTTCAGAAAAAACTATCCTTGAAATTGTCTAAAAAGCTCTTGAATACAAGTGATCAGTGACCTCTTTTTTGTGGCTTAAAAATGTGAGACAGAGGAAATGGTGGGGTGAATAGTAAAGTAGCACCATGTTATAATATAGAAAAAGTTCTCTTGGGTCAAAACAGGAGAAGCAAGAGTTAAATGTTTTCTTTCTGGGTGGGATTTTCCCACTCCTGAATGGAGATTCTTCATTGGTTATAATATCTTCAAAACGTCCTGTAAATAAGACTCAAATCATGCAGAATTCCCTTACTAAGAAAAAACAAAATGTATGCGTCTTTAGCATACTTATTAAATCTGCTAATTGCAGAATAATATCCAACAATAAGGACTATTTAAAACATAGGGAGGGGCAGAATGAAACTTCCCAAGGAGAAGGTTTAATTGCAGTATGAAATGCATATATTGCTCATATTCATTTTATTGAATACTTACCAGATTTTGGATAAGCGATTATGTATAATAATTTTTTTTATTTTTCTTTAAAAAGGACAAAACAACACATACAGAACAAGAGCAAGGAGAAAAAAAAAGAAAAACAATTTCACCCAGCATGTCGTTTGGTTACAAGTTTTTGTGCAGCGGTTTTTACAATTAAGAATACAGTCATTGATTATCCATTAAACATAGTTAAATGTTTCATTGAGCATTGTGTGTTCAAGTTACCATTAGTATTCTTTCATTTGTGACAACCCTTATTTCCTTACATCCATAATTATCTACTAGGTAACAATAAGTCTTTATAAAATTATATCACCAATCCAGTGGTGGGTTCCTGCCGGATCGCACCGGATCGCGCGCGCTCCCTTTCGGCGCTAAACCGGGAAGTACGGTCTTGCCCCGCCCCTGGCGACACGATGACACTTGCCTGCGCTCCACCAGCTCGGCTGGGAACGGAGACGTTTCCTCAGCGGAGCGGAGCGCCTGAAAGGGACGCAGGCTTAGCCTGCCAGGCTGCCACCACTCCACTGAAGACATTGCTGAGCAGAGAAACGTCTCCGTTCCCAGCCGAGCTGGTGGAGCGCAGGCAAGCGTCGTCACGTCACCAGGGGCGGGGCAAGACCGTACTTCCCGGTTTAGCGCCGAAAGGGAGCGCGTGATCCGGGTTTAGCGCCGAAAGGGAGCGCGCGATCCGGGTTTAGCGCCGAAAGGGAGCGCGCGCGATCCGGTGCGATCCGGCAGGAACCCACCACTGCACCAATCTCTAAGAAATAAGAATAAAGGTTAAGTCAAAAAATTCCCATTAATTCATATTACACATTTCTACTTTCCGTTAACCATAGAATTTTCAATCATCCACAACTCCAAATATAATTTTCCATTATTAATTATCAATCCATGTAGTCATTAAGTGTTTCAATTTATATATATATCCATTATTCATTACATCATCATTATTCCATTTTATGTTATAAAATAGTCACCACCTACAATCATACCTAACAATTTGAATCATCTCACTCTTATGCATTAAGTACATTGTTATTCTTCATATATCATATAAGTAAGTAATCTATTTTATAGTAAAAATTAACATATATAAAAAGAGAAAAAAGAAAAAAAACTTTCACAACATTAAGTATAGCTTTCTATTATTATTACATATAAAATAAGATAAAGGGTCAAAAAAAAAATTTACAGGTTTTTTTATCCAGCCATTGATAAAACAAATCCCATACTTTATAGAATTGCTCATCCTCTAGTTCTCTAATTTCAAATGTAAGTTTACTCATTTCAGCACAGTCCATTATTTTCCAAATAATTTCTTCCTCTGTTGGTAATTTCTCATTTTTCCAGTTTTTGGCAAATACAATTCTAGCAGCTGTTAACACATTTATGATCAAATATTTCAAGTCCTTGTTGTATATTTCTGGTATTATTCCCAATAAAATAGTTCTGGTTTTAAGTCTATATGTTTATGTATCATTTTCTCCAACCACATGTGTATTTTAGTCCAATATCTTTTAGCTTCAGAACAAGTCCACCACATGTGGCAGAATGTGCCCGGCGTATGTTGACATTTCCAGCATTTTTCAGACTTATTCTTTGACATTCTTGCTATTCTCGATGGGGATAAGTGCCATCTATAAAACATCTTATACAAATTCTCTTTATATGCAGTTGACATTGTCATTTTATAGTTTTGAGTCCACAGTTTTTGCCATTTTTCTAAGTCAATCCCATGTCCAAAGTTTTTTTCCCCAAGCTAACATAGTTCCTTTAACTTGTTCTTTATATAGTTTCACCTCTAGTAAATAGGCATAAAATTTTTGAATTACTTTTTCGTCGTTACCTGTTAAGATTTTATCTAATTCAGTCATTTTATCATAAAAGCCCTCATTTTTTCGATCTTCATTATATCTAGAATGCATTTGCACATATGAATACCAATTGAGTTCAATACCTTCCTGTTTCAATTCTTGTATGGATTTGAGTTCACCCTCTGTATTCAATAATTCAGCATATCTGTTTCTTCCCTTTTATATATTATTGAGTATGAAAAAGCTTCAATAGTTGATATCCAGACTGGAATTTTCAAGTAGTGCAACCTCTTAACCTTCTCCCAATTTAATAACAGAGCCTCTCTTATAAAATGCCTTCTGAAATAACCATGTATTTTAGTTCCCTTATACCAGTGGTGGGCAACCTTTTTTTTCAACTGAGCCAAATCTCGCCAAAACCACGATTGAAATTTATTTTGAGAGCCACATTTTTAAAACCGAAAATACATAGGATGGTACACTGTTTTTAGTTTCAATAAACTCTGGCATTGAAGCATGCAAGTCTTAAAGCTGTCAAGTTGCAAGACCCTCGCACCCCCAACCCTTTAGAAAAAAAACCCAGGGTCTTCAAACCTGACAGCTTGAAGACTTGTGGACTTCAACTCCCAGAATTCTGAGAGTTGAAGTCCACCAAGGGCATCAATCATATTAGCCCAGGGATCTGCAAAATTGGCTCTTAAGACTGGTGGACTTCAACTCCCAGAATTCTGAGAATTGAAGTCCACCAGTCTTAAAACAGCCAACTTTGCAGACCTCTGTGTTAGCCCAAAGCCTGGCGCTGGGCGGGCCTTTCTCCCCCATTGGTGGAGCCCCAGGAAGCGAGGAGGGAGAAAAAGAGACGGAGGCCAAGGAGCTTTCCCCCCCGCCCCCTCCCAGCAAAAATCTAACCGGGGAGCCGGGCGGGCAGTAGCAAATTAACCTGCCCGGCTCCCCGGTTAGATTTTTGCTGGGAGGAGGCGGGGGGAAGCTCCTTAGCCTCCGTTTCTTTTTCTGCCTCCTCGCTTCTCGTCCTCGCCCGACTTCAGGATCCTCCCTAATCATTGTGGATCGAAAAGAAAAAAGGGAAAGGGGCGCTTGTTTTGAAGTGCCGAGAGGAGGGAGGGGAGCGGGCGCCCGGCACACAGAAGAGCCGCATTAAAATGTGTAAAGAGCCGTGTGTGGCTCGCGAGCCGCGGCTTGCCGACCACTGCCTTATACCATAAATATGCATGCCATCCCAACAACAGGTCATGACCCTCTAGATTCAAAAGCCTAACATTTCTTAGCATTATCCATTCCTTAATCCCATCAGGCTAGCTGCTGATAATATAACTCCCAATCGGGTAGGCCCCACCCTCCTCTTGATTTAGCATCTTGTAACAATTTACGTTTTATTCTTGCTTTTTTCCCTTGCCATATGAATTTCAACACCATTTTATTTAAATCTTCAAAGTAGTCTTTCCCCAGCTTAATTGGAATGGTCTGGAACAAATATAGAATTCTAGGTAGGATATTCATTTTGATTGTTGCGATTCTCCCAATCATTGATAATTGAAGATTCTCCCATTTCGCCAGATCTATTGCAATTTGTTGCTTCAATCTAAGATAATTATCTTCTTTAAGAGTGCTGCATCTGGCTGTTAGGTAGATCCCCAAATATTTAACTTTATTTGTAATTTGCATTTCCAAAATTTCCGCCAATTCTTTTTGTTTTGAGGGTATATTTTTTGTCAAGATCTTTGTTTTGTCTTTATTTATTTTCAAACCTGCAACTTCTCCATACCCCTCAATTTTTCCTATCAATTTAGGTGCAGATTGAAGTGGCTCCTCAAGAATAAAGACTAGATCATCTGCAAATGCTTGCAGCTTATATTCTTCCTTTTTAATAGTCATTCCCTTTATTTCTTCCTCTTCTCTAATCTTTCTGTTTAGTACTTCTAATGTTAAAACAAAGAGTAGTGGTGATAGTGGACAGCCTTGTCTCGTGCCTCTTTTAATTTCTATTGGATCCGTCAGTCCTCCATTTATCATTATCTTAGCTGTTTGCTTGTGGTATATCATTTGTATGGCTTGAATAAAGTTCTTACCAAAGTTCATTTGTTCCATTTGTTGTATCATAAACCTCCAATTCACATTATCAAAGGCTTTCTGCGCATCCAGGAACATCAAATCCATTTGCTTCCCAGAGTGGGCCTCATAATATTCCAAGGTATCCAAAATTGTTCTTATATTGTCTCTAATTTGCCTCTTTGGTAAAAAGCCATTTTGGTCCGGGTGATAAACCCATTTAAATATTTTTTCAGTCTCTCCGCCAATATAGCAGCAAATAACTTGTAGTCTGAATTCAACAAAGAGATAGGTCTGCAATTCTTAATTTGCGTATGGTCTGCCTCCTCTTTGGGTAGCAATGTAATATATACCTCCAGCCATGAGTTGGGTATTTTGCTTTCAGTCATTACTTAATTCATAACTTCTAGTAGGGGAATGACCAAGGTTTTCTCTAGTGTTCTATAGAATTCCACAGGAAGGCCATCCGGTCCCGGGGCCTTCCCATTATTTTGTCTTTTAAGGGCTTCGGTTAGTTCCATCATTGTTATTTTATCTTCTAATATAGTTCTTGTATCACTTGGTATTTGGGGGAGTTTGGCATTTCGTAAATATTGTTACACTTCTTCCTCTTTTATATTCTCTTGTTCATACAACTTAGCATAGTAATCTTGTATAATTTTCTTCTTTTCCATATTTCCATAGTGCAATTGTCCTTGTTCATCTCTCAGTTGTTGTCTTTTCTTGGTCTCTCTTTCTTTTCTCAGTTTATATGCCAGCCATCTGCCTGGTTTATTTGCATTTTCAAAATAGTTCTGTTTAGCGCCTCTGATTTTTTGAGGCAAGTCCTCCTTTTCCAGTAGGTCCATTTTGTGTTTTATTGTATCCATCTTTATTTTAATCTCTTTCTTTTGTGGAAATTTCTGTAGTTCTTTTTCCAATGTGCTGTATTCTTTTTCTAGGTCCTTAGACACTTGTCTTTTCTTTAAATTTCTCTTTCTTGCATAGTCTATTATCAAACCTCTAGAAAAGGCCTTCATTGTATCCCAGAGATTCTGTAAGGATGTATCTTCTTTTTGTTTTCTTTGAAGAAGAACGTCAATTCTTTTTCCATTTTCTTTACAAATTCTTTCTCTTTCAATATCATATTATTTAGTGTCCATGTAGATCTTATTCTTTGTTGTCTCCATCCTATTGTCATTGGGTTATGATCCGCCCAAGTATTCGACTCAATTTCCACTTCTTGTGCACTGCTAGATATGTCCGTTGAGGCCCAAATCATATCAATTCTAGAGAATGATAAATGTCTGTTTGAGTAGAAGGTGTATTGTTTTTTAGTGGGGTTCCTTTCTCTCCAAACATCTTTTAGGTTTATTTCATCCATCATCCTGAAGAAGGACTTTGGGAGTGTTTTTCTATTTAATTTTGTTGTTTTATGGGTTTTATAGTCCATGTTCTGGTCTACAATGCCATTGAAGTCTCCCATCATACAAATATCAACATAGTCTAGGTCAGAAATTTTCTTATGGATTTTTTAATAAAATTCATCTTGTTTTTCATTAGGTGCGTAAATTCCAATTAAAAGTATTTTCCTAACATTATCCATTATTTCCACCATTAAAATTCTTCCATCTTCATCTGTATAAATTTATTTCGCAGGGATTTTATCTTTGATGTAAAAGGTCACTCCTCTTTTCTTACAATCCACTAACGAAGTGAAGTTTTTTCCCAGTTTTGGTTGTACTAATAGGTGGCCATTTCTTTGCTGGATATGTACTTCTTGTAGGCAAATTTTATTCCTTCCATCCTTATGTTTTATATATAGGATTTATAGCTCTAGTTGATCTAATCTCTATACTCCCAACACCTTCTTCAATGTCAATTCCACCTGCAGCACCCTCTATCTTCTCAGTTTCAATTATAGGTATATCTAACAGTTGAATCGGTAGTTCTTCGTTTCCAGGCTTCGCTGCCTTTCCTCTCAAATGTTCTGCGTAGAAAGCTTCTGCCTTCTCAATTGTATCAATTCTGTATCTCTGTCCTTTCCATAAAAATATTAGGCCTTTCGGAATCAGCCATCTATAGTTAACTCCTATTTTAAGTAAAACTGTAGTCAAGAATTGGTACTTTCTTCTCTTCTCTCTCACCCTTCTTGGTATTTGCTTTAGAATTACAATCTCCTTGCCTTTATATTCCAGTTTTCTATCTCTTGTATTTTGCAGGATTTGCAGTTTTAACGCTTTTTCAGTAAATCTTACGTGGACTTCCCTTGGGAGGGAGTTTCTCGTTGCATATCTTGTATTAACTCGAAATGTCTCATCTATACTGTCCAGTATCTTCTCTTCAGGTATCTCTAATATTTCTATGAGGATTTCAGATATTATTTGTGGCAAATTTTCTCCCTTTTCTTCTACTATATTTTGAAATCTTAGAAAGTATTCAGAACGCTCCATCTCCCATCCGATTATTGCACTGCTTTCTGTTTCCACTTCACTCAATCTAGAATCAAATTCTTCATCCCTCTTTTCTCTTTGCTTCTCTCTTTCAGCAATTTTTTGCATATTATCTTCTTGTTTTTTGACCCACTGTTGTATATCTTCTATTTTTCCCTCTGCTTTATCTGTTTTTTTCCTATGTTGCCAATTCGCTGATCCATTGTCTCCATCTTCATTTCCATATTGCCCAATTTCTTTATAAGTGTATCAAATTTTTCATCGGAGCTTGTTTGTAGTTTCTGTATTGATTGCATAATTGAATATAATGATATGGTCTTCTCTTTTTCCTGTTGAATCATAGATTGTATTGATCTTTGTCCTCCTGCCGGTGAGGAGGTAGGGGTTGTTGTTGTAGAGCCCACTGGTGTTGGCTTTCTACTCATCTTGCTAATTTATTCTCTCTTCTTCTTCTTCTTCTTCTTCTTCTTCTTCTTCTTCTTCTTCTTCTTCTTCTTCTTCTTCTTCTTCTTCTTCTTCTTCGTTTTGTAGTTCAATCCAATTACAATAAACTCTAGGAGAAAAAAAAGAAAAAAAAGGAAAAGGAAGAGAGGAGGAGAGAAGGAGAAAAAGTATATAGTAGTTAGATAGAAATAGTAAGTAGAGAGGTCAAGATTAAAATAGAAAGCACAGAATATGAAAAGTATGATAAAGAGTACGGAAAAGAGGTAGAAGAAAGAAAAGGGCAAAAAAAGAAAGAAAGGAAAAAAGCAATCTATATAAGAAAAATAAGGGTAGGTGAAGGGAGTGGGAGAAGAGAAAGAAAAATTGTATCTCTATTATTTCAAAAAGGAGAGAAAAAAAGAAATGGAAAAAAAATTAAGGACCAAGAAAAAAAAGAAAAAATTATTCAGCGCTTCCAGGCTTCAGGACTTCAAGAAAAAAAAGGGATATTTAGAGTGTAACAAACACACCAACAAAGAAAAAGAAGAATCATCACATCCCCAGCAGAATAGTATAAACACTTGATGTAGTTTCCAAAGTCACTCCAATTTTCTCTTATAAGTCTTCCAAGTTGGGTTTCCAGACCTTAAAGCTCCACAAGAAACAGCCTGCAGTAAACAGCTGTACTTCTTGCCTCTTATCAGGTCTTGACCTTGAGTAGGAGGTTTTTTCTCAAAATAGTCCCAGCAATAGGAATTAGTAACAATGTTTCAAAGTCCACTAAATGGCAGTGTTAAAATGTATCCCAGTCCCTAGGCCCTAAAAAGCGCTGCCTTTAGTAAAAGGGAAAGTTAGACTAAGCAGAAAAAAAAATCTTTCAGGCATTAAAAAGAGTAAAGTGAAATAATTTTTTAAAAAAGCTCTAATCAAGTCACTTTTTAAAAAAGGAAGTTAAAAGTAAAGAGAAGGCTTCAACAACAATTGTAACAGCTGTAACAAGAGTCCAGTCTGGCTTCCGGTAATAAAAGGGGGGGAAAACCCCAAATGGTTTCAATTAACTCTATTCAAACCCGCCGCTAAGTCTCTGGTTATTTTCTGTTTTCCTTAAGTCTCCAATTTAAGGGTGTCCTCTGTATAATTTAAACAAAAAAAAAACTTTTTCAAATAGTCTCACCAAAAGGCGGCATGGTTCTTTCTTTCCTGCTCTTGCTTTGCGGAGCTGTCAGCAGCTTCGGCAGCCCGGGGGCTGGCTCTTGATCGCCGGCAAAAAGGGGTTTCACCTGGGTTTCCAGAGACTTTGCGAGTGTCTCTGGATCCACCGGAATTTCCCCTTACCTCCCACCATCTCTACGGGATGGCTTGGGTCCAAATGGACCGTCCAAACGATCGGAATTCAGCGGCTCATCTGGAGTAACCAGAAAAGCTGCGGTAACGCTGTGACACGTAGCTCCTCCCGGATAAGCGATTATGAATGCATCACTGTTCCTGACTTTGAAATCTTCTATTGCCTCAAGATCTTTAAGTTTTACGACTTCTGAAGAGAAATAACACCCTTTAAATTTCAGTTCTGCATTTTGCTTTTGACTGCAATAAAAGATAAATTAGAAGTACTTTTCCTTAATGCTAAAATCTGGCACATAGGTGGAGTGTCATGATATCTGAGTTTATAAGCCCTTTATAAACTCTATTTGCTATTTCAGCAATGGTCCCCAATGAAAGACAACCTGAAGAATTGGATTTTTTTGAATAGTATTAAAACCATAACTCAAATATTATATTTAAGGATTTTAATACCGACTAAAACAAGTTGGAATTCTAATAGTTGCTACATATTCTCAGGAGATGGAGATGGAGAAGTTTCGGGAATTTAACATTGGAAAAACTAATAAAAATGTATGTTGGTATCACCACTTTTTGATGGAAAGGAAAGAGGGAATTTAAGGAGTTTCTCAGAATTCAATGGAGCATAATATTAAAAGTATATTAGCAAAAGTCTAATTTAGAAAGCCCAATCTTTATTTTCTTACTGCAAAGTTGCTTTGAATTTCCAGAACATTTGGCTATCAGCCCTTCAGGACTACGGTAACTTCTCCTCATTGAATAAGTTAATAATTTTTTCTCTCCGTAATGTGTTTTGTGGAGTCAATGTTACAATATGTGCAGGGGAAGGTCATGGGTTTTTGTGCCCACTGTGGCTATTAACTATGAAGGCAATCACAATCTTTAAGGATAAGCTGTAGTTTTCTTTAATGGCCTTATCCTGACTGTCTCTGTCAATATGGTACAAGAAAGAGACAGTAACCATAACTTTCTTCCTCTTTCTTCCTTGGTACAGATATACATGAATAATAATAACAAAAATGAAAAGTTGGGTTTTCATGATGATTTTATGATCTTTCTTGCCAGTCATTAAGTGAATCACTGCAGTTGTTGAGTTAGTAACACAGTGGTTTAGTGAATATGGTCTCCCCATGGACTTTGGTTGTCAGAAGGTTGAAAAGAATGATCACATGACCCTAGGACACTGCAATCATCATAAATATGAATCAGTTACCAATGATCTCAGTTTTGATCACGGGACCATAGGGATGCTGCAATGGTCATAAGTGTGAAAAACAATCATAAGGCACTTTTTTCAGTGTCTTGTTGATTATTGAATACCTCTTTCAGAAATAGAGCACCGAACAGAGCAGAAGGAAAATGATACTCCTAAAATTTAGAAGCAGGCTTTTATCTGTTGACTATGAAAAGATACAGAGGCTGGACTTCCAAATCCTTCATATTCTAGGCAGTTTATAAATAAACCAAGACATCAGAAAACAAACCTAATTGCATAACTTCCTAAAGCAAACTTTTGTGATGATTAATTAGCTACATTGATCCACGTTTAGTTTGAACAGAATATAGATCACACTGCTCCAATGAGGTTGAATAACACAGAAAGTTGTCAAGAAAAGTAAAATGCAGAAATTGCCTCATTTCTGGGCCTTCTTTCTCACCAAACTGGTTGGAAGAGAGAACCAGGTTCACACGCCTCCAAATGATTTTGTTAATGACTACCAGTACTAGTAACAGTAACAGAGTTGGAAGGGGCTTTGGACCTATACTATTTCTGATAAATGGCTATCCAGTCTCTTCTTAAAAGCCACAGTGATACAGGGCACCCACAACCTCTGGCACAAGTGGGATTCAACTGGTTCTCACCGGTTCGCCCAAACTGTTATTTAATTGCTTATGCAGTTCAGAGAACTAGTTAAAAATAAAGTGCAAGATACGTTTTTTCCCCCCACTCTCTCTCCCTTCAGTTAACACTTAACAGTTACAGCTAGAATGCAGCTATACGGGCTGAATTAAGTCAATAAACAACAGAAACTGAGAGGATTAGGACAAGGAAACCCATCAATCACCCATTTAGGGATGGGATTCATCTCTTCCCTTCAGGAAGAAGGGCAAGATTACAAACATTTTCATTATAAACAGCATTAAGCAGCACTTCTGTGAACAGTTGATACTCCCTGGAGTTTATAGTTGCTCAGTGATGGCTACTGCTTGTTTCTTCCTGGGGGGGGGGGATACAGGAGGGGACAATGATGCAGCTTGATCATACAGGCCATGAATTAAGTGCATCTTTGGTACAACCAGTTGTACTTCTGCTACAAAGCACACAATTTAGAACATAGAGAACATAGAATAATAGAGTTGGAAGGGTTAATGGCTTTTGGTACACCCTCCGGCTTTTAGTTAGCTTGAGCAGCTGCTCTTAGTTTCCATCTCAGCCGTTGCGTTTGCTTTGGGGTTCTTTTTTTTTAAAGGGGAATGGTTGTTTAAAGTTTTCTGCATTGTTTTAGTGGTGCTTGCCACTGTCCTTTTGGGGTGTATTTCCCTCACTCTTTTTGAAAGCCTCTAGTGATGGAGCACCCATAACTTCTGAAGGCAAGCTATTCCATTGGTTGATTGATCTCACCCTTTGGAAATTTCTCCTTAGTCCTAGGTTGCTTCTCTCTTTGGTTAGTTTTCCTCCATTGTTTCTTGTTGTGCCTTTTGGTGCTTTGGAAAATAGATTGACTCCCTCATTTTTGTAGGAGCCCCTCAAATTTCCTGACAGAACAACCAATCAGTGGAACAGCTTGCCTCCAGAAGTTGTAAATGTTCCAACACTGGAAGTTTTAAAGAAAAGATTGGACTATCGTTTGTATGAAGTGGTGTAAGGTTTCCTGCCTAAGCAGGAGGTTGGACTTGAAGACCTCCAAGGTCCTTTTCAACTCTGTTATCCTATTCTTTTCTAAATATTGGTGCTATTACATACAGTGCTATTTTATTGTGCTATTTTGTTGTGAGTTAGACTAAGGAGAAATTTCATAAGGGTGAGACCAATCAAGTTGGCTATGCCCACCCAGTCAAATGACCCATTTCCCACAGAAAACACAGGGAGCCACAAAACCTGGGTAGGTATGGCTGGGTCATGTGATTGGGTGGGAATGACATTGAGTTGATCACGCCCACCCACTCACATGACCACCAAGCCATGCCCAAGCCACGCCCCCCCCCAAACCGGTAGTAAAAAAATTGGAATCGCACCACTGAGCACAACCAAGTAGCTGGGACTGTGTACAGAAACATCTGCATAGAATTTGGGCTAGACCCAGGGGTGAAATGCTACCAGTTTGGGCCGGTTTGCCTAAACCAGTAGTAAAAAATGATACTGGTTTGCAGAACCGGTAGTAAAAATTAGAAGAAAAAATGTTCCAACATCGCAGGATGCACAGCTGAGCTTCGGAACTTAAAAAAAAACTTTTTAAGTATTTTGTTTACTACAGGTTCTCCGGAAATGTGGGGGTGGGGATCTGTTTTTGCTCCCAGCAGCCTGCTAGGCCATAAACGGGGATTGAGGGTCCGTTTTTGCTCCCAGCAGGCTTCCCTGAGGCCTGCTAGGCTAAAAACAGGGGTGGGGATGCTGAGGACGGAAGGAAGGAAAGAAGGAAGGAAGGAAGGAAGGAAGGAAGGAAGGAAGGAAGGAAGGAAGGAAGGAAAAGAGAGGTAGGTAGAGAAAAAGGAGAGGGAGGAAGGATTACAAACCTGGCACTAGAAGCAGCTAGAGAGGATGATCCAGGACTGGAAGGTACCTGGAGATCATCTAGTCCAACCCTGCTCCAGCAGGACATTGTGAGTTTCTTTCTTTTGATCCCCCAGTTATATGACTATATAGCCACGCCCACCCAGTCAATGACTCCCCCCATCAAGCCACACCCACAGAACCGGTTGTAAAAAAATATTAGATTTCATCACTGGCTAGACTCGTGATGGGGAACCTATGGCACGCCTGCCAGATGTGGCACACAGAGCCCCCTCTGTGGGCGCATGCACTGTCGCCAGCTGCTCTTCTGGCCAGCTGGTCCTCACAGGCACCCGAGCACCGAAAAATGGCTAAAATATGCCCTTAAAAGCAGGCTGCTTATTGGGTCTTTTTCAGACCAGTTTTCAGGGTGTTTTTTCAGGCTGAAAACGGCCAAAAAGACCAACCAAAACGCAGGCATGCATGCACTGGGCAGTTGGACTTTGGGTTTCCGGTGTTCTGGCATGCGCACACGCACATGTGTTCCTGTTTGGGCACTCGGTGCTGAAAAGGTTCCCCATCACTGGACTATACTGACCTATACACTGTATGTAATTATGGAGTCTTACAAAAAGCTACCTCATTTGAACAATTTCTGGCCCACTTTTTAAGAAGCATATTGGGAACTGACAAAGACATGTCAAGCCCATGGTCAAACAGAAACAGGCATCTACTTTGTACAAACCTATTCAATAATTAAGAGCAATTATGTCATCTGCCACATTATGTGAGGATATGTATAGGTGATGCCCCAGCCATCAAAGGTATTGCTTGTGTTCTGTTTGATTATTAATTCTATGCACCTCTAAGGCTTTGACATTAACATCTCTTTTTAAAGGACAGCCTGTCATGGAGACCTGAATGTCAGGCTGCCCTATTTCCTCCTGGGCTTGGTAACCTCCAAGTACTCGCAGACAACTACAGAGCTTTCTTAGATTTGCCAATTTCTACAGGCAGTTCATTCTGGCTTTCATGGAGATTGCCCTCCCATTGACTGAACTATTAAAAACAGGGCCTTCCCCGACAAAGCCAAAAGCAAACCAACCCCTAAAGTGGACAATGGACTGTCAAAAAGCCTTTGAGAAATTAAAACAGCTCTTTGCCCAAGAGCCCATACTGCAACACCCCAGAATGACAATTCATAAACTTGGACGGAAGCCAGTGATGTAGCAGTAGCAGCAGTGCTACTGCAAAAGGATAAAGAAGAGCACTTCTTGCCGTGCACTTACATCTCTAAAAAACTCACCACTACTGAAAGGAGGTGGGCCAGTTGGGAGAAAGAAGAGTATGCGATCAGGTGGTCCTTGCTCACTTGGAGGCTTTTCTTGGAAGGGGGGAATGTGCCGTTTGAGGTCTAGTGTAACCATAAAAACCTCAAAGCTCTCAAAGCCCATCAAAGACTGTCCCCAAAACAAGTTCGCTGGGCCCAATATTTCCAAAGATTCAGATTCAAACTGAATCTGCAGGGAAGAACTTGTTGCCGGATGCCTTGTCAAGAACAACCACAGTACGACAGTAAGAAGGAAGAAGTGGTTCACCCCATCCTTTCTTCCTCCCACCAAAAGGCGACCCAAGTCACCACCTGAAGCCAGGAAAAGCTGACAACAGTGATGAAATCGACGCTCCCAGCAGACCCGTGGCTCAACAATAGCAAGGACATTTGCCATCCGCAAAGAAATTGGCGAAAATGTTTGTGAAACACATTTATCGCCTGCACGGAGTGCCCAGGAGGATCATTTCAGACCATGGAGTCCAGTTCACCGCCAAGTTCTGGAGAGAGTTCCTGAGGTCCATTGGGTCCACATAAGGACTGAGCTCAGTGTTTCATCCAAGCATGAACGGAGCAGCGGAGAGGGCCAATGCGATAGTGGAACAATACATCCTGAGTTATGTGGACTATCAGCAAGACAACTGGTTGGACCCTTCGCCGAAGTGGCATATAACAACATGGTCACAGCAGCACTGGATTAACTCTTTTCCAAATTACCAGTAGCATGGAATTTGTTCCCATGCCTGAGCTGCCTAGAGAACCTCCCTCCTCCATGTCGCTGACTGAATGGATGGACACGCTAAAGAAAGGATGGGAAAATATGAAAAAAGCTCTAGAAGCCTACAAGAAACAAGCTGATAAACACCACTTGCTCCAACCCCCCTTTCGTGTGGGGGACAAAGTTTTCATATCTACCAAGTACATAAGATTAAGAAAGACTAGCAAGAAATTTGGCCCAAAATTTCTAGGTCCATTCCCAATAGTGAAGATAATTAACTCAGTTGCAGTTCAACTCAGTCTACCCAGAATTCTAGGGAAAATTTACCCAGTATTTCATTGTAGCTTATTGAAGCCAGTAATTGGGTCCAGCATAAGACCATCCACCCAGCCTCTCCCTCCTCCTGTAGTGATAGAAGGGAAAACACATTATGAGGTGAAAAAAATCTTACACTCCAGGCTGTATAGGGGTCGCTTACAGTATTTAGTGCATGGAAGGGGTACCCTTTGTCTGAAGCTACTTGGGTGAAAATCTGGAACCTAAAAATAGATAAGTTAGTAAAACAATTCCATGATAAGTTTCTCGATAAGCCAAAGGGTCCCCTTGGGGGGGGAGGTGGTTAATTCTGGCCCCTACATTAATCTCTTTCAGGAACCATTTCTCTTCTGAGGAGAGGCCGCCTGTAAGGCCTGCAGCCATATTCCTTTTTGGATCTTTGGCCTGCCACACTTTCTATTATTCTACTATGCTTTTCTATTGTGGGAAAATGGGAGGGGGGATGATATGGAGTAAAATGCTATGTAGCCAAAATAAAATTCCTTTCTAGAATCCAAGGTCATCCTTTGTCTCTGCATCTCTGCACCTGACCGGAACTGGATGGCTGAAACTGCCAGCATGTCAGTGGAAGATTGAACCATGTGATGGACTTGTGGGTGTGGGGGCAAGATCATGAACTTTCAACTGGGTGGGGAAAAACCAGGAAGCTCAGATTCGTGTTTCTCCACATGTGCCAACATGACTCTCTTAATAAATTGGACCTTTGAGCAATACTTTGCCTTGGACTCTGATTTAATTTTGGATGTTATTTGGAACCCTGACAGTGAATGGATCTGACATGATTGGCCAAGTTATAGTATAAGAATAATCATGGTGAACCTATGACACATGTGCCTGAAGTGGCATGCGGATGCATGTTGCCTGGCGCGCATGGCATTGTCTGTTCCTCTTTTGTGTTTCTGGCATGCATGCGCACGTGATGATCAGCTGGCCTTCAGGTGTGTGGCAGTGCCGGAAACTGGAAGAGCTGGTCTTCCATTTTCCGTGTGAGCATGCACGCTGGCCAGCTGATTGTCACGCACACATCCATGCCAGTAACCGCAAGACTAGCTGGGCAACGTGCAAGCCAGAAACTGGAAGTTCATTTTCCGGTGCATGTATGCCCCCTGTGCAGCTCCACTTCTGGGTCACGGCCCAGACAAGCGCGCACACGCACACCCTCCCTTTTCCGTACTCGGTCCCGAAAAGGTTCTCCATCACTGGTATAAGTTGAAAGAAGGGACAGCATCAAGATCACGAGAAGTGATAAAAACTGCTTTATATTGTACCTGGCAGGCCGGATTTGGAATAGTGCAAATAGTATTGGTCACCACACTACAAAAGAGATGCTGAGATCCTATCATGTGCAGACAGGATAAAGGGAAACAGTTTACGGAGCTAGGCACATCTAGCCTGTCAAAGAGAAAGATTAGGAGGGATATGATACATGTTTTTCAATACTTGAGAGGCTGTCACAGAGAAGAGGGGACTGACTTATCTCCAGAGAATAGGACAAGAAGTAATGGGTGGAAAGTTTGCTAAAGAGAGGTCCAACTTAGAAATAAGGAGAAATTTTCCTCTGAAATAAGAAGTATACCACTGATTAATTCTTAGAACAATTAATAGTAGTGGAATAGCTTGCCTCCTGGAGTTGTAGGTGTTCCCTCATTGGAAATATTCAAAAATAAACTGAATGACCATTTGATCAGGATTGTATAAGGCAGGGGTGGCGAACAAGTTCGACAAAAAGAGCCAAAATTTTAAACTGTGAGAGTCAGAGAGCCACACCATGCGCTCCCTTTCGGCGCTAAACCTGGAAGTACGGTCTTGCCCCGCCCCTGGCGACGCGACGACGCTTGCCTGCGCTCCACCAGCTCAGCTGGGAACGGAGACGTTTCCTCAGCGGAGCGGAGCTCCTGAAAGGGACGCAGGCTCAGCCTGCCAGGCTGCCACCACTCCACTGAAGACATTGCTGAGCAGAGAAACGTCTCCATTCCCAGCCGAGCTGGTGGAGCGCAGGCAAGCGTCGTCGCGTCACCAGGGGCGGGGCAAGACTGTACTTCTGGGTTTAGCGCCAAAAGGGAGCGCGCGATCCGGGTTTAGCGCCGAAAGGGACAAAATCAAAACTCAGCAAAGAGCCACAGTATACAAAATAATGATAAGAGGCAAAGAGCCGCATTCATTTTGGCCGGGAGCCGCATGCGGCTCGAGAGCCACGTGTTCGCCACCCCTGGTATAAGGTCTCTTGCCTTGTGCGGGGAATTGGATTAAACTTCCTTTAAGGTCCATTTCACCCCTATGAAAGCATATTCTATGTTCTAAAGGAAATCTGCATCTGCTTTAGACTGGTGCAGGAACAGCTCTCCCCTTTCCTTCATCACTATGCATTTTTTAAACTTCTGTAGGCAGGAATAGCCGAGCATGATGGACAGCTGATGCTGTAGTCCTGTACTTCCTTAGGTGAGGGGTTTTGAAAGAGAAAAGTGCGGGAGCCTGAGTCTTTCAACACCCCTGAACTTTATTCCCTCATTATACTTGTGGGTGAGCAGAGTTTTGAAAGACTGCCAGATCCTGCTCCAAAGATGCCTGGGGGAAAAAAACAACCCTGGAGAATTGGCAAATAAATTGTAGTAAATCAGGAAAGCACCCATGCCCCACTCATTGCACCTGCTTTACCTCCCATGAATTCTGGATCCGAGTCAAGCTGGAGACATTTAATGATGATCCCCGCCTGAAGGCCACGGCCACAGAGGTGAAGCCCATCAACTTCAATGATTACTGCCAGAGGCTGATCCTCAACATCCACAGCTCGGCTAACCCCACAGAGCAGAGCAAGAGGTCGGCCTAGCCTGCCGGACCCTCTCCCCTTCCATCACCACCACCCATTGTTCCACAAAGACCCCTCTGCCCTCGAGAAGCCCCTATGAGCCCCTAGCCCAGAAGGGCCCAGTTGGGATGGCGCAGCACAGGCAGCCTCCATTCCTCCTCCACCCCCACCCCCATCCTGTGCAGGTTTTTGAGGGCTTCAAGTAAAATTCTTAATTTCGGGTGGATGTGTTCCACTTTTGCCGTTGAATGGGTTGCAAAGTCAGATCCAGGTCCCTGCTGAGAGGGGCCGATAAGTGCCGAGTCGCCTTGGTCTCCGCCCCCCACCCCCCCACATACACAGAGCAGCACCTTCAGTTTTTCACCTCCGTTCATATCCCTTTTTGGGGGGTGGCCTCTGCAGTGTCTCTTCTCCTTCCTCCTTCCTCCTTCCTCCTTCCACCCGCCTTTGCTATTTTTATGCAGAGAATATTCTCCTATTTTTCCTGAGAGGAAGAAATGGGGAGGGGAGCCTTCAGGTGTCCCGTTTCCTTTTCTTTCTTAATAAAAGAGTGTTTTAAGTGTTAAAAAGAAAAAAGAAATAAGGACATCACTTATGGGACAAGCCAAATGGGAGGTAATAGATTCAGAAAGACATCAGCAATAAGGACAGCAATTTTTATACCAGTAGTAGTTAGTAGTTCCACTACTAACTGAAGGCAATAGAGAAAGGGCCTTACCCATATGAGGAAATCTGATGCTAGGAATTGGCAAATTGTTTTTTTTTTAAAGGGTACAGTAGGAACTAGCTGGACAATGTCAAAACTTTAGTGCATCTGGCCTCATTTGTGGAATCAAAATACAAATGATAGTAAGAATTTCAGAGAGATTTACTATTAACTGTTTCTTGCAGTATCTTTTACATGTAATAATAGCATATAATTTAATGTTGCTTTGTTCTATGATCTCTGCAAAGTTGAGAATTAAACATTACAAAGTTACATAAAGACCATTCTTGGAAGGTCATCTCTGATTCAAGCTATTTGAAGGTGTGTATCAGAAATTATTTTCCTCCAGTGAGCTGGAAATAGGCTCATGGATCCTCCTGAATATCCCAGCAGAACTTGAAGGGCAGCCTTTCCATCCTCTCCTTAAAGACACGGTCAAACCTTTCACTCTGGGCAACAGTCATGAGGTTCTTCCAGTCCCCAACAATGCCTGGGAAACAATGATTTAAAAAATGTCAACAGTTTAATGGTTTGCAAAACATAATTTTTGTATTCAATTAAACTAGAGGCTATTTATGTCATCCTATCACCAAAATGAATGTGTGTGTGTGTGTATTGGAATGTATGTATGTTTGTGTGTATGTGTATGTACACACACACAAACACATACATACACACATTGTATATATCTATATCTTTAGAGCTTCTGGAGGGGACTATAGAGATGAAGGTCAAAAGTCTTCCAGATGTGGTTTCTAGCCTCCAGTTACCATGCCTGTTATCGGTTTCATGGAGTCTTAGATAGAGGGTAATAGTTTGCAAAATCGGGAACATTGCATATCCCTATGTTATCAGAGGAATGTCTACCTCCCTGTCCATCACACAATATATACAAATCTGTATTTCTAATTTTTGGGCAGGAAGCTGGTTCCTTACTATTTTAACTAGAGCTGGACTACAGAGTGAAGGCTTGATAGAAGAGTAAAGATTTCTAACTATAAGGAGTCAAGTGATTTCTCTGGTATAAGCATCTTTTTCTGGGAAGTCATGGAACCAATGGTCTGCCAGTGAAGTTCTAAATGATCTGGAGTTCACCCTGTTGGAACCGGTCCCGTGCTTAATTAAAATGATTGATGGGTTGTATTTTTTTAGCATTGGCTGTGTTACTGCAGGTTTAAAGGAGGCAGCTCTAAGACTGGAGGACAGTTCCCAGGGTAGAGAGCAAAGAAGATGTCTCTCCAACAGGCTGAAGTGACCAGTATTCGAACAATCTCATTCCTAAAGGATCATTAGACTCTGCAAGCAGCAGACCAGACATTGTAACTGTCAGATTCTATCCATGGCAAAACAAAAAACTGTCAGGATAAAACAAAGTACACCAATTAAACTTTGGTACAGCTAAGAAAGCCTTATGGTTGCCTCAGATTAGTGTAACATCATGAAGAGACAGCAGAAAGCGAAGTTGTTAGAAAATGTACATACCACTCAGGGATGGGCTGCTGGGGGTTTGCAGCGTTTTGGGAGAACCTCTAGCTAAGATTCTGTGCAGTTCTGAGAACCCCCAAATCCCACTCCTGGCTGGCCCTGCCCATCCCACCCTGCTTGTCCCAAGGAGTCCCCACACGGCCTGTTTTGGATGCAGGTAAGTGCAGGTCATGCATGAAGGCTCAGGGAGGGTGAAAAACAGGCCTATCAAAAGTTCAAGAAGGCCAGAAATGGGCCCGTTTCCAGCCTCCAGAAGGCCTCCTGAGCCCGAGGAGGTCATTTTCGCCCTCCTGGAGGCTCGAAGAAAGCCTCCAGAGCCTGGGGAGGACACACACACACACACACACACTGTGGTGCAGGAGGCCGACTAGGCCATGCCCACCATGCCCACGCCCACTCAGCAACCTGGCAGAGAACCCCTTGCTAAAAATTTTGAAGCCCATCCCTGATATCACTCTACAAAAAAATCCTTTCAGATGAAGGTGGCAATCCTGGAATATTCATAAGCATACCCCTAGAGTATAAATTGCAATCCTGGAATATTCATAAGCATACCCCTAGAGTATAAATTGCAATCCTGGCAAATTCATAAGCATACCCCTAGAGTATAAATTTCTATGGATTTACCTTTACGAAGATAGACCCCTTTGCTAGAATCAACAAAGGTAGGATTCATGACTGTATAGTTTGTTCTAGAATCTGCTTTCATGCCATCAAATGTAGCTTTATCCACCACAACATCCACCTCCTTTTCAGTTAGTTCTCTTTCTAGGAAATTGCATATTTTCAGTACAGAACTTCTCAGATCCTGCAATTTGATACAGCTTTATATTAGTTCATCCATAACAATGGAGAAGAGACGGAAAATGTGGCTGATATATTTGGGGAATTCAAAAGATTATCACTATCTTATACATATCTCGCATGTCAATGCTGTCTCTCACTTCCCCTGCCTTTAATTCTTTTCTTACTGAAACAGTTATTCTAATATTAAATCATTTGTATTTTTTTCAAAAAGCGTACAATATTCGTTAAACACAGAAATCCATCCTTAGAATTGCTGCTAAAGGTTTCCAGGAGACAAATTGTTGAGAAACATTTTTGGTTCTCAATGTATTTATGATTCAGACTCTTACATTCTAAGCAATCTTGGCTGCAACAGAAGCTGGCTGGTTCTCCAACCAAACTAAATGAATGTTTTGGTCTCTCTTGAAAATGTACTTGAGTTGAGTCAATCTTCTTTGAGCCAAAAGAGGAGAACATTATGCATTTTATTTTATTGATTAAATTCATATCCTGATCATCTCACCAAGTGCTCCCCAAAATGCCTTAAAATTAATCTTTTTGATACCAAGATGATCACATTCTAGTTTCATGGATCCTCCTCCTTCCTGTTGAAGAGAGGGCTCTTATGTTTCTTCAGAGATCTCATCGGTCATAGGGGAGTTCACAGAAATAACCAAGGGTGGTTCTGGTGGTCAACTCTACTACTCCTTCTTGGAATAAGTTATTCTATACATCCCATCATTTCTAAACCATTCTGTGCTTAATTTTTGTTTATGCCACACCACACAAAATGGGCACATCTTACCTTTTTCATTTCTTCATAAGAAAGGAAGAGAATATTGAAATCATCCTTATGATTGTACCAGCCTTCTATATGGTCTAGCCATAAACTACAGAACACTGATAGGAAAGAAAAGAATTTGGCATAATTATGAGTGCAATCTTCAAAGTCACTTGGTTTAATTGTTTAGCTGGGCACTGCAATGTTGCAACTAACAATCCATCTCAGAGATACATTCTGAATGCTTTCATTTCTTCCATTTATCTTTATGACCGGATGGACCTACAGATGAAAGCTCAATTGATAATAACACTAAACACCTAATAACACTAATTGCGGAGAGGAGAGAGAAGGAATGGGAGCCATAACTAATGTGGTTGCATACTCTCACTTGCTAAAGGGAGAGTTTTGTCAAGAAGCTGCTACATTGTTTTGTTTCTTTTGCTTTTCTTTATTTGGATCTTTGGACACTCTGAATTAATTTTTTATACATTTGCAAATATCAGACTTACTCCCGTTAGCTCTCTTCTATGTCCAACCCTTAAATGCTTCCCATGTGATTTCATGTTAGAGTGTTTTTTTTTTTTAGTTTTAGTCTTTTTTAAAAAAATACAGATAACTCGCTACTTTTCCAAATGAACATTGATTTGTATTAATTTTAGTTTCTGTCCATTATTCCCAACATAATCACACCCTGATTAATGAGATGTGGTTACTCAGTGGCTTCATGACAGTCTCTGCTTCAGCATTGCATGGTGGGGTGAGCCCCCATCACTTGCCTCCACTTCTGCCCACCTGGCACTTTGAGAGCATGTTCAACGAAGCCATCAAGGTGATGTCCCGGTGTCTGGAAGCCGTGCGGGTCTGGATGGGTGACAACAGACTCAAGCTCAACCCTTCCAAGACGGAGTGGCTGTGGCTACCGGCGCCCCGCTTTAGCCAGTGTGTTCCATCTCTGGCCATCGGGGGGGAACAACTGCCCCCAGTGGATAGGGCACGCAATTTGGGCATCCTCCTAGATTCCCGGCTGTCACTAGATGATCATGTGACAGCCGTGGCTAGGGGGGCGTTCCACCAGGTTCGCCTGGTGCGCCAATTGCGCCCCCTACTAGAGTGGGACGCCCTTCGCACAGTCACTCATGCCCTGGTGACTTCCGGTCTTGATTACTGCAACGCTCTCTACATGGGGCTCCCCTTGAGATGCACCCGAAGGCTCCAGCTGGTCCAGAATGCAGCCGCGCGGGTTATTATGGGGAGTACTAGGTACTCCCATGTAACACCTTTCCTGCGAGAGCTGCACTGGCTGCCTGTGGTTTTTCGGGTGCGTTTCAAGGTGTTGATTGTCATCTTTAAAGCGCTCCATGGCTCGGGACCTAGTTACCTGCGCGATCGCATTCTACCCCACACATCCCTGCGACCAATCCGCTCTCACAGAGAGGGACTCCTCTGGGTACCTTCCGCTAAGCAGTGTGGGTGGGCGGTGACTAGGAATAGGGCCTTCTCTGTGATGGGCCCAACCCTCTGGAACGACCTCCCCCCCGATATTAGAACTACCTTGGACCTCCGCTCCTTCCGCAAGAATCTCAAGTCCCACCTGTTTCGACTAGCCGGCCTGGCCTAATTGTAATTGTAATTGTACCTACAGGTAACACCCACTACTGACCTTCCTGGATGGCTTTTTAAATTTTAAATTCTGGGGTTTTAAATTGGTTTTAGAATTGTTTTTAATTATTCAATTAGTTTGGGTTGTATATACAGACGGTATGGTTGCGTTGTTTTGTCTGGTGTTTTATGTTATGTTTTGTTGTTTTATACACGAACGGTCTGTACACCGCCCCGAGTCCCTACGGGGAGAGGGGGTGGTCTATAAATTTAATAAACCTAACCTAACCTAAATCAACCAGCTGCAAAGGCTGTGAATCTCACCAAAGATTAACCAAATAATAATAGGGCTACCTCGCTATTTGGAAATTCTACATTTAGATATTAACACAGGGTACTGTGGTTTCCCCTCCAGTCCTCTGTTTAGGCAGGAACAGAGATTCAATGTGATTGGTCGAGAGGTCTGACAGCTCCCTATAAAAGGAGAGCTGTCAGACCTAACTGCTGATGGATTGTACAGACTTGACTGTTGTAATAAAGAGCTGTTGTTGCGTTAAACCTGAGTTTGCCTTCTCATTGCCCTATCTAACATTGGCAATGAAGGTGGGATCGAGAGGCAGATAAGGCGAAGAACAAGCAACGAGTCAATGCAGCAAGTGAATCCAGCCCGGAGCTTCGGCGCAGCATCAAGCAGCCATTTTAAGCGGCAAACTCAAATCGCTCCAAGATGAAATGGCCATGCACGCCCCGCCAACTCCGTACGACCCAGTGGCCGAACACTGGGAATCCTACATGCTGAGGTTCGAATGCTTCCTCGAGGCAAACGACCTCATGGGAGTTCCAGACTCCCACAAAAAAAACCTCTTCCTGGGCTACTGCAGCCAAGAGATTTTTGAAATGGCAAAAGACCTATCAGAGCCAACTCCGATCCAAGCGGTTACATGGGCGGCCTTGCAACAGACTTTAAAAATGCATTACGCGCCCAAGCTTTCAAGACACATTCGCCACCATGAATTCAACATGAGGAACCAGAAGGATGGAGAGTCCATTAACCAGTATGTTGCGGCCCTGCGAAAGGCAGCAACATACTGTGACTTCCATGACCTGGACGACCAAATCCTAGATCGCCTGATCTGCGGAGTGCAGGACATCCACCTGCAGAGACGTCTGCTCGCAAAATCAAACATGTCTCTGCAGATCGCACTTGATGAAGCCAGAGCATCTGAATCGGCCGACAAGTCCATGGAAGCCTTGCAGCGCCAGCACAATGCGCCACAAACCACTCAGAAACAGGTGCACGTCCACCACAAGGCCACAGACCAAGAAACCCCTGACAGCGAAGACGATGACAGTTACTGCATGCGCAATAGCCACACAAAGCCGGCGCAAAAATTCGACTCGCATTTGCCACCCTGCGCAAGCTGCAGAGGAAATTATGCCCGGTCTACTTGCCCATTCTGGGACGCAACCTGTCAGCATTGAGATAAAAAGGGGCACATCGCAAAAGTGTGTCGGAGTGAAGTCCCTGCCACCACATGGCAGCCAAAATCAAACCGTCAACAGAGGCCCAACCCAGGGGCCTGGCAGAAATACCAAGGGCCCCAAGAGAGACAACCCAGGGAGAGAGCTCAGAGAGAGTACCCAGAGAGAGAACCAAGGGTAACCTATCAAACCACGATAGGGCAAGTCCGCACAAGGCGGTCAAAAAAGCTAAAAGTCACAGTCCTCAGTGAGGACGCTCCCTGCGAACTTGAAGTCGACACTGGATCGTCACTCACGATCATCTCCTGGTCGACCCTGAAGCAAGCCATCCCAAGCCTGAAAGAATGGCAGCTTCGCACACCAGACATCATGCTGCGCGACTACCAGGCGAACCGAGTCCCCATCGTGGGCCAGGGCACCTTCTGGGTCCAGTTCAAGGGCATCAACCCAAGCTTCCCATGACTGTGGCCAGCGCACCACTACAGAGCCTCCTGGGGCTAGACTGGTTCGAAGCCCTGGGCTTGGAAGTCACCGGAATCAACGCAATAGCGGACAGCGCCGCCAAGGCGATTTTTAAGGACTTCGAGGACGTCTTCGGCTCCGGTCTCGGTAAGTATGTGGGGACGCCAATTTCTTTTAATTTGGACCCCAACGTCGTGCTTATCAGGCTAAAACCCAGGAGAGTGCCTTTCGCTCTCCACCCTAAAATCGATAGAGAAATTGACAAACTGGTGAGCCAGGGGATCCTAGAACCAGTCGACCATGCTCGCTGGGAGACCCCTATAGTGACCCCGGTCAGGCTGGATGGGTCAGTCCGCATCTGCGCGGACTATAAATGCACAATTAATAACGCGCTGCAACAAAGTACCTACCCTGTGCCCATTGTACAGCACCTACTACATTCGCTAAGGCCAGGAATTTTTTTTGCTAAATTAGATATGGCACAGGCATACCAGCAGTTGCCTGTAGATGGCACCACAGCAGAGGTTGAAACCATTGTGATGCTCAGGGGTGCATTCAAAAGCAACCGCCTGCAATTTGGAGTTAGTATCGCCCCAGGACTGTTCCAAAGCGTCATGGAATGGCTTTTGCAGGGGGTACAAGGAGTCGTCCCCTATTTCGATGACATTTTGGTATCGGCTGCAAACGAGGCACAACTTTTGAAAAGAGTTAGGGCTGTTTTGACCAGAATTCACGAAAAGGGCCTCCAACTTAAAAAAGAAAAATGCAAAATTAATGTGGCCAGGGTAGAATTCCTAGGATACATAATTGATGGTTCTGGGATCCACCTGACATCCCAAAAAGTAAGAGCAATCCAGGACGCCCCTACACCTCGCAATCAGGCCGAGCTGCAAACTTTCCTCGGGCTCCTTAACTTCTACAGTGTCTTTCTCAAACAGAAAGCTACCATCGCAGAGCCCTTGTATCGCCTCCTGTCCAAAAATGCCAAATGGTCCTTTGGCCGAGCTGAGGCCGCCGCATTCACCGGGGTGAAACACCTGCTCATGGCTGACTCCCAGCTGGTCCAGTACAACCAGACCCTGCCGCTGGTGTTAACGTGCGACGCATCCCCCTTTGGCGTCGGCGCTGTCCTCAGTCACCGCATGCACAATGGCGCGGAAGCCCCCATTGCCTTCTACTCACAAAACTTGTCTCCCGCTGAACGGAACTATAGCCAGCTGGACAGAGAGGCTTTGGCTGCAGTAGCGGGAGTCAAGCGTTTTCACGAGTACCTCTACGGCTACGATTTCAAACTTCTAACGGACCACAAACCATTGTTGGGGCTGCTGGCTGGGGACCGACCTACCCCAGTTTCCTTATCTCCGCGCATGACCAGGTGGACTGATTTCCTGGCTGCCTAGTCCTACAAGCTCATCCACCACCCTGGCTCTACGTTGGGACATGCCGATGCTTTAAGCCGCTGTCCCCTACCCGAACTGCTGGCCAACCCCACTCCCGAGACACCGGTCCTACTTATTGACTGCCTGGACTCTAGACCTGTCTCGCCCAATGACGTTGCCCGTTTTTCTGCTAAAGACTCTACCATTAAGCAGATTCTGAACTGGGGGTGGAGGGGGTGGCCCAAGGGGCCTGTTGGGGCCGAATTTAAAATGTTTTTTACTAAACGAGATGAGTTGTCTGTAATCAAAGGTTGTTTACTGTGGGGGGACTGGGTGGTTGTTCCAAACAAACTGCGAAAGGCAGTATTGGAGGCATTACATGTGGTGCATCCTGGCATCGTCAGGATGAAGTCCTTGGCTAGGAGCTACATCTGGTGGCCTAACATGGACAGGGAGATAGAAGAGTGGGTGGCTACCTGCGCTCCATGTCAGGAATCCAGACCAGCTCCCCCAGAGGCGTCCGCTAAGTAGTGGGAGCGCCCTCAGGCACCCTGGCCTAGGGTGCACAATGATTTTTCAGGCCCCGTTCATGGCCAAACATTCCTCATAGTTGTGGACGCATATTCGAAATGGCTAGAGGTAGCCCTGATGATCTCTACCACGGCAGAGGCGGTCATCAAGGTGCTACAGAGACTTTTCTCCACTCACAGCCTGCCCGACATCTTGGTCTCAGACAATGGGCCCCAATTCACGGCCATGCAATTCGAGACCTGCTTAGCCAGTCAGGGAATTCGGCATGCCCTGGTAGCGCCATTCCATCCAGCTTCCAATGGTCAGGCGGAGAGAATGGTGTGATCTGCTAAAGAGGCCTTCACCAGAATGGGCCTGGGTGATTAGCAAACACGGATTGACCACTATCTACTAATCCAACATATTACGCCAAGCCCCACCACCTGGAGAAGCCCCTCCGAGCTTCTCATGGGTTGCCGTCTAAGGTCCCACTAAGACCGGCTACATCCAAACTACTCTGCCACATCGCCCCCAGATTCCACAAGCAAGATTCAGAACTTTAGCATAGGGGATTCAGTATACGCCCACAACTATGCCGGGGAACTCTGTGGATTCCTGCTATGGTGCTAGGTATCACCGGGCCTCGCTCCTACTTACTGGAGCTTGAGGATGGTAGAAATTGGAGGAGGCACATTGACCAACTCGGTGGTCGCCTCTCCCACTCCAATCTTAGAGTACCAGACCAAACTCTGAAACCAAACGGCCAAGGCCCTACCCAAAAGGAGCAAACATTCACTCCTTTCACAGACAACTCAAACCCGAAATGTCCGGTAGACTTATTTGAGTTTGTTGCAGGCCCACAGCGAGCTCCAAGTGAGCAAACTCAAGGAACTCCAGCCGCAGCCTGGGGTAAGTTCCAGCAGGTTCCACAGAGCGGAGCTGGAGAGCACACAGGTCTGTCCGACCTGCCTGAAGAGCCAGTTCCGAATGAACTGCGTAGGTCTGGTAGGGTAAAACAAAGACCCGCCTACCTCAAGGACTACATAACCAATTGGAACATCCCGACCAAGAGAGGAGGGGTGTTAGACATTAACACAGGCTACTGTGGCGGGAACAGAAATTCAATCTGATTGGTCGAGAGGTCTGACAGCTCCCTATAAAAGGTGAGCTGTCAGACCTAACTGCTGCTGGATTGTACAGACTTGACTGTTGTAATAAAGAGCTGTTGTTGCGTTAAACCTGAGTTTGCCTTCTCATTGCCGTATCTAACAGTGAACATTTTGATTCTACAAAAAAACCTCCCTATCTGGAACAGCTTTTATCCCCCATTACATAATAATAATAATAATAATAATAATAATAATAATAATAATAACAACAACAACAACAACAACAACAACAACTCCGCCATTGCCGGTCCGAAGCCCGGATGAGAAAGGAGGAGGGTTGGGGTCAGGTTGGCAACCTGACCCCATAAAAAAACTCGGCAACCCATACAACATGGTGAAAGAAACGAATAAAAATTCTATACCGCATCGGTCGTCGCGCGGGTTAACAAGGGCCGCGGCGGATGTTGAGGTCCCTGGGCATCCGTCGACAAGTGGGCTACAAGTGGACCAGCCAACAAAACGACAGAAATATAGTGCAGATGAAAATCGTGCCATAATGGCCTGTTATTACAACTCAGAGCCAAAAAAAAGAGGCTATTTAAAGCGAATGTATGATTTATGGAAACAACAATATCCAGATTCAAATGTTAGTGGACAACGACTAGCAGATCAAAGGCGATTTATTATACGGAATAAAGTGTTTAGCGAAGTTGAACTTGAGGAAATTCAGGCAAATTGCAAAAAAACAACAACAACATCACAAGAGGAAATAAGTGATACTCATGACACAACTAAAGAAATCATAGGAGAACTCTCAGAGGAAGCTGCCGGAGAGGAAATAAAAACACTACCACCAGAACTAGTTACCATTGAACCAACTGATGAACCAACTCAAAAACAAAATGAACTGAAGGACAAGATCATGGAGCATTTTCTGGCTAGGGAGGAAAGGCAACGTTTACCATCATTAAAAACTGTCCCTAAGAAAATTTTGGGTCCTATCATGAAAATGGTTAATGCAGTGCTTTCAACAATAGAATCGGGATCCATCTTGGAAACGAATCAGTTAATGTACAGTGCAGCTGTAATAGTCACTAAAGAACTAGGCATTAAAATCAAAGTACCTAATCACACAATGGAAAAAGCATCAAAGCCAAAGTGGAAAATTCGATTAGAACAAAAAATAAAAAAATTAAGGGCAGATGCTAGCAACTTGAAGAACATGCGTGAGCAACGGCTTAAAAACAACAAAATTATAGATCAGCTAATCAGAAGGTATAGATTGGATACAAGAAACATCAATGAAGCTGTAGAGATTGTAAAACAGCAGATAACAGCAACAGCTAGGAAAATTGAAAGATATGAGGCACGAATCATCCAATATAAACAAAATCAGCAATTTCGATCAGACCAACGGCGTTTTTATCAAAGTCTTAATGTGAATGGTGGCACCAAAAGTCAAAAACCAGAAAAGCAGGCCACAGTTGAATTCTGGAAAGAATTGTGGGAAAATGCAAAAGACTACAATAAGGAAGCAAAGTGGATACATGACTTTGAGGAAAGCATTGGTAATAAACAAATGCAAGTATTAGAAATAACAACTGAGATGGTCAAAAATCGAGTAAAAAAAGTAAAGAATTGGACATCACCTGGAAAGGACCAATTACATGGTTTCTGGCTCAAATATCTGACCAGTTTACATGCAATGTTGGCCAGGCAACTGAATGAAATTTTACAAAATGGTCAAATTGATGAATGGTTGACAACTGGAAAAACATACTTGATTCAGAAAGATGCAACTAAAGGAACAATACCTGAAAACTACAGACCAATAACATGCTTGCCAACAACCTTTAAATTACTCACAGGCATTATTGCAGTTAACATTATGGATTATTTGGAAACAAACAACATCTTGCCAGTAGAGCAAAAAGGCAACAAAAGAAGGAGTAGGGGTACAAAAGATCAGCTCCTAATTGATAAAATGATATTAGAAAATTGTAAGAAAAGAAAAACGAACTTGAATATGGTCTGGATTGATTATAAAAAAGCATTCGACTCATTGCCACATAGTTGGATCATAAAATGCTTAGAAACAACTGGCATTAGTAAAAATATTACATCCTTCACTGAAAAGGCGATGAAACAATGGAGAACTGAGTTGGCAGTAGGGAATGAGAACTACGGAATGGTCAATATCAAGCGATAGGGAATGAGAACTACGGAATGGTCAATATCAAGCGAGGAATTTTCCAGGGTGATTCACTTTCACCTCTTCTCTTCATCATCGCAATGATCCCACTATCAGTAATCTTAAAAAAAATGAAATTAGGCTACCAAACAGCCAAAGAAGCTGAAAAAATTTCACATTTATTATATATGGATGATTTGAAACTCTATGGAAAGTCAGAAATAGAAATCCAATCACTGACAAACACAGTCCGAGTATTCAGCACCGATATTTCAATGCAGTTTGGCATGGAAAAATGCGCCACTGTATCCATAAAAAGGGGCAAAATCACTACATGTGAGGGAATTGAAATGCCCAATGGCCAACTAATTAAATGCAATGAAAATGAAGCCTACAAATACTTAGGCATTTTGCAGTTGGATAACATCAAACATGGAGAAGTAAAAACTATTGTCAGGAGAGAGTACACCAACAGAGTTAGGAAAATTTTGAAATCCAAATTAAATGGTGGAAATACAATCAAGGCCATAAATACCTGGGCAATACCAGTTATAAGATACACAGCTGGTATAGTTAACTGGACACAAACTGATTTGGACATTTTGGACCGAAAAACCAGAAAACTAATGACAATGCACTACAGTTTACATCCACGTGGTGACACTGATAGACTATACCTGCCCCGAAAATCAGGTGGCAGAGGATTATTACAAGTGAAGCAAATAGTTGAAGAAGAAAAACATGCACTGGCTGATTATTTAAAAGAAAGTCAAGAACATCTATTAATCGAAGTAAAGAACAAAAATCTATTGAAGGCCCAACAGACGAAACAAGAATACAGAAAAGATGTGATAAAATCAAGAATGGAGAGTTGGCAGAACAAAGCATTACATGGTCAATTTCTGGAAAAAATAAAAGATAAAGTGGACAGTAAAAAAACTTGGTTATGGTTAACAACAGGTACACTAAAGAAAGAAACAGAGTCACTAATCCTGGCTGCGCAAGAACAAGCTATCCGAACAAATGCCATTAAGGCCAAAATCGAAAAATCCTCTGATGATGCCAAAAGCAGACTCTGCAAAGAAGTTGATGAAACTGTTGACCACATACTCAGCTGCTGTAAAAAAATCGCGCAGACTGACTATAAAATGCGGCACAATTCAGTGGCACAAATGATCCACTGGAATTTGTGCAAAAATTATAATATTAAAACAGCAACAAACTGGTGGGAACATAAGCCTGAAAAAGTCATCGAGAGTCAGATGGTCAAGATCTTGTGGGATTTTCGCATACAAACGGATAAAATACTGGCGCATAATACACCAGACATCACACTGGTTGAGAAAAATAAGGTTACAATCATAGACATAGCAATACCAGGTGATAGCAGGGTCGCCGAGAAGGAATATGAAAAAATCACAAAATACCAGGACTTAAAAATCGAAATCCAACGATTATGGCACAAACCAGCAGTGGTAATTCCAGTGGTAATCGGCACATTGGGTGCTATTCCAAAAGCACTGGAATTACATTTAAAACAGTTAAAAATTGACAAAATCACCATCAGTCAAATGCAAAAGGCTGCACTGCTTGGATCTGCACGTATATTACGAAAATACGTTACGACGTCCTAGGCCCCTGGGTGGGGCCCGACTAGTAATTAATGCCAAATCCGGCGAAACAACTGGCCGCTGTGATACACTAATAATAATAATAATAATAATAATAATAATAATAATAATAATAACAACAACAACAACAACAACAACAACAACAACAGCAACAACAGCAACAACAGCAACAATGACAGCAACAATAATAATAATACACCCTGATTTTAAATCCATCAAATTTCCCCCTCCATTTTTCTCCATTTTAATGGATCCTTGTATTTGTTCTCACTCTCCCTTAATAAGCTGCCTTGTCTCCCCTCTCCCATCTATTTTTGCATCACAAATTATTCTAGGAATCCTGCATTCTTCTCCACTCATCCATCCCATTATAAACTGTTTGCATACAGTTTATGCAAATTATTGAATGAGGATTGAAAATAGCTATTCTTATTTTATTGTATGGAGGAGGAAGTGGATTGAATTCATATCTCTTGTCCAAAACAAAAACTAACCTGATTGTGATTAATTTATTACCTTTGCCAGCCAAAAACTTCTCCAAGTGAACATCAAAATTTTTTGATGCTTCCAGCATGTTTATAACTGGGAAAAAATGATAGCCAGAAACCAAGACATCCTTCGGATTTCTGAACACATAAACAATCTGTAGGAAGAAGAAAGTATCTAGTCAAAAATTATCTCAGACTCCAGTTAGAGGGAATACAGCAGGAAAAAAGTGGGATTGGTCGAAAAACCTTGAGGCTTGGTGGACCTTAGGGGACTTTCTGGAGAGCAGAAATCCATTTGCACTTTATTTTACAATATGTTAACTTTCCATGGGAAAAAATATATATCTGCAATGTCTCTCTCTCCCCCTCCCTCCCCCTACCTTTCTCTCTCACACACACAATCTATCACATTTGTGTACCTGCACATCTTACATGGTGATTTGGGGTAACTATTTATTAATTCATTTATTAAATAAATAAAATAAAAACCATTAAGAACCTCAATTTAAATTTAAATTAAAAGAAGATAACAAACAAACAAACCCAGAATGGCAGCAAAGCATACAGAGTACGTACATCAATTAATTCTCATACAATCACCTTAGAAGCTACACTTTATTATAGAACCTCGAAGCTATTAGCAAAACCATTTGGAGGACCTTCCAGAAGGCCAGCAAGGTTGGAACCAGCCTCACTTTAGAGGGAATAGGACAGGGGATTGGCAAAAAAGGTCTGCCTAGGTCATGCCTAAAACTCCCTAGCTGGCAGATTTCCCATCATGCCTTTCCTACTGGACTTGATGGAATGGGTAGATGTAACTGAGGACAGAGGTCCTTCAAATGACCTGTCCCCAATTCCTGAAGGGCTTTAAAGGTCATAACTAGGAAATATGAATTTGATCCAGAATCAAACAGAGAGCAAATGTGGTTTCAATAGCAGAAGTGAAATGTATACAGTTCTTGGAGAACACACAAATGCCTACCTTGCTACATTTGTACCCACTCAAGTTTCTGAATAATTTATAAATAAAACAGCTCCACATTAAAGCTACTACAGTCCTCCATCAAGAAGGGCATGAGTGACTTAGAGTAGCAATGGTAAAAAGGATTTTATGGCTAAAGGTAGCATTCCTCAACTTGGCATCCTCCATATATGTTAAGATAGAAACTGATTATGCAGCACAAAAAGTTCCAATCCATCTGGAAATGTCATTTTGGAAAAAGTAACCTGAAGGATTAAATATCTCTGTATGGATCTTCAGTTGAGTTCTATTTTGGCCAAGCATGAGATTCTGCGTTCCCCATTTTATTTGAGTTATTTTTTCCCAGCCTGCAAATCACCAAACACATTGGAACAATGTAACATCTGTTCATTTGCATTTATTTGTCAATAAAACATTCAGATGCAGAGCTAAAAAAAAGAAGACAGACAGGTCCCCACTCCACCCCACAAGTTACCAAAATATGTCCTACTTTTGCTTTTTTATTTCGTAATCCTTTGGGTGCCAAATAGTAGGGCAGATGGGAACAAATGACACGAGGTGATGGGCGACTAGGTAAATGTACATGATAAATACTATACTCTAGCCATGGTGCCCTGTCAAGCAGGGTAATATTTTCAGTTCCATCTCGATGACCTTCATAAAGAATCAAGCTCACAATGTTCTGAGTCCACACTGTGCCTGTAAATAAGAAATAATTAAATTAATTCATCCAGGGCCATTATTATTTGGAGAATAAAAGAAAAAAAGTCAAGCAATCGGTCTACTAATCGGAGAAGATGGCAAAGAAGAAAAGGAGAGCAGAGAGACAGCGGAACTACTTAATTCATACTTCACACATCTATCTTCACACACAAAAAGAAAAACACTACTGAAGGAACTGGCAGACATAATTTCAGAACCATTAAAACATATATTTCAAAGTTCTTGGATCACCGGTGAAATACCTGAGGACTGGAAAAGAGCTGGTGTGGTCCCTATCTTCCAAAAAGGAAAAAAAGAAAAGCAGATTCAGGAAATTACAGACCGATCAGCCTGACATCAATACTTGGGAAGATCTTGGAAAAGATAATCAAGCAACAAATCTGTGAACATCACTAGAACAGTGATGGCTAACCTGTTTCCCATCGTGTGCCAAAAGCGGGGGGATGCAGCGGGGGTCATGTGCAGGTGTGCCCAAACCCATATTCTATGTGCAACCCCCACACGCATGTGTGCACGACCCCCGCCATTGCCCCCCACACACACACTTTTGGTGTGAAATGGACTGGTTTTTTGCCCTCCCCAGGCTCCAGAGGCTTTTTAGGACCCTGGGGAGGGCAAAAACAGCCCCCCACCCCCCTGGTGGCCCTCCAAAGGCTTCAGGAAGCCACTGGAGGGCGACAAACGGCCCTAGAAATTTTGAAACCCAGAAATTTTGCTGTAGGGCAAACAACGGCACTGTGGGCAACCCGGAAATTCATGAACCGACTTTTGGTTTGCCTATGGGGCTGTTTTTCACCCTCTGGAGCCTTCAGGAGGCTTCCCTGAAGCCTCTGGAGGGAGAAAAATGGCCCAAAGGGCAAACCAGAAGTCCGTTCCTGAACTTCTGGTTTGTGCATTGGGTTGTTTTTTGCCCTCCCTAGGTTCGCCCTCATGGACCTAGAAGCAAACAGTGTTATGACCAGAAGCCAACATGGATTCATTGAAAACAGATCATGCCAAATAAATCTTATTTCATTCTTCAACAAAATGACCAAATTAGTAGATGAGCAAAATGCTGTCAACATAGTATACTTAGATTTCAGTAAAGCATTTGATAAACTCGATCATAACCTACTTCTTGGCAAGCTAATTAAATGTGGTATAGATAGCACTACCACTAGGTGGGTTTGTAACTGGCTGACCAACAGTACTCAACATGTAGTCCTCAATGGAACTATATCCATATGGAGGGAAGTAACCATGAGGTACCCAAAGGTTCCAGTACTCTTCAATATCTTCATAAATGATATAAATGAGGGAATTGAAGGGGAGCTCATCAAATTTGCAGACAACACTAAGATGTCAGGAATAGTCAACACCCCGGAAGACAAGATCCAAACAGACCTTGACAGATTTAAATACCAGGCCTTATCTAACAAAATGAAATTCAACATAGATAACAGTAAGATATTTCACTTAGGCAAGAAAAACCAACTGCATAAGTACAGATTAGGTGAAACTTGGCTTAATCCCAGTAACTATGAGAGGGATCTTGAAGTCCTAGTGGACAATAATTTAAATATGAGTCAACAATGTGTGGTGACAGCAAAGTACCAATGCGATCCTAGGCTGCACTAACAGATAGAATCAAGATCAAGTGAAGTTCTAGTAGCACTTTACAAAGCCTTAATAAAACCACACTTGGAATACTGCATCCAGTTCTGGTCACTATAATATAAAAAAGATGTTGAGACCTTGGAAAGAGTGTAGAGAAGAGCAACAAAAATGATTAGGGGGCTGTAGGCTAAAACATAGAAAGAACAGCTGCAGGAATTGGGCATGTCTAGTCTAATGAAAAGACCGACTAGGGGTGACATGATAGCACTGTTCCAATATTTGAGGGCTTCTACAAAGATGAGGGGATCAAACCACTTTCCAAAGCACCCAAAGGCAAGACAAGAAACAATGGATGGAAACTAATCAAGGAGAGAAGCAACTTAGAACTAAGGAGAAAGTTCCTAACAATGAAAGCAATCAATCAATGGAATAGCTTGCCTTCAGAAGTTGTGGTGCTCCATTATTGGATGCTTTTAAGAAGTAACTAGAGACAGCCACTTCTCTGAAACCGTATAGGGTCTCCTGCTCAAGCAGGGGGTGATCAAGAAGACCTCTGAGGTCCCTTCCAGTTCTATTATTTTATGTTCTAACTCAGTCAATCTTCCTATAGTAAACATTTCAGAGATGCATAAAGACAACTTCTTCTAAAATATTTGATATGTTGTATGAGAGAAAGTCAGCTTTGTAAAGTAAAATTAAAAATGGTCAAAATACAGATTTGCAGCTTTATTTCACCTGCATTTCATCTTCTGTGCCAAATGTTAAAATCTGTTTACAGCACGATACAGTTGCAGCAACCAAAGTATTGAAAAACTGAATAAAAGCACTGGATCCAAAACCAACTCTTCCTCGGAAGACATCTTTGAATTTACCTGATTTAGGATATGTGATTATAAATGTATCATCATCTCGGATTTCAAAACTTTCCAGTGAATCTATATTTTCAGGTGAGGACACCACTGGTACAAAATAAAACCCTTTGTGTAGATATATGCCCTTCTCTGATGGCTCCATTGCTTGTCCTGTTGATAGAATAGAGAAATTGAAAATAATTCCTATATTAATAGTCAATGCTGAATTAATTCAATTCTTTCAAAATCATGATTCTTGGCAACATGAAGAAAAACACATATATCATTAGATTATTTTACCTAATTATTTAGTTAATTAGTTTCATGAACTCAATTTTCACTCACGAAGGTTTCCATTGGAAAGAGTACATTTGCTCCTATTCTTGCCATCTAAGAGTTCTACATAGAAGAGAAAGTTTGAATTACAGTACTCAGAACATACTAGTTGCAATTCTTTTCTTACCTTACTTTGTCTTATAGAATCTCTGGCAGTCAGTCGTGTCATGTCTAAAAGCAACATTTATTTAAAGTACTGTTTCAACGTTTTTGTATTCCTGTTCCTGAAATATTTAAGGAAGGTTTGTCTTTAGTCAAACATTGTATCAGCACTGCATGTCCCTTTTAAAAAGAGCTAAAGAAGATGGTAGAACATGATGATTAAGTAATAACCTAAGTAACAAGAATGGCAGAGATGGAGGTAACCTTTATTTTACTAAGAAAAGCATTACTTGAAAACCATGATAGATGACAGAGGTCTAAATCTAAGAGGCCCATCTGGGGATGACTGTAGGATATAGACAATTGTTTAAAAATATGAATAAAATGTGTGTCTGGATATGAGAAATATGAAAAAGAATGCTTGGTGGGAAAATATACGGAAGAAGCTGTGGAAGCGAACAAACCCATGTAAGAGAATTGTTGCTGCCCAAAATGAGGATGAGAGAAAATTTGTGAATGATATGCAGAAACAGTTGCAAATTGTGAGTTCTTCATGATAGTTCAGACAAGAAGTGTCAGAATGAGCACAGTGTGACCATTTTGAGATGGTCACAGGAGCAAAATAGAGTAAATAGAAGTTTGTCTTTCAAACAGTGTTTTATATAAAATGAATATATACATACATGTACTAGTCAAAATCAGGCAATCAATCATCAACTATAGCATGGAAGCACCCAGAGAGATACACAAGAAGAGTGATACACGAGGAGAGAGAGATACGCCCTCACATGGCCTCCCTTATATAGGCAGCTTCTTAAAGTGCAATAACCCTGCTGATTCATTCTCATTTCATTAGCTTGGTTTACAACCTTACAACAGCAGATGGTCAGCTATTAAATCGTTATTACCCTGACAAGAAGCACCAACCACGAGTACTGATGCTACCTTTGTGGAAAGATTATAGTCACAGATTCTTCCAAGTCTGAAAATATCTCTCCTCTGTCTTTTTGCTTTTTAAAAAATTTTTATTAATTTTTTTTTAAAAAGGCCAAAAAGTTTTTTGCAATTTACTTTTTACATTTCTACCTCAATATGCATCCATTGTAAATACACTTCTCCCCCCTTATTTCAGTTTCTTTTTGTCTATACATATGATACTATTATATACATTCCTTAATTTACAATCCTTCATTATGTACCATTTCCATTTATACAGTACATGTTTGTTCATCTCTACCTATACATTGCTATTTTCTAACTCCTGTGCAGGGGTGGATTTCAACCAGTACGGACTGGTACAGCTGTACCGGATGGTGAAATTTAGCTTGCTTCCCGTACCCGTTGGTCAGGAGGCCCCGTACCGGAATGCTCCCTCCCCTCGTTCACTCTTTCACTCGCCCTGCCCATCCTCACCATGCTGCCGAAAAGTTCTCAGAAGAAGAACCAGAAGAAGAAAGAACTGGTGAGTGGCTGGGTTGGGGGTGGGAAGGATGTTGGGAAAGAGGGAAGAGGCAGAGGGGCTACTAGAAGAGTGTGTGTGTGTGCACAGGCTGTGGCTTTTATAAAACGTCTGAGTGAATCCAGGAAGAGGGAAGAGTCAGAGGGGCTGGAAGATACTATAGGAACACACGCTTCCCTCTGCTTCTTCCCTCTTCCTGGATTCACACAGACGTTTTAAAAACACACAGCCTGTGCACAACACACACTCTTCCAGCCCCTCTGACTCTTCCCTCTTCCTGGATTCACTCAGACATTTTTAAAAGAGTGGAAGAGTGTGTCCGTGTGCACAAGCTGTGAGTTTTAAAAACATCTTGTGTGTGTGCACAGGCTGTGAGTTTTCAAAAACACTGAGTGAATCCAGGAAGAGGGAAGAGGCAGAGGGGCTGGAAGTCTGTGTGCTGTGAACAGGCTGTGAGTCTTAAAAATGTCTGAATGAATCCAGGAAGAGGGAAGAGGTGGAGGGGCTGGAAGTGTGTGCTGTGCACAGGCTGTGAGTTTTAAAAATGTTTTGTGTGTGCACAGGCTGTGACTTTTCAAAAAGACTGAGTGAATCCAGGAAGAGGGAAGAGGCAGAGGGACTGAAAGTCTGTGTGCTGTGAACAGGCTGTGAGTCTTAAAAACGTCTGAGTGAATCCAGGTAGAGGGAAGAGACAGAGGGGCTGGAAGAATGTTTGCTGTGCATAGACTGTGAGTTTTCAAAACTTCGAGTGAATCCAGGAAGAGGGATGAGGCAGAGGGGCTGAAAGTCTGTGTGCTGTGAACAGGTTGTGAGTTTTAAAAATGTCTGAGTGAATCTAGGAAGAGGGAAGAGGCAGAGGGGCTGGAAGAATGTTTGCTGTGCATAGGCTGTGAGTTTTTAAAACTTCGAGTGAATCCAGGGAGAGGGACATGGCAGAGGGGCTGGAAGTATGTGTGTAAGGTGATCAGTAATGTTGGAGACCGATACGTAGAGCCATATTTCCTCTGTAAGTAGCTGTTTCATTGTTTGGTGTACTTATTTTATTCTTATTTAAGTAGTAAGTGCACAAAATAATAAATTTCCTTTTTTTTATATCTTCTTTTTGTAGGTCATTCTTTGGGCAAAGAATTCAGTGACATCGATTTGGCCACTCCCACCCAGTCACATGACTGCCAAGCTACTCCCACCCAGTCATATGACCACCAAGCCACTCCCACTCAGTCACATGACCACCAAGCCACTCCCACAAAACAGGCCACACCTACAGAATAGGTTCTAAAAAAATTTGAAACCCACCACTGCTCCTGTGTCTTCTTCATTTAGTCTTTCCTTAAGCTTTACACTTGTTCTCCAGCTATTTGTATCCATGCCCTATAATATTGTTAACATGTGGTAATACATTTCTTGGTTTTGCCTACTTTTCTAACAGTCCAGTGATAAGTTCGGGTACATATTAGCCATATTTCTTGCTGGTGGGAGATGCCATCTATGGAACATTTTATACATATTTTCCTTGTAGGCTACTGCTATTGTCAATTTATAATTTTGATTCCAATTTTTTCCCCATTTCTCCAAATCAATACTATGGGTAAAAGTTATGGCCCAAGTTATCATAGTTTCTTTAACTACCTCCTCCTCCATTCTGTAATTGGATAAGTAGTTTTATAATTTCTTAATCAATTTATTCTCTGTACCTTGTAAAATTTTATCTAGATCTTGCAGTTCTGTTTGGAATCCGTACTGTTCTTTATCTTTCTTATATCTAGCCTTTATCTGCATATATGGCCACCAATCCATGCCTATGTCCTGTTCTTTTAGATCTAATCTTGTTTTTAATTCCCCCTGATCATTTAGTAAATCTTTATATATTTTTATTTTATCTATGTCTAATACAGTTGAGTAGATTAATGCTTCCATCATTGATAGCCCATTTGGAATTTTAATATAGTGTTTTTCTTTAGTTTTTTGCCATACTTGTAGCAAAGCATCCCTAATTAAATGTTTCTGAAAATAACTGTGGGTTTTATTTTTGCCGTCCCATATAAACATGTGCCATCCTAACTGTAAGCCATGGCCTTCTAAAATCAGTGTTCTTTTATTTTTTAACTCAATCCAATCTTTGATCCACATAAGTGCTGCTCCCTGGTGGTGGGTCTCCCAATCTGGAAGCCCGAATCCTCCTCTTTCTCTACTATCCTGTAATAGTTTTATTTTAATTTGTGCTTTCCCCCCAGCCAAATGTATTTCATAGTTAGTTTATTTAATTCTTTAAAAAAGCTTTTACCTAATTTTATTGGTGCTACTTGAAAGAGGAACAGTAGTTTTGGTAAAATGTTCATTTCGATAGCAGTTATCCTTCCTATAAGGGACAGTTGTAGTTTTTTTCCATATTTCCAAATCTTTTTTAATCTGTCATATTAATTTAGTGTAGTTATCTTCTTTGATTGAAGAGTATCTGGCTGACAGCCAAATTCCCAGATAGTTTATTTTTTTGGTAACTTGTATGCCCATTATTTCTTCCAATTTTCTTTCCTGTTTTTTAGAAAAAAATTTCTTATTGCCTTTGTTTGATTTTTGTTAATTTTAAGTCCTGCTACTCTACCGTATTCTTCTATGTGTTGCACCAGTTTGGGTCCTGTCTCTAGTGGTTGTTCCAATATAAATACTAAGTTGTCCGCAAATGCTTGGACTTTGTATTCTTCTTTATTTATTTTCAAACCCTTTAGTTCCTCATCCTCTCTGATTTTTATTAGCAATACCTCCAAGGTTAATATAAATAATAAAAGTGATAGTGGACATCCTTGTCTTAGCCCTTCCCAATAATAAAATTTTTGATAGTATCATCATTTATTATTACTTTGGCTATTTGGGTTGTGTATATTTTTTCCACCATCTTTACAAATTTCTCCCCAAAGTTCATAGTCTCCAATTGTAAAATAATAAATCTCAAATTTAAATTATCTTTTTGGGCATCCAAAAAGATTAAGGCAGCTTGCTTTCCTGGATGTGCTTCATAATATTCTAGTGTGTTTATAATGGTTCTCATGTTGTTTCTTATTTGTCTTCTTGGTAAAAATCCATTTTGGTCAGGATGGATATACTCGTTTAGAACATTTTAAACTCTTTCTGCAATTATGGATGCAAATATTTTATAGTCCACGTTTAGCAGTGAAATAGGTCTGTAGTTTTTAATCTAATGTGGGGTCTGTATCTTCCTTTGGAATGAGTGTTCTAAGTGCTTCTGTCTATGAATTAGGTATTTTCGCTTCTACAAACATCTTGTTAAATACTTCTATCATTAACATATCTAATGGTTCCTGTAACATCTTGTATAACTCCACAAGTAATCCATCCGGGTCTGTTGTTTTATTATTATTTTTTGCTTCTTCCTAGCCTCCACTAATTCCATCATAGTTATTGGTTCATTTAATATCTCTCTTTTTACCACTGTAATTTTGGTCAAGTTCATTTTATCCAGGTATTATTTGATATTATCCTCCGATACATGTTTCTGACAATACAAGCTTTGAAAAAATTGTTGTGTTATATATTTTTTTCTCCTCTTTTCTATGATGTGTCTATGATGTGTCACAGCCTCCTCATCTTGTAAATAGGCTATTATTTTTTTCTCCTTTTTCTTTCCTTAATTTATATGCCAGCCAATGCTCTGGCTTATTTGCATGCTCAAAAAAGTTTTGCTTTGCCGTTCTAACTTTCTATTTCATCTTGTGTAATCAGGTTCAGTTTATGTCTTATTAGGTCTATTTTTCCTTTTATCTTGTTGTTTGGGGCATGGACTATAAATCTAATTCTAATCTTTTAATTTCTTCTTGCAATCCTTTTTGTTTTGTTTCCTTTTCTTGTTTCTTCTTGCCATGTACACTGTAGTGAGTCCTCATATATATGCTTTGGTGGTATTCCACATGGACTTATTTCGCTAACCTGGGTCTATGTGCATAGTTGGTATACACTCTGCACACCTCGTCTATATCTTTCTGTATATCCCATTTGTCCCTCTGCAGTACATCCACTAGAAGTTCTGCCATCTTCTCACCTTGATCTTCTTTCTTCTCTTCTACGATATTTTGAAATCTTAAAAAGAAGGAAGCTTTCTCCATCTCAAGAAAGACGATAGATTCTTCAATATCTCTATTTACAAGTCTGTATTTCTGTTCCATTGTTTCCATCTTTTTGTCTAGTTGTTCCATTTTTGTCTCTACTATTTTTATTCTCTGTTCATTTTTAATAATAACTTGCTGGATATTTTCCATTTTGTCATCCATTCTTCTTATATCTCTCTTCATTTCTTCCATATCCTGTTTGATCTCTTTATGATTTCATTTGGTCTCTTCATGGTTGCTTCTTGTGATTTGGTCATTGCTTCTTGTATCATCAAGAGTATGGCTTGCAATATATATATATATTTGTTAGCCACTAACACAAATACATACCTATTTCCCTGGCTTAGCTGATGAAGGAGGAGAGCCTGTGGCGTAGTGGCTAACAAATCTGCCTAATATGTAACACATCCCAGGTTCAAATCTGAGTAAGGGTATGGCTAGCTGATGAGAGCTAAATAGCTTGAAATGGATCCATACTAGTCTCCCTTTATTTATTTATCAGCACAAATACAACACAAATATAAAAAGGCAACATTAAAAATAAAAATATGGGTTTCTGCCTGGATGGTTTTCTGTGAAGAGCCGAAGGACAGAAAGAGGGAGGAGTGAGCTCCCTCCCATATTTGGGCATACTATTTGCTAATTCAGCACACCCCACCCAGTGCCACTACAGAGAGAAGCCCCTCCAAGCTTCTCATGGGTCGCCGGCTAAGGTCCCACCTAGACAGGCTACACCCCAATTATTCTGCCTCATAACCCCCAGACTCCACAAGCAAGATTTGGACATTTCGCATAGGGGATTCAGTATACGCCCACAACTATGCCAGGGCAACTCTGTGGATTCCTGCCACAGTGATAGGCATCACCAGCCCTTGCTCTTACCTCCTAGAGCTCGAGGACAGTAGGAATTGGAGAAAGCATATTGACCAACTCTGTGGCCGCCTCTCCAATCCACTCTTAGACAACCAGAGGTAACTCCTGCATGAGTTAGCCAAAGCCCTACCCAAACGGAGCCAAAGCCCTACCCAAACACTCACTCCTTCCACGGCCAGCTCAAGCCCGAGGGTACCGGGAAACTTATCTGGTTATGTTGCAGGCCTGCAGCGAGCTCTGAGTGAACTGGCTCTAGAAGCTCCAGAAGCAGCCTGTGAAAGTTTCCAGGAGCTTCCACCAAGTGGAGCTGCAGAGCAAACAGGTCGGTCCAACCTGTCCAAGGAAACCCCTCTTACTGAACTGCACAGGTCAGGCAGAGCTACCAAAAAGCCCACCTATCTGCGTGACTACGTAACAAGTAGGATTGTTCCATCCAAGAGGGAAGGGGTGTTAGATACTTGTTCTAACTACAGTGGTTTCCACCAAGGTTCTCTGTTCCAGTGGGAACAGAGGTTTAATCCTATTGGTCAAACGGTCTGACAGCTCCCTATAAAAGGGCTGCAGTCAGACTCAACTTCGCTGGATTGTTCTCACTTCTTGTACTTAATAAAGAGCTGATGTTACCATTAAGTCTGTGTGTGCCTATCCATTACCCAATCTAACACATGGCTTACGTCTTCTAATAAGCAATTGAGTTGGGAGATCATTTGAAAACAATTTATGAGACTATTCTGATAAAGTGGGGTCTCCCTATGAAAAGGCAAAACCTGGAAAAATGACATACATTTACTTTTATAGCTAGCTGAAGTTCAAATCAAAAGTTAATAGGTTTACAAGTAAGTCATCTATTCAGTTACATCATAAGAATCAAAGCATCCAAGATTTGAGAAGTACAGTCCTATTGTACATCCACACTGCAAGATACTTGAAAAGGTTTCAGTATATCAGCTTCATGGACCTTATTAAGATAAAGGAAGTATGGATTAACTAACAGATCTCGGAATTGAGTGGATTTTGGGTTCTGATATAAGTGTCTCCCCACGAAGGAGAATATTCATCTCTGGTATTCAGGCCCCAGGTAGTATTATGGACCTAATAATCTAGCTGGGCCTGGTTGGTAGTTGTGCCTCTTTTGAGGAGCGATGCCAAGGCCACAACAATGATTTGACAATCTCTAATTAGAAGTACGTACCATAATGTTCCTTGCATGAGACTGCCCTTAAACGTAACTCAGAAATTACTGCAAATGCAAAATATGGCAACAAAACTGTCATCCAAAAATGCATATTAAAGAACTTGAGACTTAAAAGGTTGGCAAATAACATTTAAGACCTTTGGAGTCTTAAAAAGAAATTTAGACTGTTTACTGATTAAATGGCTTTCTTGATGTGTTTTTTTGTTGTTGTTGCCATTCAACCATTTCAAAATGGAACATAAAGTTTGCTTGGAGAAGGGTCAGTGACCCAAGGCTGGGAGAAGAGTTGTGTAAGAATGCGGGAAAGTTGCAGCCTCTTGGTCTGGAATGTCCTTCTTAGGCAGCCAAGAATTCAACTTTATCTACCTTTTGACTCCACGTAATGTGGGGTCTGTAATCTAACTATACATTGAACTTCTATTAAATCTTATTCAGTTGTATGTATGTGTTTTAGCAGCAGCAGCAGCCTCATCAGTAAAAGTTATGGGTGCCTGTCACTTGACACATTATTGACACCTCTGCTCTGCTCCAGTGATTGCCAGTATGTTTTTGGTTTCAATTCAAAGCACTGATCCTTTCTTTTAAAACTATTTGGAGCTTGGGAGCTAAGTTACTTGCAAAGCCCTCTCTCCCTAGTCACATCTCTCTGTCCCTGCTAGATTTGGCAAGAGAGGCATTTTCTGGGTCCTGCCCATTGTGGGTGTTCTGGGGCAGGACCTAGGAGGGGAGCCTTTTCTATCTTGATATCCACCTTCTGGAACATAATTCCCCCAGATACCAGTCTTGCCTGACCTTGCTGGCCTTTTGTGTGTCCTTGGAAACTTGGTTTTGTTATTGAGCCTGGATCCTGGATATGTGGTTGAATCCATATAATGGCTGAATTGTCTTCCCTTCTGGACTGTGTGATATTTTTAAAAAAAGTATTTTCAAAAACTTTGGAACAACTGTTGGAAGAAGGAATTACTTTAAATTGGTTACATTATATACAGTTACAGAAGAGATGGGAAGAAGATCATAGAGTCGGTTTTATGGATTAAGAAGTGGAACTGATTAAGCAGATAAAAGAGACTGGCCCAAAACAGGTTAAAAGAATATATAATGTACTGTTAGAAAGAGATTCAGAAAGTGAATTAGTTAAGGATTGTATGATTAAATGGGCTCAGAATTTTGGTGAAGTGGTTATGCTGGACACGTGGGAAAAAATATGGGTTCAGAATGTTAAATTTACAGTCACAGAATTTAAGGGAGAACTTTTATAAAATGTTTTACAGATGGTACTTAGATCCTAAAAAATTATCATGTATGTACCCAAATGTTCAACCAAAATGTTGGAGATGCGGGTGCCTAGATGCTACTTTTTTCCATGTATGGTGGACTTGCAATAAGGTTAAAGCTTTTTGGATAAAAATATGGTGGGTTATGCAAAATGTATTTAAGAAAAGAATACAATTTACTCCACAAATGTTTTTACTGGGTATAACTAAGGACTTTACTAAAGGGGAAACAAAACTGGTTTTGTATATGGTTACAGCAGCTAGGTTGTTGATTGCGCAACATTGGAAAAAAGATTTTTTTACCGACTATTGATCAATGGATTCAGAAGGTGGTGGGGTTTGCCGAAATGGCAAAAATTTCAGCTTTCCTAAAAGGTCAGAAGCAGGAGAATTATACACAGGAATGGGTAAAATGGATTGATTATATACAGAATAAATACCAGACTAGGAAGTACTATGTAGCCTTTAGTTAAGAATGTTTAGACTGATAGATGATCAGAGTAAATAATACATGGGATGCTTGGAATTGTTAGAGTGATGTATAGCGGAAGTCAGGGGGGTGGGTTTGATTGGGAGGTGGGGGAGGGTTAGGGTGGAGGGTGGGGAAATATATATGCATAACTAATCTAGAAGATGGGATTAATGAAATATTGCTACTTTAAGAGAAACCTATATTAGGATTTATATATGTTTAGGTACAATATCTGAATGAGAAATGTATTTTAAGATGGGGGAGGGGGTACAGTATTTGGTACAATATTTGAATGAGAATTTTTTTTAAGACGGGGAGAGGGGAGGGGGTACAGTATTTGTATGTGATTTACATTATATGGTGGGGGGCAAAAAGGGGGAAAATTTGTTTGTGTAAAACTTTTTCAATTAAAAAAAAGTATTTTTAACTTGTTTAAGTGCAGTACTGCTAACTGTCCAGAGTCGTATGTTTGAAATGGGTGGTCATATAAAATAAGTACTGTAAGTAAATGCCCTTTCTCCCTGCTCTGTTTGTCTAGTGATAATCCCCATTTGAAAACCCATTTGGACAATGTCTCTAAGGCAGTGGGTCTCAACCTTCCTAATGCTACAACCCTTTAATACAGTTCCTCATGTTGTGGTGACCCCCAACCATAAAATTATGTTTTCCGTATTTTTCAAAAATATGTGTTTTCCGATGGTCTTAGGTGACCCCTGTGAAAGGGTCGTTCGACCCCCAAAGGGGTCCCGACCCACAGGTTGAGAACCACTGCTCTAAGGAGAAGGTGGAAGCAACACTCTTGCCTTCCCCTAAAGTCCTGAAACTATACAAATCCTGCTCACAGTGACACACAGACCAGTGTAAGAAAATCGTAGAAGTATGAAAACAATGAATAAGTCCTTGACTTACAGCCACAACTGTGCCTGGAATTGCGGTCATAACCCATAGAGATTGTAAATTGAGTCACCATTTGATCTAACTCAACTACATCTGGCTTTTTCAGGTACAGCCATTAGGTAACCATGTAGGTTGATAAAGGGAGCACAAAAAGGATGTAAGAAGCCTTGGGAGGCCCATCACCCAGGACAAAATGAAATAAAGTAAAAACCCTGGAGAGAGAAAAGACTTGTTGATCTTTCTCCCTTCCACTTCCCCAAATTTAGTGCTGAAGCTAAATTCTCCACCTCTGCCCTACAATCTCCCCTGTAATGACCTAATTTGCTAAATGTATTATGCAGGTAAAGAGGGTATAAAAATGTGTGACTTACCTTGATGAATGACCGGGAGGTTGAAGAGCAGAGAAAAAGAATCACCCAGGAGTTTATTTTTTTAAGAAGAAAAGTGGAGAGGGAGACCTGAATGGAAATGTTTGGAAAGCTCTTTACTGCTTAGCTGATTTCCTTTATGACTCGGCTTCTGCCTTGACTATAAGTGCTAAGCCTTCCTTTGCAGTTTTTCATTTCAACTTTGCACACACTTTCATTAACTTGCTTGGCAGTTTTTCATTTCAGCTTTGCACACCAACTCCCAGAACAACTTTGCCTCCTTCATCTCCCCCTCCCCCTGTATAAAATTTCAGCTTTCTTATGGATAAACGCAAATCTGTGATTCTGCACAGTCATGTTTATGACAGGCATGCCCAGGACATGTGAGCCATCTCTGGTAGCTATAGCGCACTATTGACTCATATTTAAGTGATTTTTCACTTGAACTCCTTCCATCTTCCTCTCCTCACCTCTATCTTCCTTCCCTCCTCTTCCTTTCATCTCCTCTCCTCCTCTCTTCCTTTCTTTTTCTATTGTTGTAGATGTCTCTTCCAGCTCTTAATTTTTATTTTCTTGGGGTAGTATTTCCGCAGACCCAAAAATAATTGAATATCATTTCTTGTTCCTTTTTCTTCTCAAATCTATCCTGATTATGTTTTCCCCCTCATTTGTATCTTACTTTTGAATATATACTTATATATTATTATTTTCTTTCCTATTTCCCCCCCTTTCCTACTTAATGGTGAATTGTCTGGGTTCCATATCTTCCCCTTACTTTCTTTTCTGTATGTCTTTCTCTAACCATAGATAAAATCTTCCCCATATCTTGAAGAACACCGAGTCCTCTTTACCCTTTATTTTCAATCTCTTCATCTCTCCACAGTCTAGAATTTTTTTTTATCATCTCTTCTTCTGTTGGTACCTTATTTAATTTCCAATTTTGAGCATATACAATTCTCGCTGCTGTAGTTAACATGTATAATCAAATAGGTTTCTTCTTTCTTATGTTTCTCTGGAAGGATATCCAATAAAAATGTCTCTGGTCTGGGCTCTATCTTTTGTTGTAAAATTTCCTCTAACCATGTTCTTATTTTAGTCCAATAGTTCCTTGCTTCTGCACATGTCCACCACATATGATAGTATGTCTCTGTTGCTTGTTGACACTTCCAACATTTGGCTGATTTATCTTGAAACATCTTAGCTAGTTTTTCTGGTGTCATGTGCCATCTATAAAATAGTTTATACAAGTTTTCTTTATAGGCTGTTGACATGGTTAGTTTATAGTTTCTTTCTCATAGTTGCTGCCATTTTTCTAGCTCATTCGTGTAACCAAAATTCTTTGCCCGGTTTAACATAGTGTCCTTGACCACTTCTTCTAGTCTAATTCTTAATAAATAACTACACAATTTCTTAATTATTTTTTCTTCTGTTCCCATCAGCATTTTGTCCAACTCTGAGTTTCCCAAGTTAAAACCATGTTCCCTCTTATCTTTTTCATACCCTGCTTTGATTTGCAGTTGCGAAAACCAACCTATATCAATCCCTTGTTCTTCAAATTCTTGCTTTTGTTTTAGTTTCCCCTTTTCTATTAAGATATCTTTATATCTGATAACATTCTTCATGTTGCTAATATTTGGATGTGTCAATGCTTCCATTGTTGAAAGCCACATTCGTATTTATAAATAATATTTCCCTTTTACTTTTTCCCATGTTATTAATAATCCATTCCTTACGTAATGTCTTTGGAAGTAACCATGTATCTTACTTTTACCATACCACAAAAGGCATGCCAACCTAGTTGCAAATCAAGGACATGGAATGCTTGGTGGGTACAGAGATGAGACTAGCATCTGGGACATGTTCTGTAGAATCCCCATCAATCCTGGCAGTGCCCTGGGATACCTTGTTGAATTCCATTCCATTCATTTCCATGTCCATTTCCATTTCCATTCTATTCCATCCTATTCCCATTCCCTGCTTGGTTATCTTTTCCAGGATTTTCTCTGTTATTGATGTTAGGCTGATCAGTGTCTAGTTTTCTGGATCCACTTACCCCCTTTTTGTAGATTGGAACCATCCTAGCTCTTTTAAGTCCTCTTCAGTCCTCTTATCAATTTTTTGCCTATTTTGACCTGCATTACTGTTCTGTCTCCCATGGTACTCTTTTTGGTGGGATGGACTATTTATTCCTTTTGCTTTTATGATCTCATTTTTCAGAGTTTCCCAAGCATCTTGAATTGTTTTTCCTTTAAGTTTCCCGTCTATGAAATATTTTTTAGTCTCTCTCTTAGTATGTTGAAGACAGCTCCGTTAAAGGGAATTAAAGATGGACCACTCACCATTTCAATCTGACAAGTGAAAAGTGCAGGATATATCATGTTTTCCACTGCTCTAATCACTAAAATTACAATGTGGTTTACAACAATGATAGGTTTGAAGAAACCAGTTGCTTCACCAAAACCCTGGTTTGTGTCTGATGTTTTATCCTTGGAGTGGACAAGATCCTCCAGAAAGACGGGCTGCTCATACTTACACTGGAGTAAACTGGAAGCTATTCACACTTACACTAGGATAAGCTGCTTTGGTTTCTCCTGATAGTCCCATTCCAGCCTACTTTCTTGAGGAATAGCAGAGTCTTACCTCCTATCTAACAAAATAAAAATCAATGGCGAGAAAAGTATGGTTCTATATTTAGGCAAGAATAACCAAATGCACAGGTATGGAATAGGCTCATCAGTAGTAACTGTGAAAAGAATCTTGGAGTTCAAGTGAACAATCACTTAAATATGAGTCAAAAGTGTGCTATAGCTACCAGAAAAGCCAACACAGTCCTAGGCTGTATTAGCAGAAGGACAAAATCAAGATCAAGTGAAGTATTAGTACCACTTTATAAGGTCTTGGTAAGGCCACACTTGGAATACTGCACCCAGTTGGGATCACCATGATATAAAAAAGATGTTGAGACTCTAGAAGGAGCACAGAGAAGAGCAACAAAGATGATTAGGGGAATGGGGGCTAAAACATTTGAATAATGATTGCAAGAATTGGGTGTCTAGTTTAATGAAAAGAGGACTGGGGTGATATGATAGCAGTGTTCCAGTATCTAAAGGGCTGCCATAAAGAAGAGGGAGTCAACCTATTCTCCAAAGTGCCTGAAGGCAGAACAATAAGCAACAGCTGAAAACTAATCAAGGAAAGAATCAACCTAGAACTTAAGGAGAAATTTCCTGACAGAACAATTAATCAATGGAATGACTCGCCTCCAGACGTTTAGGTGTTCCATCACTGGAGTTTTTAAAAGAAGAGATTGGACAACCATTTTTTCTAAAATGGTATAAGGTCTCCGACCTGAGCAGTGGGTTGGATTAAAAGACCTCCAATATCCCTCCCAACTCTGTTATTCCCCCCCCCCTGTTATTCCTCCTTTTATCATGAGAACAAAAAGCTCAGAGATACAGGCTTTCCAGTACTATTTCTAAGAACTTCTTTCATAATGATTATTTGGCTTCTTGGACTTTAAACATTCTCTCAAATATTTTTCATTGGTTTAGTTTACTAACACCCATATAAATGTGGTTTCCAGTGAATCATTTGTAAGATCCCAACTTTGATTCCCCCCCCCCCTTAACAGAACAAAGTTGCCACATCAAGAAGTAAACAGGCTTAATGGTGCTGAAAACTAAATCTCAGAGAATGAATTAATTATTCAGGAATGGATAGATTACCTGGGAGAAGTTGAACTTCAGTTTATCATTAACACTATGTCAAGTTGAACTGACATAGAACATGACTTGGTTTGTTTAAAAATGAAGTTAACATTTGAAATGAAGCAAGCCTGCTTGATCTGAAAGCTGTACTTTATAATTTAAACATGATGAGAATATCCAGCCAGGTGCGCTCTATTCTGTCAACAGTAATAAAACCTGGTTTATAAAATTAGTGATGAGATCATAGTGTGATAATTAGGTCACATGGGACGTAACAGTAATTTATTTCATTTATTTATTTAGATTTCTAGACTGCCCCCTCTCCCCAAAGGGATTCGGGGCGGTGTACAGGTATAAATTTAAAAAACCATACAAACAATAGTATACATAGCTAAAATTAGATTAAATAGCTCCTGTACGAATTTATAAAAATTAAAAACTTAGACCATAAAACCAATCATAAAAAATTAAAAATAAAACTGAGGTGGGAAAGCTGGAATTAGGCCAGGCCGGCTAGCTGAAACAGGTGGGTTTTGAGTTTCTGACGGAAGGAGCGGAGGTCCGTAGTCATTCTAATGTCAGGGGGAAGGTCATTCCAGAGGGTCGGGCCCATCACAGAGAAGGCCCTTCCCCTAGGCGTCGCCCGCTGGCACAGCCTAGTGGACGGCACCCGGAGGAGTCCCTCTCTGTGTGAGCGAATCGGCCGAAGGGATGTATGGGGCAGGATACGATCCCGCAAATAACTAGGTCCTGTGCCATGGAGCGCCTTGAAGATGATGGTCAACACCTTGAAACGCACCCGAAAGCCACAGGCAGCCAGTGTAGCCCGCGCAGGAGAGGTGTTACGTGGGAGTAGCTAAAGACTCCCGAGATTGCCCGCGCGGTCACATTCTGAACCAGCTGCAGCCTTCGGGTGCATCTCAAGGGGAGCCCCATGTAGAGTGCGTTGCAGTAGTCTAGCCGGGATGTCACAAGCGCATGAGTGACTGTGCCAAGGGCGCTCCGGTCCAATAGGGGACGCAATTGGCGCACCAGGCGAACTGGTGGAACGCCCCCCTGGCCACGGCTGTCACATGGTCATCCATGGACAGCCGGGCATCCAGAAGGATGCCCAAATTGCGTACCCGATCCACGGGGGCCAGATGTTTGCCCCCAATGGCCAGTGATGGAATAAGCTGGTTGAAATGGCGCTCCGGTAGCCACAGCCACTCAGTCTTGGACGGGTTGAGCTTGAGTCTGTTACTTCCCATCCAGATCCGTACGGCTTCCAGACACCGGGACATCACTTCGATAGCATCGTTGGGGTGGCTTGGGTTAGAGATGTACAGCTGGGTGTCATCCGCGTACAGATGGCAATCTACCCCAAACCCACGAATGATCTCGCCCAGTGGCTTCATATATGCATTGAACAGGAGAGGCGAGAGGACCGACCCTTGTGGCACCCCACAAGTGAGAGGCCGACCTCTGCCCCCCTGCCAATACAAATTGCGCTTGGGCAGAGAGGTAGGAGGAGAACCACCGCAAAATGGTGCCCCTCACCCCAACCCCTCCAATAGATGCAATAGGATACCATGGTCGATGGTATCGAAAGCCGCCGAGAGGTCTAATAGGACCAGGATGGAGGAGCAGCCCCCATCTCTGGCCCTCCAGAGATCATCCACCAACGTGACCAATGCTGTCTCCGTGCTGTGGCCAGGCCGGAAACCGGAGATGCAAAGCAAAGGTTGGAGATGGGACGGTAGTTGGCTAGTAAAGCTGGGTCCAGGGAAGGCTTCTTGAGGAGGGGCCTCACCACCGCCTCTTTCAGGGCGGCCGGCAAGAACCCTTCACTCAAAGAAGCGTTGACTAACTCCTGGAGGCAGGCTCGTGTGACCTCCCAGGATACCAGTACAAGCCAGGAGGGACACGGGTCCAATAAACATGTGGTGGCTCGCAGTCGCCTATGCAGCCTGTCCATATCATCGGAAGTAACAGAGTCAAACTCCTCCCAGAATGGAACCTCATGACCTGCCTCCGACGTCCCTTCCAGACCACCAGCAGGGACCAACTCGCTTTGAATCTGAGCAATTTTGTCCTGCAGATACTCCCCAAATTCCTCTGCTCTGCCCTGCAGAGGGGCTTCCCACGGCCTCTGTTGGAGGAGGGAGTGGGTCACCCCAAACAGGGCGGCAGGCCAGTTATCTGCAGACGCAATAAGAGTGGCACAATACTGATGCTTGGCCACTCTTAACGCCACAAGGTAAGTCCGTAAATGGGCTCTCACCTGAGTTCGGTCAGATTCAGAGCGTGACGATCTCCATCTGCTCTCTAGGCGTCTCTTGTGGCGCTTCATCACCCTCAGCTCCTCGGTGAACCAAGGGGCCTGGATGGTTCGCTGCCGCAACAGAGACCGCAAAGGCGCCACCCGGTCCAAGGCCCCAGTGGCCGCACTGTTCCATGCGGCCACTAGGCCCTCCAACCGGGTGTGGGTCAGGGCTACAGGAAATGGCCTGAGCTCCGTCTGGAACCTGTCAGGTTCCATCAGGCGCCTGGGGTGGAACCATCTTGGACAATCCGGTTCCGCCTCCCCGCGGTGGGGAGTAGCGGCTGGAAAGTCGAGCCGGAGCAGTGAGTGATCAGACCATGACAGGGGGGTGATAGCTAAATCCCCTACTCCAAGATCACTCCTCCATTGGCCAGAGACAAAAATAAGATCCAGTGTGTGTCCCCCCTCATGTGTGGGGCCCTGAATTATTTGGGTCAGGTCCATGGCTGTCATGGAAGCCATGAACTCCCGAGCTACTTCGGATGTCTCCCCTACCGATGGCAAGTTAAAGTCACCCATGACCAACAGTCTGGGGGTTTCAACTGCCATCTCGGCGATCACCCCAAGGAGCTCGGGCAGGGCTGCTGATGCATAGCGAGGAGCCAGGTATACAATCAGCAAGCCCAACTGACTCCCTGGGCCCCACTTCATGCACAGGGACTCACAACCGGCTATCTGTGGCACAGTGGTCTGTCTCGGCTCAAGACCTTCCCTCACAATGACCGTTACCCCACCACCCCTGCCTAGTGCCCGTGACTGATGAAATGCGCGGTAACCTGGCAGGCACATTTCCATGAAAGGGAGACCTCCCTCGTGGCCCAGCCAGGTCTCCGTAATTCCTGCCAGGTCCGGCTCCCCCTCCGACACCAAGTCGTTAATGAGGGGGGCTTTGTTGACAACAGACCTGGCATTGCATAGCATCAGCCTCAGGCCCTGGCTCTGTAGGTCCTGACCACCTAGATTGCTGGGGTTGGGGCATATGACCGGCCGTACCCAACGGCCATGATCTCCCAACCGGTGATGAGATCTCTGTCTACCCTCGCACCTGCCCCTCCCCACGACCGTTGGACTGAAAAGACCCTCTTCTGGAGTATCGCTACTCCCCCCCCCTTAATGGCTCCGCTCACTTCCTTACTAACCCGCCGGCTTGGCACTGGTCCCTCCCTCAGCCTGGCTTACCCCTCCCCCCACCCTAGAACCCCCTAAAAAACGAATCAGAAATTTAGCTAAAAAACCCCTGAGGCCACGCCTCGCCCACCTCTCTGGATTGATGTATCCCTCATCGAGGTGGGCCCTCGTAAGAGCAGAGGGGCAGACCTGCGAGAGGGGGGACTTCCCCAATAGGATTAGGTCTGCCCTTGAGTACTTGACGGAAACGTACATGCTTGAGTACATGGTGGAAACATATATGCAGGCTTGTTTGAGGTGCCTGGCATCCGAGGTTTACAACAGACCAGTCAACCCAAGTCCGCAGCTTCAACCCTTGAAGGTCCAGGAGCAGCCAGGGACGGGTACAGACGCTTCCAACTCCAGGCTCACCTTATGGTAGATATAGCAGTTGGTGCGTATGGTGTTGAAGTCCTGCATGCATTCGGCGAACTCCAGTAGTAGCTGTTCTCCAGGCGCTGCTTGATGGTACCCATGCCCATCGGCTGCTTGCTGATTTTATGATAGTCTTGCCATTGGGGTTCACATTCTGCAGCATCCCTGCTGCCGATGGCCAGCCGCCGCCACCGTTTACTCGTCCTGCTCTCTCCTGGGACGGTCCCATTGCAACCGTCGCCTGCCGCCATAGCCTCAGGGGAGCCCCCCACCTTGCTGGGCTCGCGAGGGAGGGGGCCGCTGCATGGCCTTGTTGTCCCGTCTCCTCCCGTTGCTGGCCGCGGCCGCCGCACGGGGAGCCAGGGCTGCGGCGGTCGGAGAAGGACCGAAAGTGCTGGCCTTGTTGTCCCGTCTCCTACTGTTGCTGGCCGCGGCCGCCGCATGGAGGGCCGAGGCCATGGCGGCCGGAGACGGCCCCGGCCGGAGATGGCCCCGTCCGAGGCCGCGGCAGCCGGAGAAGGCCCTGCGGCAGCAGCACCCGAAGCAGCCGAGGCGGAAGAGTAACAGTGGTCCCTGAGGCCCGAAAAATTGGGGACCCCTCGGTCTCCCCCTGTGGTATCTCCAGCCGCTGCCACTCTCCCGCCTTTCCCCTCGGGTTCTCAGCCGGCCGGTGCGGTTCCTTTCACCGCTCGGGGTAAGGTAGGATGCGTTTCTCTCGCCGTCGCCATTTTCTCTTCTCCAGAATTTCGCCCCAAATCCGGCAGTTCTTTACAGCTGTTTCCCTCTGTTTCTCTCCAGTCTCAGGTACATAAATGATACCTGCATCCGAAACGGGCCACATGGGGACTCCTGAAGGGTTAGGGTGGGAGGGGCCAGCCAGGAGTGGGATTTGGGGATTGTCCGAACTGTACAGAATCTTAGCTAGAGGTTCGAACCCCTGAGAATCCCCAGCAGCCTGGACTCTTGATTGCCATCAAAGTCTAAATGCCCCGTGTAGTGCACCACGCAGGTCTGGCTGCGCTTGGGGAAGGTCCTCCCATCCCCGGGGACGATGGTCTCCATGCGGACGCCCATCTCGCGACCCGCCGTTGAAATCCGCACCGCGAGATGCGGAGCGGTGGGTGGGAGAACCCGTATCTAACATTATGGCTGATTCAGAGAACCCCCAAATCCACTCTGGCTGGCCCCCGCCCCACCCACTCCACCCCTGCCACCCCACCACATCCCTCCCAGCAGTCTCCACACAGCCCTTTTTGGGTGCAAGGCAAGTGCAGGGTTTGCACGGAGGGGGGAAAATGGGCCTCCCGGAAGGTCTCTGGAGCCCGGAGGAGACTGTTTTTGCCCTCCCAGAGGAAGGCAACCCCCCCCATCCCCATGGTGCAGGAGGCTAACTAGGCCACACCCACCATGGCCATGCATGCCATAGCCACACCCACCCTGCAACCAAGCAGAAAACCCATTGCTGAAATTTTTGAAGCCCACCCTGAATTTAAAGTACCTTAAAATTCAAGAGGATCACAACAGAACTATCTCTACAACCACTTCACTCAAACTGAATTAAGCTGCCTAATATGAATTACACACACACACAAAATGGTAACCCTCCACTTCCGGGGGATGAGAAGGACTAAGGCAGAGGTGGGTTGCTACTGGTTCTCACCGCAAAGCACACGCAAAGCGAACCGGCAGTAACACCGGCAGCAACCCACCCCTGGACCCAGGCTAGGAGGCGATACCTTTCTATTATTGCCCCTGTTGTGTAGCGGAATTTCCCTTTGGAGATAATGCTTGGCCCAGCCTTGAAGCTGGTTAGAATTCTGCCTTTCTGAATAGCCTTTTATACTGATTTGAAGAATACCTTTCTATGCTCTTGTTTTAAGACAATTACGAATAATAATTTCATGATTGTAATTATTCAGTGTTTATGCTATGGATGTTTTTGTGTTTGTAAGACATTGATAGTGGTCTAATCGCATCAGACTTAAAATAAAATAAATTTGATCAACTTTTTAATTCAAAAAGGGATAACGCTAGGTCAGTGAGCGGTGCTCTGCCTGGCTGGACGGGGGTGGTTGTCCAGGGGGTTTATTTTTGGGGGTGGGCTTATATTTTTGCCCACGGAAAAATTGTGGCAAGGGTTTAGTTTCGGGACAGGTTGTATTTTTGGGGAAACACGGTACCTATGCATTTTTTGCATCGGGCGAGCCCGGGATCCTTGCAAGGGGAATGGGACCACGTGTGCAGGCGGCTTCTCAGCGCACAGCCTCAGATTAGCAGAGCCACAATCCCTTTCCCCTGCACACGTGGTCTCATTCCCCTCCTTCCTGAGCCAACTTGAAGGGGACCGCGGCTGCGCTGATTGAGGATGGAGCTGAGGAACCTCCTGCACACGTCCCATTCCCCTTGCAAGGATCCTGGGCTCGCTCGATGTAAAAAATGCCGAGATCGGCACACTTGAGGCTGCTGCTGAGATGTCCAGGGAGGCTAAACCAAGCTGCGCGCCTTTCCCAGCCACTTTCACGGCTTCCTGGAGTAATTCTTTTTTATTTTCATGATGAGAGTGGTGAGGCTCCGCCTCCCATGCCTCCCCTGACTGCACGTCACTGATGTAACTCATGTGTGTGGGTTTGTATATGTTTAGATGTCTGTATGTACATGCACTTATTTATATATACATATACATACATATGTATATGTTTCACCTCAAATTGATGAAGATATAGTGGGAGGTATCTGTTATCCATGTTTTCACTCAAAATCTATTCCATTCAATTCAGTGCAGCATACTCTAAATTAAGAGTGACTACTAGGGTAAGAGTGGCTCAGTGGCTAAGACGCTGAGCTTGTTGATCAGAAAGGTTGGCGGTTTGAATCCCTAGTACCACGTAATGGAGTGAGCTCCCGTTACTTGTCCCAGATTGTGCCAACCTAGCAGTTCAAAAGCATGAAAAAAATGCAAGTAGAAAAACAGGGACCACCTTTGGTGGGAAGGTAACAGTGTTCCATGCGCCTTCACCGTTTAGTCATGTCGGTCACATGATCATGGAGAACATCTTCGGACAGTTCTGGCTTTGAAATGGAGATGCGCATTGTCCCCTAGAGTCAGGAATGACTAGCACATACGTGCGAGGGGAACTTTTACTTTTATCTATATAAATATTCCAAAAGCAAATAATTCTTGTTCCAGGATCATAGAGGTGCAGTACTTCAAGTATGCAAAATTATTGGAAAAGAGCTGAGCAGCCAGGAAGTGGACAAAGTCGTGGAGATGTCTACATTCAAGAACACGAAAGACGATCCTAGGGTAAACCGTATTAATGTCTATGAACAACATTTTGGACTAAAGAACATACAACATCTATGCAAAGGTAATACCAACAGAACAAAATCAAACTTTAGTCTTTTCCTCACTTGCATCTAACCATGGGACAAAAACAGTTCAAAACCCTTTTTTCTTTTATGTCCTCATGACATTGACTTCTTCTTGTCCCCAGCATATTCAGTACCCGAGGAAGCTCTATGTCATCCTTAGCTATTCCAGTGTTTAACCAACTTTCCACTTCCTAAGGAGGCAGGTTAGTTTGTTCTGGGGAGAGGCAAATGTTCTATCCCATTCTGGCTGTTGTACAATCATATTATCCCTGGGGGGGGGGATCAGCTCAGCTCCCACGGTCTCGGTTCTCTGGGCATTGAAGGATCATTCTGGCTTGGGCAATGGAGAGTATAGTTCTTTCCAATGAGGGTTTTCCCTTTATCCTCCAGATCCTGAGGTGTAGCTTTGAAAAAGTGCTGAACCAGACTAATAGGTTGGAAAGAGCAATTTATTTATTTAGAAATTTTATTTTGCCACCTATTTGCACATGGAGACACAAGGCAACTTACACAAATATAAAAACATCACATTTAAAAATAAAACTAATAGAAGAAAATAATCAGATAATAAATTAATAAAATAGTATAATATCCCTCCAGCCCCAGTGACAACGCATCACACAAGCCATTTAATGGGCTCCATTCCGCTCTGAGTTCCCTAGGCCCACTTGCAGCACCAAGTCTTCATCACCTTCCTAAGGAGAATGGGGGCCAGTCTAATCTCTGGGGAATGGTGTTCCAGAGAGAGGGAGCCACCATGGAGAAGGCCCTTCTTCTCGGTCCCATGAGGTGTATCTCCCTCTATGGGATGGGACCCACAACATTCCTTGCCTCCCCACTCTGATGGGTTGGGTAGATGTGACCAGCAAGAGACAGTCCTTCAGATCAGGGGTCTCCAACCTTGGCAACTTTAAGACTTTGCTGAGCTTTGCTGGCTGAGGAGTTATGGGAGTTGAAGTCCACAAGTCTTAAAGTTGCCAAGGTTGGAGACCCCTGCCTCAGATAACCTGGTTGAGTTGAATTAGAGGACAGAGATAGAGAGAGAGGGATTCTGCCTGTGCTCATTCACCATACAGTCCGTCAGCTGCTGGTCAGCTATTAATCAAACTTTTTTCAGTACTGGTTCAGCATTTCACCTGAACACATCAACTCTTAATTCTTCTTAAATGTTTCCTCCTATACTTATGATATACCTTGTGGTTGACTGGGCTTATTTAAATTTCAGCTTTATATATTCATTGGCAGGAAACTCATTTAGTTCTCCGGGGAGAGTTGGCTTCTCTGTATTTATATCATTTCTTAGTGTAGAAGGAAAATATGTTTATTTATTAATCATTTTTATATGCCGCACCCTCTCCACCAAGGGACTCGGGGCGGCGTACAATTTACTACATAACAAATAAAAGACAAGGAGGAGAGATACAAAAAGCATTATACACACACAATAAATAAATAATCAATTAATTAAAAACAGCAAAAGGCAATTAAAAAACAATTAAAACACCCAGAGTCAAACCTAATTTAAAATTGTATCCAGAGGGATTAGAATAGCTATAATTCAAGCCAGGCCGGCTAGTCGGAACAGGTGGGTCTTGAGTTTCATGTGGAAGGAGCGGAGATCGGTTGTTGTCCTGATGTCGGGGGGGAGGTCATTCCAGAGGGCTGGGCCCATCACAGAGAAGGCCCTGCCCTTCGGCGCTGCCCTCTGGCATTGCTTGGTGGACGGCACCCGGAGAGGTCCCTCCCTGTGACAGCGAATTGGTCACAGGGATGTATGGGGCAGGATACGATCCCGCAAATAGCTAGGTCCTGTGCCATGGAGCGCTTTAAAGATAGTAATCAAAACCTTGAAATGCACCCGAAAGACTACAGGGAGCCAATGCAGCTCACGCAGGAGTGGTGTCATATGGGAGTACCTCGTACTCCCCATCACTGCCCGCGCGGCCGCGTTCTGGACCAACTGCAGTCCTCGGGTGCATCTCAAGGGAAGCCCCATGTAAAGAGCATTGCAGTAGTCCAGACGAGACGTCACCAGCGCATGAGTGACTGTGCGAAGGGCATCCCGGTCCAATAGGGGGCGCAATTGGCACACTAGGCGAACCTGGTGGAACGCCCCCCTTGCCACGGCTGCCACATGGTCATCCATGGACAGCCGGGCATCTAGGAGGACGCCCAAGTTGCGCGCCCGTTCCACGGGGGCCAGTTGGTTGCCCCCAATGGCCAGCGATGGGGTCAGCTGGTTGAACCGAGGGGCCGGTAGCCACAGCCACTCCGTCTTGGAGGGGTTGAGTTTAAGTCTGTTGTCTCCCATCCAGACCCGTATGGCTTCCAGACACCGGGACATCACGTCAATGGCCTCGTTGGGGTGGTTCGGGGTGGAAATGTACAGCTGAGTATCATCAGCGTACAGATGGTATCCCACCCCAAAACCACGGATGATCTCACCCAGCGGTTTCATATATGTGTTGAACAGGAGAGGCGAGAGGACCGACCCCTGTGGCACCCCACAAGTGAGTGGCCTCAGGGTCGACCGTTGCTCCCCTGCCAACACACATTGCGTCCAGTCGGAGAGGTAGGAGCAGAACCACCATAAAACGGTGCCCCTTACTCCCAGCCCCTCCAGCCGGCACAATAGGATACCATGGTCGATGGTATCGAAAGCCGCTGAGAGATCTAACAGAACCAGGATAGAGGAACAACCCCTATCCTTGGCTCTCCAGAGATCATCAACCAACGCGACCAAGGCCGTCTCCGTGCTGTGCCCAATGGGAGATCCATTCCCTCCGGATCTGAGCGATTTTATCCTGCAGATATTCCCCAAATTCCTCTGCCCTGCGCTGCAGAGGGGCTTCCCGTGGCCTCTGTGATAGAAGAGAGCGGGTCACCCGAAACAGGGCGGCAGGGCGGTTATCTGCGGATGCAATGAGAGTGGCACAATATCGGCATTTGGCCACCCTCAATGCCACAAGGTATGTCCTTAAGTAGGCTCTTACCTGTGTTCGGTCAGATTCGGAACGCGAAGATCTCCATCTGCTCTCTAGGCGTCTCTTATGGCGTTTCATCACCCTCAGCTCCTCGGTAAACCAAGGGGCCAGGGCGGTTCTTTGCCGTAGGACAGGCCGCAAAGGCGCAACCCGGTCTAGGGCCCCGGCGGCTGCACTATTCCATGCGGCCACCAGGTCCTCCGTCCGGGAGCAGGTCAGGTCGACAGGAAGTGGCCCAAGCTCCGTCTGGAACTTTTCTGCTTCCATCAGGCGCCTGGGGCGGAACCATCTCGGGCATTCTGGTTCCGCCTCCCCACGGTGGGGGGTAGTGCCAGGGAAGTCAAGCCGGAGAAGTGAGTGATCTGACCATGACAGGGGTGTGATGGCTAAATCCCCTATTCCCAAATCACTCGCCCACTGGCCAGAGATGAAAACAAGATCCAGAGTGTGACCTCCCTCGTGTGTGGTGCCCTGAATTACTTGAGTCAGGTCCATGGCTGTCATGGAAGCCATGAACTCCCAAACCGCCTCGGATGCTTCTCCCATCGACGGCAAGTTGAAATCCCCCATAACTAACAGTCTGGGGGTCTCAACTGCCATCTCCGCGATCAGCTCGAGGAGTTCGGGCAGGGCCGCTGATGTATAGCGAGGAGCCAAGTATACAATCAGCAGGCCCAGCTGTCTCCCTGGGCCCCACCTCACACTCAGAGATTCACTCCCGGATGTCTGTGGCACAGTGAGTTCTCTCGGTTCCAGACTCTCCCGTATGATCACAGCTACCCCACCACCCCTCCCCTGAGCCCGTGGCTGGTGGAATACACGGTAGCCTGGTGGGCACATTTCCACGAGGGGCAAGCCACCCTCGTGGCCCAACCAGGTCTCCGTTATTCCTGCGAGGTCCGGCTCCTCTTCAGAAATCAGGTCTTTTATGAGGGGGGCCTTATTAACAACAGACCTCGCATTACACAGCATCAGCCTTAGGCCCGGGCTCTGTCAATCCTGGCCACCTAGTATGCAGGGGTTGGTACAAATGACCGGGCGTGTCCAGCAACCACGGTCTCCCAACCGACTGCAGGTATTATGTCTGTCCTAATATGATTAAATTATGTTCCATTCTTCTATCTCTTGATAGGCTCAGACATTTAACCTAAGTAGGATAATTAAACTGATGTAATGGCATGAGCCTGCCTACCCTGGCCCCATCTTGACATTTCCACTGGGCCACCTTTTATGACAAGATCCCAAAGGGCAATGTTTAATTGCATTTATCTAAATGTATCTTGAAATCCATATTTGATAAAATAAATCCCCAATTACTCAGAAAAACAGCTTGCATTTAGGTAAACTGAAATAATCTTTATTCTTCAGATCTTATCATTTCATGAAACAATACTGAGGTGTGAACATGAATAAAACTAATTCATGTTCTGGAGAAGCTATAGCAGAAATTTTGAGTAGTTTGGAGAAGTGGTAAATACCACCTCTGACTGTCCTCACCCCCATCTATTCTATGCCTCCTGAGTCCCAGCTGATTGGGATGGAATGGGGATTTTGCAATAACTTTCCCCTGAAGTGGGGAGGTAATGGAGATTTTACAGTAGCCTTCCCCTGCCACATCCACCAAGCCACAGAACCGGTAGTAAAAAAAAATGTGAATCCCACCGCTGCACATGGCTCTTATATAGGTATAAATATTACTTCCAGACCCAATAAAGCAGTAAGAATCCATTTTGTGATCACTTGTGCAAGAACAGAGTTCTCTTATTAAGCAAAGAATAATTTACTTTTATTCATGCTTATATATCCTCTTTCTGTTGAAAAATTCTCCAAGGTAATGTATTACTATAAAACCTCAGTTGTGACTATTGCTGAGCCCCAAACCTGCTCTTTTACTTACTGACTGATGAATGAATGTGCAATGAAAGGATAAAGATAACATTTGGATCTTGTGGAAAGACAGAACAGTGGTTCCAGAAATTGTACCAGATATGTTGGAGACTGGAAGAATATTATGACAGTATTGCAAAGTGAAAGGTTCAACAATATTGCTAAGGCAGAAATGAAGGATATACCTCTCAAATTCATTTGAGATATAAAAGAAATACCACTTACTCAGAATGTGAAGCTGCAGGAACCTCTCCAGGAGGACAAAGAGCAGAAATGTACAACACAACTAAATCATGTGTAGTTTATACCTATGCATTTTCTGTATGCATATGCACCACTTCTTATGATTTATCACCCCAAATGAGTCAGGATATACCATAATGATTTTATAATAAATATTTTCCAAGACAAATGAATACTTTGGATTCTGGGAGAAATATCTTTTGCAATGAGGAGAGAACAAAGATATGCTAATCAACAATGCTTAAACTGGAGAGAGAATAAAGGCTGACTTGCCACTTGTACTAACTATCTGAGAATGATTGATATCACAGCTGCAAGAGGTGACTGCTGAGCTGTTTTCTTAAAAGGAATTTTTTTAATGGATCTCCTTGTTCTTCTCCCTGCGAAAGGAGGAGCCAAGATGGCGCCCCTCCGTCTTTGTTTTTGTACCGATAAATGAAGCCTGCCTTTTGAAACTACCTTTGGGGTGGAAAAAATCTCTGGTAAATGTCTTAATACCCCCTCTGAAGGCACTCTGGATCTCTCCCGTTACGTGGTCTTCCTGATTAATTCTGACTATTTGACTTTTCCTCTTTCTGGTGTACCTTCATGCCTTGGAACTGTGAAGGAGAACTAACTTTTTACTTTTGGATTTGCCTGCCGCCTGGGAACGACACAGTTGCATCCTCCACTGACGCCATTCTCTTTGTAAAAGACTTATCATCTCTGAATGCATATAAATGGGCCCCAAAAAACCTCCAACGGGCAAGTCATTCTCGGCTCCTCCTTCTTCCATCTCCAGTCCAAGCATGCAGCAGATGAAGATTACCTCATTGTTATAAGAAGGGACTGGAGAGAGCTCAAAAGAACTATCTGTTAACTAAATGTTTCAGGAAATTATGAGGGGTCAAAATGAGTTGAAAAAAGAGGTGACAGATCTTAAAGATGAACTCAGAGCTGCACAACAACATTTAACAGAAAATAAACAAAGAATTGGCGTTTTGGAGGAGGGGGCAGTTGGATTGGGGGAGGAGGTCAAGGCAGTCCGGAAGGGAAATTTAGAATTGGATAACATTATGGCAAAAATAGAATTTGAAAGAATGTCCTTTTTTCTCAGATTCCAGAATCTACCAGAGACAGAAAATGAAGATCTTAAGGATATTATGAGTACAATTTTAGCAGAATATATTAAGAGAAATGAAGAACAGTTGTGGTGGGATATGGATCTGGTATACAGGATTAATTCAGCATATGCTAGAACACATAATGTTCCAAGGGAGGTACATGTTAAGTTTCTTAGGAGGAACAAGAGGGATGAGGTGCTAGGGGCCCAAAGGGAGGGACCATTAAAATATGAAGATAAAGATATTACCATCTTAAAGCAAATTCCGAAAAAAATAAGGGAAAAAAGGAGGAAGTATTCCTCCTTATCAAAGAAATTATACAATAAAGGAATTTGGTTTAGATGGTTATTGCCAGAGGGAATGTTGATTTTTTTGGGAGGGAAACAATTAGAATTAATACAGTGGAGGAGGCAGAAGCCTTCATTAAAAAACATAGTTCTCTCCTAGAGGACGAAAATAGGGGAGGTGGTGAAAAAGGTAGTAATGTGCAAGATGTGAAGGAGGGGGGGCTGTGGCTCCATCTGGGGACAGAGAGGAGGGAGCAATATCGAAAAGGCTCAGGTCACAAAAATAAATGTATTTGAAATATACTATGATAATTGTTGATATACTAGAAAGTGACAAAGAAAGAGATGACTGAACATATGGTTGATATAATGTAAAACAAGATTCTGTTTATGCTTATCTTTATACGTTGTTTTTAACATTGTAAAAATTGTGAGATTTGGGGGGATTTCTACCACTAGCACGGGAGCTGCCAAAATTTTCTTTGTACCCCTTTTTACCATTCCCTATATATGTTCAAAAACCAATAAAATTATTTTTAAAAAAAACAATGCTTAAATGATGAATAAAAAAATGCTTTTGGAGCAGCACCTTTTTTCTTGGATATACTAATTTGTATTGATTGGTTTTTTAAAAAAGAGATGGTGTTGGGGGAAAATACTCAAGAGATATCACATTTGATTATATGCTTAAATTCAACAACTGTAACTAGTACCCACTGATGCTGTTACATGGGCTATATCAGAATGTACAGGTTTAGACTTCCGGGTTGTGCTACGGATGGCGCGGGCAGGCTTTTTTTGAGCTTGTCGACTCAATAGCCTGTAGAGGCGTTTTTTTAAAGATCGTAAACGCCTTGGACACTCCAAAATCCTCAGGAATTTAGGAGAGAGCTACAGCTGTCGGGTAGAGCCACTTGTGTAGCCCCCCAGAAGGATTTATAGCCTCTGGGGTGTGGGCAAGGAGAGCCCCCCCCTTTGCAGCTGTTTTAAGCTCTGGTCTACTGAGATCCTCCACTAATGATTTAGCAGAGCAAGATGCCGTGAACAGCCTTTAACTCCGAGCAACCCAAGAAGGAAACATTTGCAAGTATCTTAAGTTTTATGTTTGAAAAATTTTGTTAAAGAACGGTATTGCTGAACTTGAAAGGCGCGGGCTTAGAACAAAGGATTCAGAACAAAGGCTTCAAAATGGCGTTAATTTATAGCTGAAAACCTAAAGAAAATGAAAGTTAACTGATTGCTGACAGCTGGGGGCGGAAAAGGAGTAAAGGTGGAACGGCTGAAATAACTATTAACAACTCTAAAGTTAGTTCATATAACCTGATCTACTCGGAAGAGCATTTTGTGAGAAAGTTGGGAAGAAGTGTTTTCTTTTCTTTCTTTTTTGTTAAGAATGGCAACGGAACAAGGGGTGGCTCCCCCAGGTGCTACAATAAACCTCCAGGATTTGAAGGACTTTATAGGTAAAGAAATTAAAGAGGTTAAACAAATGGTCCAGGACACCATAAAAAGGTATGACCAGCTTGATAAAAACATGCAAGCTATAGCCACAGGGATGTCAGAAGTTGTTCTTAAGGTGGATAGCAAGGTGGAGCAACTGGTTTTGGATTTGGAAACCAAAACGAAAGAAACGGATCTGAAATTTGTGGAAATGGAGGGGAATATGCAAAGGATGGATAATTAGATTATTATGATACAATTTAGATCTATGGAGTATGCTATCAGATTGAGGGGTTTAAGAGAAAACCCTAGAGAGGACTTAAGAAAAGTTTGTGCCGATGTTTTGGCCACGTTATTAAAAGTGGATGATCCCCTTGAAATTTCTGCTAAGATTGATAAAATTTACAGAGTAAATTCACGTATAGCATTACAAAGGCAATTACCAAGAGATGTTGTGATATACTTTACTGAGAGAAATTTTAGAAATGACATCTTGCAGAAGTCTTTTTATTCTTCTCTTCAAATAGACGGGAACATGATTGGTGTTTTCAAGGAGCTACCACCAGCGATGTTAAAGTTTAGAAGGGATTTTGGATTTTTGGTAGCGGAGCTGAAGAAAAGAGAGATACAGTATAGGTGGGATGCTCCAATGGGTGTTATATTCAGATATGAAGGGGTGAGGTACCGTTTGTTGTTCAGTGGAACAACGTATTACTAGATCTGAGGCTGTGCGCTGAGGAGCCGCCTGCACACATGGTCCCATTCCCCTTGCAAGGATCCCGGGCTCTCCCGATGCAAAAAAATGCCTAGGTACCGTGTTTCCCCGAAAATACAACCTGTCCCAAAACTAAACCCTTGCCACAATTTTCGCGTGGGCAAAAATATAAGCCCACCCCCGAAAATAAACCCCCTGGACAACCACCCCCCTCCAGCCAGGCAGAGCACCACTCACTGACCTAGCGTTATCCCGAAAGCACCAAGTTACAGGAGCCGGGGGGGAGCGCTCACATTGCTTGCCACCTTCGGTATACCGCTAGGTTGGGGAGTGGCGTTCTGTCTGAGAGACTTCTGAGGGGAGAGTTGCCGGGCAGCTGCTCTCTTGTGAACTGGCTCCCGAAGAGCCGGGCACAGCCTCAGGGGCGAAGCAGCCATGAGGTAACCATGCTTACAAGCAGCCGCCCGGCAAATCCCCTCTCCAGCCGGGAACAGCGCCATTCACTGACCTAGGGGGTATCCCTAAGGTGCCAAGCCATGTGGTGCTCTGCCCGCCCCCCCAGCTCCCGTGGCTTGGCACATTCGGGATACCCCCTAGGTCAGTGCATGGAGCTCTGCCCGGCTGGAGAAGGGGCTTGCGCGAGCGCCTGTTTCGCCCGCAGCTTCACCAAGCCCTTGCGCAGCTCTCCCAGGCCACCGCCGCTGGCCACAGCTGACTTCCACTGACCGCCGCCGCCCCGCTCTGAGCATAACTTTCAAACTCCAAAACTTGGGGCCGAATCTTCCAGCATCGGCCGCTCTAGGAGTGCTCTCTATGGTGGGCCGGCTGCTGGAAGACTCTGTCCGGAAAACTCTCTGTCCGGCAGCCGGCCCACCATAGAGACCACTCCTAGAGCGGCCGATGCTGGAAGACTCGGCCCCGAGTTTTGGAGTTTGAAAGTTATGCTGGGAGCGGGGCGTCGGTGGTCGGAGGCGGGCAGCAGCGGCCAGCGGTCGGTGGCGGGCAGCAGCAGCCAGCGGCCAGCAGCCAGCGGTCGGCAGCAGTGGCCTGGGAGAGCTGCGCAAGGGCTTGGTGAAGCTGCGGGCGAAACAGGCACTCGCGCAACCCCCTTCTCCAGCCGGGCAGAGCTCCATGCACTGACCTAGGGGGTATCCCAAATGTGCCAAGCCGCGGGAGCTGGGGGGGCGGGCAGAGCACCACATGGCTTGGCACCTTAGGGATACCCCCTAGGTCAGTGAATGGCGCTTTTCCCGGTTGGAGAGGGGATTTGCCGGGCGGCTGCTCGTGAGCATGGTTACCTCATGGCTGCTTCGCCCCTGAGGCTGTGCCCGGCTCTTTGGGAGCCAGTTCACAAGGGAGCAGCTGCCCGGCAGCCCCAAAGCGAAAAGCCCTCCCTGATAATAAGCCCAAGGGCATATTTCGTGGGGCAAAAGAAAATAAGCCCCTGTCGTATTTTCGGGGAAACACGGTAACATCATCAGTGCTAGAAGGGGGGGGGAAAGGAGGAGAAAGGAGAAGTTTCTCTTCTCAGAAATGTCTTCTTAGTGGAGCTGTGGCAGCCAGCCTGCCTCTTTCTGACATTTCTGAGAAAAGAAACTTCTCCATTTGGGCTGCGCCTGTGCGATCGGAGCAACCATGTGGTTTGATGACGTCACCAGCCTCACCAGTCATAAACCTCACCGCACGTCACTGACAGAGGTGTAGTGCTTGTTGGCTGTCTTCAGGTTGCCCTTGGAGTAGTAGACATTATTCAACTCCAGGAGAGAGAAAAACATGTCCACTTGGTCATTAAAGGCCGTCGCTCAGATCTCACTGCTCTCATCCACCATCTCTATGGAGAAAAGCTTCCCTTCACCCCAGGTGTTGCTCCAGGTGTGGTTCTGGCCCTTCTGGGTCACCCGGGTGCAAATGGTCCACTTGGACTGGTAAGGGTTCAGGCTGGTGATGGGCACCACTTTGACCTAAGAGCCCCCCGGGGTGCTCAGGAGGCTGGTGCTCCCTGCGTTCCCCAGCAGTTTGGAAGGGCCGGAGTACTTTGCCAAAGACCCTGCATCTGGAGCCCCACTCTGGAGCCCCACTCTGGAACTCTTGCCCTGGAAAGGGCTGGTTGCTGGCCGCTGGCTGCCTCCCTGCTTGCCCAGCTCCTTCGGCACTAGATGCCCAATCTTGGCAGGGACTGCATGACCCGCCCACAGAACCTCCATTTTCATCAGGACCACCACAAATCTTCCACCCTTCAGAGTGTTCACAATGAAGCGTTTAATCTGGCAAATGGCATTGGCGGTCAAGCTCTGGTCATCCACCAGAGGGTTCAGCTGGGTGACCAGCCTGAAAGAGGAAAGGGTGTTGATGCCATCGCTCATCAGCATCTGGTAGAGAGGGGGGGCGTTCCCAGTGGAGATGGGGTGGATGTTGATGAGCTGCAGCACCGGACGCTCCACCGGCTCCGCCTACAGCAGCATGGCCACAATGGAGACCTCGCTCAGCCTCCCAGCTGCCGCGATCCCTGCCTCCTCCTCTTCTTGCATGCACTCAGCCAGGCCCCGCCCCCAATGATGTCCTTATTTCTAAAGCGCTTAAGCAAAATTACTGGTCAAACCCTCTGGCTTTCCTGCCTTCTCCGTTAGAACATGGGTCGTCAACCTGGTCCCTACCACCCACTAGTGGGTGTTTTGGAATTCCAGGTGGGCAGTGGGGATTTCAGAGGTTAAAACCTCCTTTTGAACTAACGGCGCGGCAGAGAATGCGTGCATTAGGGATTTTGGAGATTAAAACCTCCTTTGAACTAACGCGCACGAGAATGCGTGCGTTAGGGATTTCGGAGGTTAAAACCTCCTTTTGGTGCGAGTGGGCAGGCGAGCGCAAGAGCGTGCACAAGCAAACACGTGGGAAGGAGGAAGGGGAGGAGTAGAAACTGATAGCAGGGACAGGCAGAAGCGGAGCAGCAGGCAGTTGCAAAATAGGAGAAAGAAAAGGCAGGAGAGAATTGTTGTTGGCTAATAATAATAAGTGGGCTAACTAGCTCAGCCTTACTTTTGTACATAGCTCTAAGGAAGATTAAAAAAGGAGATAAAAAGGAAAGCACTGTGTGGAGTGAGGATCAAAACATGAGAATAAAAGTAGTTGTTTAATTGTGAAACAAATTTAGAACCCTTGTCTGAAAAAAAGAAATATGCTCGTGGCTATTTACCAGAGTATCTGAAGTATGGGTTTCATTGAATCTGTTACAAATAAACAGCTTCCAATGTGTTTACTGTGCCACAAGACATTATCTAATGAAGCAATGAAGCCAAGTCGATTGCGACAACATCTTGCTACAAAGCATTCGCAAGATAAAGATAAGCCCATTGAATATTTTCAAGAAATCTATAAAAGATTTCAAAATCGTTCAACAATAGCTGCATCATTTCAAAAACAACATGCAAAAAATGAGGATGGATTAACTGCAGTTTATCGTATATCACACTTAATTGCAAAAAGTGGTAAAAGTCATAATATTGGAGAAACTTTGAAAATACCCTCTATCAAAGAATTTATCTCAACAGTAATGCATCAGGATATACCTGAAAGTTTTAAAAACATCTGCCCCTTAGCGATAACACAGTAAGAGAGACGCATTGACGAAATGGGGCTAATGTTGAAAATAAACTTATAGGTATTCTCCCAAAATTCTTCATTTTCCATACATTGGATGAGTCTGTCATTGCAGATAATAATGCTCTACTGATGACATATGTAACGGTATCCTTGATGGAAACAATCACATTGCAAGAAGAAATGCTCTTCACTATCAATCTGATTACAGATACAAAAGGATTATCAATATTTAATGCTATGAAATCATATTTTGCAAAAAATAATATACCCTTGAACAATATTGTTGCATGTGCTACTGATGCGAGCACCATCAATGGTAGGGGTCGAACGCTATCGTGGCGTTTGTTGCTTACCTGAAGGAAGAAGTTGCCAAACTGTTTTGTGTATTCATTGTGTTGTGCACAGACAACATATTTGTAGGAAAACATTAAGTACAAGTCTCCATTCATCATTAAGTATAATAATTAAAGCTGTAAATAAGATCAAATCTAATGGCCACAGTGTGATAGAATGTTTCGACAGCTGTGCCAGGACAATAACAAGCAGTTTATTAGGTTACTTTTACAAACAGAAGTTTGATGGCTCTCAAAGGGTACATGCTTGTCTCGTTTTGTTGCATTATTTGATAGTGTCATACAGTTTTTTGAAAGTGATAATGAGGCTGGTCTCCTCTATGAAACAGTTAAAAGCCATAAAGACTGATGCCTTTTATTTGGCAGACATTTTCAAGAGATTTAATGAAATTAATTTGCAGCTTCAAGGAACCAATTATAACTCTTATAAGTTGCAAAAAATATTGTGTCATTATTTGTCGAAAAGCTTGATCTTCTCCGTCATAATATTCTCAAGAGAGAATTTCATCAGTTTCCTGAATTGTCCTCTAAAAACAATGTATGTAAACTTCCAGGGGATATTGAAAAGTTCAGTAGCCACCTCCAACGAACTCAAATTGGATATGAAAAAACATATTTCAAGATACTTTTGAACTTAAAGGTGCATGACTGGATGATAAATCCTTTTACAGCAGATGTTGCTGAAGTTGATATAACTTTCCAAGAAGAACTATTAAGAATCTTAAAATTGATGACGAAGAGAGTAAATGTAATTTTGGCAGTAGGTGGATACCAAAAACTCTGGCAAAATAAAAAAAATGCCTGTGTTATATCTAAATATGTGGAAAATGATGTTTAATTTATTGATACCTTTCCCTACCAACATATCTTGTAGAATCAGGCTTTAGTGCTGTTAATCATATTATGACCAAACAGAAACCGGTCTGAATATCACCGAAAGAGGAGGACCTTCGTTTGTTCCTTATGAAAATCGAAACCAGATATCAAATATTTAGTCTCGCAGCCATCAGCCTCAAAGATCTCATTAATCACTAGTAAAGCTAATTTCAATTTACTTTATTGTTTTCTAATTAAACTTTATAAAGTTAAAAACGTTATAAACATGCATAAAGTAGAAATAAAAAGATAAATGTATGGTACATTTCTTTTTTAAAAAAACACCCTCCTTTCTAAAAAAATATTCCGCACTTGCACAAAGAACTGGTGGGCAGGTAAGGAAATGTTTCCATCAAGAAGATCCATTAGTGGGCGGTAGGTAGAAAAAGGTTGACTACCACTGGTTTAGAAACATCACGAGCAGGTCAAGACAGTGATGTAGAATGGATTCTTGCAGAAGTGGGGAAATTACAGGTTAATCCCAACTCTTTCATTATCTGCCCTGAGTAACAAAGTGAGATAGAATATTTACGTGAACATGCCTGTTTTGCTGAAACAGCTGTTTGTGGGGCTGCAGGTGCAATGAGTGGGGCATGGGTGCTTTCCAGATTTACTCTACAATTTATTTGCCAACTCTCCAGGGCTTCTTTTCCCAGGCATCTTTGGAGCAGGATCTGGCAGTCTTTCAAAACTCTGCTCACCCACAAGTATAATGAGGGAATAAAGTTCAGGGGTGTTGAAAGACTGCAGGCTCCCGCACTTTTTCTCTTTCAAAACCCCTCACCTAAGGAAGTACAGGACTACAGCATCAGCTGTCCATCATGCTCTCGGCTATTCCTGCGTACAGAGAAGTTTAAAAAAATGCATAGTGATGGAAGGAAAGGGGAGAGCTGTTCCTGCACCAGTCCTAAAGCATGATGCTGATTTCCCTGGAGAACATAGAATATGCTTTCATAGGGGTGAAAGGGACCTTAAAGGAAGTTTTGTCCAATTCCCCACACAAGGCAAGAGACCTTATATACAATCCTGATCAAATGGTCATTCAGTTTATTTTTGAATATTTCCAATGAGGGAACACCTACTAACTCCAGGAGGCAAGCTATTCCACTGACTATTAATTGTTCTAAGAATTAATCAGTGGAATACTTCTCATTTCAGAGGAAAATTTCTCCTTATTTCTAAGTTGGACCTCTCTTTAGCAAACCTTCCACCCATTACTTCTTGTCCTATTCTCTGGAGATAAGTCAGTCCCCTCTTCTCTGTAACAGCCTCTCAAGTATTGAAAAACGTGTATCATATCTTTCTCTTCGACAGAGCTAGATGTGGCCTAGCTCCGTAAAACTGTTTCCCTTTATCGTGTGTCTGCACATGATAGGATCTCAGCATATCTTTTGTAGTGTGGTGACCAATACTGTATGCACTATTCCAAATGCGGCCTGCCAAGTACATATATAAAGCAATTTTTATCACTTCTCGTGATCTTGATGCTGTCCCTTCTTTCATCTTATCCAGTGATGGAGAACCTTTTCGGGACCGAGTACGGGAAAGGGAGGGTGTGGCGTGTGCCCGCTTGTCTGGGCCGTGACCCAGAAGTGGAGCTGCATCAGGGGGCATACATGCACCGGAAATGAACTTCAGTTTCTGGCTTGTACGTTGCCCAGCTAGTCTTGCGGTTACTGGCACGCATGTGTGCGTGACGATCAGTTGGCCCAACGTGCTATGCTCACACGGAAAACGGAGACCAGCTCTTCCAGTTTCCAGCACTGTTGACACACATGAAGGCCAGCTGATCATCATGCGTGCACTGCGTGCCAGAAATCCCACAATGCCAATGTGCGGCCAGGCGACATGGCTCCATATGCTACTTCAGGCATGCGTTCCATAGGTTTCAGCATCACAGTCTTATACTATAACTTGGCCAATCATGTCAGATGCATTCATGTGCATCCATTCTGGATTCCCTGGGTGTTTTTAAGAGATTTTACCCTTTACACTGACTTATGATATAAATGATCTTTTGCTGGGAGCTCTGATTATAAAGATGGAAGTTACTTTGGTTGCTGAATACTTTTCAAGGATTAAGTCTAATGCAAAACATTAGACTTAATGTTTCTTTCCGCAGATATGAGGTTAACTGCTAGTTCCCCCATCAACTACACTATAGGTAACCTTTTTCCATTCCTGATTCTGGGTATTTTGATCTTGTTTGTTAATGTAATTAATTAATGTGATTTTAATGTAATTGATTAGTCTCAACGGCCAATTTCAAATAAAAAATAAAATGAAGGTAAAAGTGTGTGATTTTAATTAATGGGCAGTTGATAATACTGCCTTCCCATGGGGTCTTAGAGGCTGCTGCTTCATTCTTCACTTTCTTATCTTCCTTGTGTGCACAATATAATCTGTGTAATAGAAAATACAATAATAATATGTGTAAAAGAAAATACAATAATAAAATACATAAGTGGTAAATTAAAAAGAATCAATTTCGATAATCACATTGTCTGTTGCCTGGTTCTATTTGATATTATGTGTCTTAGTTGAACTTTCTATAAACTTAGGAGGTCTGTTTACATCTGTGTACATTAAAGCCCAGGAGAAAATAGGGCAGCCTGACATTCAGGTCTCCATGACAGGCTGTCCTTTAAAAAGAGATGCTAATGTCAAAGCTTTAGAGGTGCATAGAATTAAGAATCAAATCAGAAACAAGCAATACCTTTGATGGCTGGGGCATCACCTATACATATCCTCACATAATGTGGCAGATGAACGATAATTGCACAAAGTAGATGCCTGTTTCTGTTTGACCATGGGCTTGACATGTCTTGTCAGTTCCCAATATGCTTCTTAAAAGTGGGACGGAAATTGGTTCAAATGAGGTAGCTTTTTGTAAGACTCCCATAATTACATACAGTGTATAGGTCAGTATAGTCCAGTGATGGGGAACCTTTTTCAGCACCGAGTGCCCAAACAGGAACACATGTGCGTGTGCGCATGCCAGAACACCGGAACCCAAAGTCCAACTGCCCAGTGCATGCATGCCTGCGTTTTGGTTGGTCTTTTGGCCGTTTCAGCCTGAAGAAAAAACACCCTGAAAAACTGGTCTGAAAAAGACCCAATAAGCAGCCTGCTTTTGGGGCATATTTTAGCCATTTTCCGGTGCTCGGGTGCCTGTGAGGACCAGCTGGCCAGAAGAGCAGCTGGCAACAGTGCATGCGCCCACAGAGGGGGCTCTGTGTGCCACATCTGGGAAGGCGTGCCATAGGTTCCCCATCACAGTCGAGCCAGTGATGAAATCGAATATTTTTTTACAACCGGTTCTGTAGGTGTGGCTTGTGGGGGGGGAGTCATTTGACTGGGTGGGCGTGGCTATATAGTCATATAACTGGGGGATCAAAAGAAAGAAAACTCACAATGTCCGATGGAGCAGGGTTGCACTAGATGATCTCCAGGTACATTCACAGTGCCTGATCATCCTCTCTAGCTGCTTCTAGTGGCCATGGTTGTAGATCACTTCTCCCTCTACTTGTTCTCTACCAACCGTCGACTTTTCTTCCAGTCTACTTCCTTGCGCTCCTGCTTCCTTCACTTCCTTCCTTCCTTACTTCCTTCCTTCCTTCACGCGTCCTCAGCAACCACCCCTGTTTTTGGCCAACAGGCCTCAGGGAAGCCTGCTGGGAGCAAAAATGGATCTCCATCCCCTATTTTGGCCTAGCAGGTCTTAGGGAAGGCTGCTGGGAGCAAAAACGGACACCACCACCGTTGTAGCCTAGCAGGCCTCAGGGAAGCTGCTGGGAACAAAAACGCAGTGACGTGTGGTGAAGTTTATGGCTAGTGAGGCAGCAATTTTTTTTAGACTTGTGGACTTCAACTCCCAGAATTCCACAGCCAGGCATGCTCAGTTCTGATTTAAAGCAACAGGCTTTAAACTATATTTAAATAAGTTTTCTTCCTTCTTTTCTTTTAGTTTCCACTCCTTCCTCCCTCTCTCCCACCCTCCCCCCCTCTCAAACACACAAACACACACACACACAGAAAGAGGAAGTGTGGATTATAGTGTTTAATTTCCATGTAGCTGATTTCCAGGACAAGCTTCCCCATTTCTTCTCCATTCATTCTGCTTTCCGCAAAAAACAGGGACGCACTTTGGGAAGGCAGGGAAGCCCCAGTAGGAAGCCCACCGAGCGGCCGGCCACCTGCCCGCTTCTGGAAGCCAGATACTAGCCGGTCGGGGACTGTCCCTGAGCAGCTTCTGAAGCTGACTGCCCGGGCGGGGTGGCGCCTGCCGGCAGGGACGGGGACGGACATGGTAGGCTGTGGGATGGGAGGCATGGGCTCCAGGGGCTTCGGGAGGCGTCCACCTGCCTGAGGCTGTGCCGTTGCGGGACGAAAAGAAAGCGCTGTTAGACAGCAGTGGTTGTGCGAGCGAGAGGAAGGAGACAATGCGCCTGAACATTCACGCCTCTCCCCGGGACACCTGACTAAGACGCATTCTTTTGCCCACGGGGAAGAGCTCAGGCGGGCGCAAAAAGAGATAGCGCTTTAGACAGCGATGGTGTGGGCGAGAGAAGGAGAGGAATGCCGGAGCAGTCTAATCCTCTACCCATAACACCGCCACGACTAAAGCATCTTTCTTTCCCTCGCGGAGCAGCGGTCAGAGGCTTTAAGGAAGAGGCTATTTTAAAACAGGCAACAGGCGGTCATTACCGGGAGCTAGCTTAACCTGCCCTGCACGTCGGCATCGCGCCTTTTGCCGTTTTACATTTTTTGATTCCTTTTTCATGATTGACAGTGGGTGAGGCTCTTGCCTTCCCTGCCTCCCTGACTGCCGTCGCACTGAGCTTCTGTGAAGAATGGCTTATGAGATCAACCTATCTCCATAACCAGGACCTCGTCATTCCCTGCGTGGACACAGAGCAAGCTGCACTCAATGCATTTCGAATTCATGGCCATCGGGGAGTTGGAGAGGCACCAGCCAAGACTCCCTCGTGGACATGCGTTGGGGTCTGCATGAGCTACGAGGTGACTCAAGAAGGTCGATCATCAAGTCTCTCCATAGGGGAGGGCTGCAAGAGGGAGTGCATCTGAGGGAACACATGTCGGTGGAAGGACCATGATCGTCACTCTCTGGTGCCTAGGAAGTGGAGAGGATGATGCTGGCCACGGGCAGTCTGGTGCGTTGGCTCTTTCGGATAGGGGCCCCACGTTTCAGACTTTGGGTGGCGGTCAGCCTCTACGTGGGTTTCGCTCCAGCCACTTGTCTCATCGGTGAACCCCGATTGTCGCACGAGTCCTTCAAGCTGTGGAGCTGGTTTGATTCGAAAAGGACAGCACCAGGAGTCTGTCTCCATTCTCTTTCGGTGGCAGGGAGGCTGGCCTGCGCGGGGGCAGCTCCAAATGGAGACCCTGGAGTGACGGCCAAGAGACAGAGAACCCGGGCAAGGAGATCACTGCCCGTTACTTCAGCTGCGTGGCAAACAGCGAGTGGTGTACTCCTGCGCAAGGGAGATACTGCATGTATCAGGACTGCTCAACAAGAAGAGTGATATGGATGAGTCAGCACGGCCTCGACTACCAACATGATAAAGTAAGTGTGAGCACCAATGCCATAAGTACTCCTCCAACTACAGAGTACGTACCTCGATGATCCTGTCAGGCTGAACATTGCGGACCTTCCACATGGACTCAACCCTAGTCTGGACCGGACCTCGCTTCCAAGGAAGATCTTAGTTTCTGCCTCGGAGAGCCATCCTCAGGCAGAATACACGGATCTTACCCTCAGGGAGCTGAAGGAGCAAGAACACACGACCGCACTGCTTTCGACTGGAGAGCCTAATAAGAACGCCAACTTTTAACCCTCCCCATGAATTCTGGGATCCGAGTTCAAGCTGGAGACAATTCAATGATTGAGTAAATCCCGCCGAGGGCAATCGAACCGCAAGACAGGTTTGATAGCCCATCATAACATATCGAAGGCATTACTGTCAGAGGACTGAGCCTCAACAATCCACAGCTCGGCGCTGAACCCCACAAGAGCAAGAACAAGAGGCGGCCTGGGCCTAGCCCCAAACCTTCTCCCCTCTACCACCACGCCACCCCAACCATTGCCTAAACCCCAGCCCCAAAGACCCAGCCCCTCTGTGCCCTCACATAGCTCCCTAGCCCCAGAGAACGGGCCATAGCTGGGAGGATCGGCACGCCAGACACAGGCGGCGGCCTCCCTTCCTTCGATCTCCACCCACCATAAAGACCCTCCCTGTGCAGGGTTTTTTTTGGTAGCTACCGGAGTGAACATTCTTAATAAGGGAAGATCTCTTCCACTTTTTGCCATAGAAATGGGCTGCAAAATCAGATCCAGGTCCCTGCTGAGAGGGCGGTCCGTAAGGGCCGAGGAATCCTTGCACCGCCCCGTCACACCACAGAAGCACTTTTCATTATTATTCTCACCTCCATTCATACCTTCTTTTTTGGGCGTCTGCCCACTGCTCAGGTGTCTCTCCTCCTTACTCCTCCCCCCCGCTTTTGCTATTTTTAGTGCAGATAAAATTCTCCAATGTTTTTCCTGAGAGGAAGAATGGGGGAGGGGAGCCTGCAGTGTGCTCTGTTTCCTTTTCTTTTCTTAATAAAAGAGTGTTTTAAGTGTCTACAAAAGAAAAAGAGAAATAAGGTACCATCACTAAACCAGAGGAGACAGGCCAACCATGGGAGTAATAGATAGCAGAAGGCATCAATCAATAAGGACAGCACCATTTTATACCAGTGTAGTTCCAC
>JAKRSK010006294.1:210000-214573 GCA_029891615.1 Natrix natrix natrix | reverse complement strand
CAGGGGAGGGCAGAGGAATTTGGGGAATATCTGCAGGACAAAATCGCTCAGATCCGGAGCGAATGGTCCCCTTCAGTGATCGTGAGGAGACACCGGAGGCGAGTCTTGAGGTACCTATCTGGGAGGAGTTTGACTCTGTTGCCGCCGAGGATATGGACAGGCTACGCGCGGGCGACTGCGGGCCACCACATGTTTATTGGACCCGTGTCCCTCCTGGCTTGTACTGGCAACCTGGGAGGTTACACGTGACTGGCTCCTGGGTCTGGTGAACGCCTCGCTGGAGGAGGGGTTCCTGCCAGCCTCCTTGAAGGAGGCGGTGGTGAGGCCCCTACTTAAGAGGCCTTCCCTAGACCCAGTTGAGTTAGCCAATTATCGTCCTGTCTCCAACCTTCCCTTTTTAGCGAAGGTTGTTGAGAGTGTGGTGGCGCAGCAGTTCCCTCGACACCTGGAGGAAATTACTTATCTAGATCCGCGCCAGTCCGGTTTCCGGCCGGGCCACAGCACAGAGACGGCTTTGGTCGCGTTGGTGGATGATCTCTGGAGGGCGAAAGATGGGGGTTGTTCCTCCATCTTAGTCCTGTTAGACCTCTCAGCGGCTTTCGATACCATCGACCATGGTATCCTGTTGCGTCGGCTGGAGGGGATGGGGGTGAGGGGCACCGTTTTGCGGTGGTTCTCCTCCTTCCTCTCCGGTCGGACGCAATGTGTGTTGGCGGGAGAGCAGAGATCGACCCTGAGGGCCGCTCACGTGTGGAGTGCCACAGGGGTCGGTCCTCTCCCCTCTCCTGTTCAACACATACATGAAACCGCTGGGTGAGATCATTCGAGGATTCGGGGTTGAGTGCCATCTGTATGCAGATGACACTCAGTTATACATTTCTACCCCGAACCACCCCAACGAAGCCGTCGAGGTGATGTCCCGGTGTCTGGAAGCCGTGCGGGTCTGGATGGGCGACAACAGACTCAGACTCAACCCTTCCAAGACGGAGTGGCTGTGGCTACCGGCGCCCCGCTTTAGCCAATGTGTTCCATCCCTGGCCATTGGGGGGGTACAACTGCCCCCGGTGGATAGGGTACGCAATTTGGGCGTCCTCCTAGATTCCCGGCTGTCGCTAGATGATCATGTGACGGCCGTGGCTAGGGGGGTGTTCCATCAGGTTCGCCTGATGCGCCAATTGCGTCCCTTACTGGAGCGGGACGCCCTTTGCACAGTCACTCATGCCCTAGTGACTTCTCGCCTTGATTACTGTAACGCTCTCTACATGGGGCTCCCCTTGAGATGCACCCGAAGGCTCCAGCTGGTCCAGAATGCAGCCGCGCGGGTTATTATGGGGAGTACTAAGTACTCCCATGTAACACCTCTCCTGCGCGAGCTGCACTGGCTACCTGTGGCCTTTCGGGTGCGTTTCAAGGTGTTGATTGTCATCTTCAAAGCGCTCCATGGCTCGGGACCTAGTTATTTGCGGGATCACATTCTACCCCATACATCCCTGCGACCAATCCGCTCTCACAGAGAGGGCCTCCTCCGGGTACCATCCGCTAAACAGTGCGGGCGGGCGGTGCCTAGGAGTAGGGCCTTCTCTGTGATGGGCCCAACCCTCTGGAACGACCTCCCCCCCCGATATTAGAACCACCTCTGATCTCCGCTCCTTCCGCAAGAAACTCACGACCCACCTGTTTCGAGTAGCAGGTCTGGCTTAATTACAACCATAATCGTAACTGCATTTAACATCTATTCAAACCTTCCTGGATGGCTTTTTAAATTTTATATTGGGGTTTTAATGGGTTTCAAAATTGTTCTTAATATTTAATTGGTTTTGGGATTTTATAACAGACAGTGTGTGTGAGTTGTTTATGTTGCATGTCTTATGTCTTATGTCATTTTATTGTTTTGATTACGAATGGTCTGTACACCGCCCCGAGTCCCTACGGGGAGAGGGGGGCGGTCTATAAATTAAATAAACTAAACTAAACTAAACTAAACTCTGTGTGTGTGTGTGTGTGTGTACAGGGGCTGGAAGTGTGTGTGCGTGTCCGTGTGCACAGGCTGTGAGTCTTAAAATCATCTGAGTGAATCCAGGAAAAGGGAAGAGGCAGAGGGGCTGGAAGTATGTTTGTGTGTGTGTGTCTGTATGTTTCTCTGTGTGTGTGTGTGTGTACAGGGGCTGGAGGTGTGAGTGCGTGTGCGTGTGCACAGGCTGTGCGTCTTAAAAACGTTTGAGTGTCTCCAAGAAGAGAGAAGAGGCAGAGGGGCTGGAAGTGTGTGTGTGTGTGTGTGTCTTTGTGTGTGTGTGTGTGTGTGTGTGTGTGCGCACAGACTGTGAGTCTTAAAAAAATCTGATTGAATCCAGGAAGAGGGAAGAGGCAGAGGGACTGGAAGTGTTTGTGTGTGTGTGTTTATGTGTGCACAGGCTGTGAGTCTTAAAATCATCTGAGTGAATCCAGAAAGAGGGAAGAGGCAGAGGGGCTGGAAGTATGTTTGTGTGTGTGTGTCTGTATGTTTCTCTGTGTGTGTGTGTGTGTACAGGGGCTGGAAGTGTGAGTGCGTGTGCGTGTGCACAGGCTGTGCGTCTTAAAAACGTTTGAGTGTCTCCAGGAAGAGGGAAGAGGCAGAGTGGCTGGAAGTGTGTGTGTGTGTGTGTGTGTCTTTGTGTGTGTGTGTGTGTGTGTGTGTGTGCGCACAGACTGTGAGTCTTAAAAAAATCTGACTGAATCCAGGAAGAGGGAAGAGGCAGAGGGGCTTGAAGTGTTTGTGTGTGTGTGTGCGTGTGCACAGGCTGTGAGTCTTAAAATCATCTGAGTGAATCCAGAAAGAGGGAAGAGGCAGAGGTGCTGGAAGTATATTTGTGTGTGTGTTTCTGTATGTTTGTGTGTCTGTCTGTGTGTGCGTGTGTGTGTGTCCCTGTGCACAGACTGTGAGTCTTAAAATCATGTGAGTGAATCCAGGAAGAGGGAAGATGCAGAGGGGCTGGAAGTGTTTGTGTGTGTGTGTGTGTGTCCGTGTGCACAGGCTTTGAGTCTTAAAAACATCTGAGTGAATCCAGGAAGAGGGAAGAGGCAGGGGCGGCTGGAAGTGTTTGTGTGTGTATGTGTGTGTGCCCGTGTGCACTGGCTGTGAGTCTTAAAAACGTGTGAGTGTATCCAGGAAGAGTGAAGAGGCAGAGGGGCTGGAAGTGTCTGTGTGTGTTTGTGTGTGTCTTTCTGTGTGTGTGTGTGTGTGTACAGGGGCTGGAAGTGTGTATGCGTGTGCGTGTGCACAGGCTGTGAGTCTTAAAATCATCTGAGTGAATCCAGGAAAAGGGAAGAGGCAGAGTGGCTGGAAGTGTTTGTGTGTGCGCGCGTATGTGCACAGGCTGTGAGTCTAAAAAACATCTGACTGAATCCAGGAAGAGGGAAGAGGCAGAGGGGCTGGAAGTGTTTGTGTGTGTGTGTGTGTGTGTGTGTGTGCGTGTGCACAGGCTGTGAGTCTTAAAATCATCTGAGTGAATCCAGGAAGATGGAGGAGGCAGAGGGGATGGAAGTATGTTTGTGTGTGTGTGTCTGTATGTTGGTATGCGTGTGTGTGTGTGTGAGTCCGTGTGCACAGGCAGTGAGTCTTAAAATCATCTGAGTGAATCCAGGAAGAGGGAAGAGGCATAGGGGCTGGAAGTGTTTGTGTTTGGGTGTCTGTGTGTGTGTGCGCATGCTGTGAATCATAAAAACACCTGACTGAATCCAGGAAAAGGGAAGAGGCAGAGGGGCTGGAAGTGTTTGTGTGTGTGTGTGTGTGTCCGTGTGCACAGGCTTTGAGTCTTAAAAACATCTGAGTGAATCCAGGAAGAGGGAAGAGGCAGGGGCGGCTGGAAGTGTTTGTGTGTGTATGTGTGTGTGCCCGTGTGCACTGGCTGTGAGTCTTAAAAACGTGTGAGTGTATCCAGGAAGAGTGAAGAGGCAGAGGGGCTGGAAGTGTCTGTGTGTGTTTGTGTGTGTCTTTCTGTGTGTGTGTGTGTGTGTGTGTACAGGGGCTGGAAGTGTGTATGCGTGTGCGTGTGCACAGGCTGTGAGTCTTAAAATCATCTGAGTGAATCCAGGAAAAGGGAAGAGGCAGAGTGGCTGGAAGTGTTTGTGTGTGTGCGGCGCGTATGTGCACAGGCTGTGAGTCTAAAAAACATCTGACTGAATCCAGGAAGAGGGAAGAGGCAGAGGGGCTGGAAGTGTTTGTGTGTGTGTGTGTGTGTGTGTGTGTGCGTGTGCACAGGCTGTGAGTCTTAAAATCATCTGACTGAATCCAGGTCGAGGGAGGAGGCAGAGGGGCTTGAAGTGTTTGTTTGTGTGTGTGTGTGTGTGTGTGTGCGTATGCACAGGCTGTGAGTCTTAAAATCATCTGAGTGAATCCAGGAAGAGGTAAGAGGCAGAGGGGCTGGAAGTATGTTTCTGTGTGTCTGTCTGTATGTTTGTGTCTGTGTCTGTGTCTTTGTCTGTGCGTGTGTGTGTGCGTGTGCACAGTCAGTGAGTCTTGAAATCATCTGAGTGAATCCAGGAAGAAGGAAGGGGCAGAGGGGCTGGAAGTCTTTGTGTGTGTGTGCGCACCCGT
>JAKRSK010006294.1:202500-205000 GCA_029891615.1 Natrix natrix natrix | reverse complement strand
AGTGAGTCTTAAAAACAACTGAGTGAATCCAGGAAGAGGGAAGTGGGAGAGGGGCTGGAAGTGTTTGTGTGTGTCCGTGTGCACAGGCTGTGAGTTTCAAAAACATCTGAGTGAATCCAGGAAGAGGGAAGTGGGAGAGGGGCTGGAAGTGTTTGTGTGTGTCCGTGTGCACAGGCTGTGAGTCTTAAAAACATCTGAATGAATCCAGGAAGAGGGAAGAGGCAGAAGGGCTGGAAGTGTGTGTGTGTGTGTCTGTCTGTGTGTTTGTGTGTGTGTGCGCACAGACTGTGAGTCTTAAAAACATCTGAGTGAATCCAGGAAGAGGGAAGTGGGAGAGGGGCTGGAAGTGTTTGTGTGTGTCCGTGTGCACAGACTGTGAGTCTTAAAAACATCTGAGTGAATCCAGGAAGAGGGAAGTGGGAGAGGGGCTGGAAGTGTTTGTGTGTTTCCGTGTGCACAGGGTGTGAGTCTTCAAAACGTGTGAGTGTATCTAGGAAGAGGGAAGAGGCAGAAGGGCTGGAAGTGTATGTGTGTGTGTGTGTGTGTGTGTGTGTGTGTGTTTGTGTGTATGTGTGTGTGCGCAGGCTGTGAATCATAAAAACATCAGGCCTTTATGGAAAAAAACAAAACACTCCTAGATAAACCAGATGATCTCACAACAGATACACAGGATACGGGAGGGGCCGGAGCTCTGCTGGCGGGGGGAGAAGGGGCAATACCGAGAAAACTCAGATCACAAAAATGAGTAAGAAAATCTGCTTGATATAAATTCATTGAAATCATTAACTGAATTTACATACTGACTATATATTGTTATTTAGTATTGAACTTTCTGTAAATGTATTCTATGAGTATGGAGGGAGGGGACACCTGCCGCACACTGCAACTGCCAAAATTTGTAACCTTTCCATTAATCCTTTCCATTTTTATTTACTAAAAAAACCAATAAAACTTTGTTTAAAAAAAAAACAGCTGACTGAATCCAGGAAAAGGGAGGAGGCAGAGGGGCTGGTAGTGTGTGTGTGTGCGCCCGCGTGTGCACAGACTGTGAGTCTTAAAAACAGCTGACTGAATCCAGGAAAAGGGAGGAGGCAGAGGGGCTGGTAGTGTGTGTGTGTGCGCCCGCGTGTGCACAGACTGTGAGTCTAAAAAACAGCTGACTGAATCCAGGAAAAGGGAGGAGGCAGAGGGGCTGGTAGTGTGTGTGTGTGCACCCACGTGTGCACAGACTGTGAGTCTTAAAAACAGCTGAATGAATCCAGGAAGAGGGAAGAGGCAGAAGGGCTGGAAGTGTGTGTGTGTGTGTGTGTGTCCCCGCGTGTGTGCGCGTGTGCACACACTGTGAGTCATAAAAACATCTGAGTGAATCCAGGAAGAGGGAAGAGGCAGAGGGGCTGGAAGTGTGTGTGTGTGTCCCCGTGTGCACAGGCAGTGAGTCTTAAAAACATCTGAGTGAATCCAGGAAGAGGGAAGTGGGAGAGGGGCTGGAAGTGTTTGTGTGTGTCCATGTGCACAGGCTGTGAGTTTCAAAAACATCTGAGTGAATCCAGGAAGAGGGAAGTGGGAGAGGGGCTGGAAGTGTTTGTGTGTGTCCGTGTGCACAAGCTGTGAGTCTTAAAAACATCTGAGTGAATCCAGGAAGAGGGAAGAGGCAGGGGCGGCTGGAAGTGTTTGTCTGTGTATGTGTGTGTGCCTGTGTGCACAGGCTGTGAGTCTTAAAAACCTGTGAGTGTATCCAGGAAGAGGGAAGAGGCAGAGGGGCTGGAAGTGTGTGTGTGTGTGTGTCCCCACGTGTGTGCGCGTGTGCACACACTGTGAATCATAAAAACATCTGAGTGAATCCAGGAAGAGGGAAGAGGCAGAGGGGCTGGAAGTGTGTGTGTGTGTGTGTGTGTGTGTGTGTGTCCGTGTGCACAGGCAGTGAGTCTTAAAAAACATCTGAATGAATCCAGGAAGAGGGAAGTGGGAGAGGGGCTGAAAGAGTGTGTGTGTGTGTGTGTGTGTGTGTGTGTGTGTGTGTGTGTGTGTGCAGACTGTGAGTCTTAAAAACATCTGAGTGAATCCAGGAAGAGGGAAGGGGCAGAGGGGCTGGAAGTGTTTGTGTGTGTGTGCGTGTGTGTGTGCGTCCGTGTGCACAGGCTGTGAGTCTTAAAAACATCCGAGTGAATCCAGCAAGATGGAAGAGGCAGAGGGGCTGGAAGTTTTTGTGTGTGTGTGTGTGTGCGTGTGCACAGGCTGTGAGTCTTAAAATCATCTGAGTGAATCCAGGAAGAGGGAAGAGGCAGAGGGGCTGGAAGTATGTTTGTGTGTGTGTCTGTGTCTGTGCATGTGTGTGTGCGCACAGACTGTGAGTCTTAAAAACATCTGAGTGAATCCAGGAAGAGGGAAGTGGGAGAGGGGCTGGAAGTGTTTGTGTGTGTCCGTGTGCACAGGGTGTGAGTCTTCAAAACGTGTGAGTGTATCTAGGAAGAGGGAAGAGGCAGAAGGGCTGGAAGTGTAT
>JAKRSK010006294.1:0-197500 GCA_029891615.1 Natrix natrix natrix | reverse complement strand
TGTGTGCGTGTGCACAGGCAGTGAGTCTTAAAATAATCTGAGTGAATCCAGGAAGAGGGAAGAGACAGAGGGGCTAAAAGTGTTTGTGTGTGTGTATGCGTGCGTCTGTGTGTCCGTGTGCACAGGCTGTGAATCATAAAAACATCTGACCGAATCCAGGAAGAGTGAGGAGGCAGAGGGGCTTGAAGTGTGTGTGTGTTTGTGTGTGTTTGTGCGCAGGCTGTGAATCTAAAAACATCAGGCCTTTATGGAAAAAAACAAAAACACTCCTAGATAAACCAGATGATCTCACAACAGATACACAGGACATGGGAGGGGCCGGAGCTCTGCTGGCGGGGGGAGAAGGTGGCAATACCGAGAAAACTCAGATCACAAAAATGAGTAAGAAAATCTGCTAGATATAAATTGATTGAAATCATTAACGGAATTTACATGCTGACTATATATTGTTATTTGGTATTGAACTTTCTGTAAATGTATTCTATGAGTATGAAGGGAGGGGACACTGCCGCACACTGCAACTGCCAAAATTTGTAACCTTTCCATTACCCCGTTCCATTTTTATTTACTAAAAACAACAATAAAACTTTGTTTAAAAAAAAACATCTGACTGAATCCAGGAAAAGGGAGGAGGCAGAGGGGCTGGAAGTGTGTGTGTGTGTGTCGTCCGCTGTGTGCACAGGACTGTGAGTCTTAAAAACATTGAGTGAATCCAGGAAGAGGGAAGAGGCAGAGGGGCTGGAAGTGTGTGTGTGTGTGTGTGTGTGTCCGTGTGCACAGCTGTGAGTCTTAAAAACATCTGAGTGAATCCAGGAAGAGGGAGAGGCAGAGGGGCTGAAGTGTGGTGGTGTGTGCGTGTGTGCGTGTGCACAGGCTGTGAGTCTTAAAAACATCTGAGTGAATCCAGGAAGAGGGAAGTGGCAGAGGGGCTGGAAGTGTGTGTGTGTGTGTTCCGTGTGTGCACAGGGTGTGAGTCTTTAAAAACATCTGAGTGAATCCAGGAAGAGGGAAAGGGCAGAGGGGCTGGAAGTGTGTGTGTGTGTGTGCGTGTGTGTGTGTTTCTGATGTCCACAGGCTGTGAGTCTTAAAACATCGAGTGAATCCAGGAAGATGGAAGAGGCAGAGGGGCTGGAAAGTGTTGTGTGTGTTTGTGTGTGTGTGTGTGTGTCCGTGTGCACCAGGCTGTGAGTTTTAAAAATATCTGAGTGAATCCAGGAAGAGGGAAGAGGCAGAGGGGCTGGAAGTGTTTGTGTGTGTCGTGTGTTCTGAGTGCAGTGCTGTGCTGTGAGTCTTAAAAACATCTGAGTGAATCCAGGAAGAGGAAGAGGCAGAGGGCATAGGGGCTGGAAGTGTGTGTGTGTGTCCGTGTGCACAGGCTGTGAGTTTTTAAAATGTCTCAGTGAATCCAGGAAGAGGGAAGAGGCAGAGGGGCTGGAAGTGTGTGTGTGTGTGTGTTTGTGTGTGCATGTGCACAGGCTGTGAGTCTTAAAAACATCTGAGTGAATCCAGGAAGAGGGAAGAGGCAGAGGGGCTGGAAGTGTGTGTGTGTGCGTGTGTGCACGTGTGCACAGACTGTGAGTGATAAAAACATCTGAGTGAATCCAGGAAGAGGGAAGTGGGAGAGGGGCAGGAAGTGTTTGTGGGTCTCCGTGTGCACACACTGTGAGTCACAAAAACATCTGAGTGAATCCAGGACAAGGGAAGAGGCAGAGGGGCTGGAAGTGTGTGTGTGTGTGTGTGTGTGTGTGTGTGTGTGTGCGTGTGCACAGGCTATGAGTCTTAAAAATATCTGAGTGAATCCAGGAAGAGGGAAGTGGGAGAGGGGCTGGAAGTGTTTGTGTGTGTCCGTGTGCACAGCCTGTGAGTTTCAAAAACATCTGAGTGAATCCAGGAAGAGGGAAGTGGGAGAGGGGCAGGAAGTGTTGTGTGTGTCTCCGTCTGCACAGGCTGTGAGTCTTAAAAACATCTGAGTGAATCCAGGAAGAGGGAAGTGGAAGAGGGGCTGGAAAGTGTTTGTGTGTGTGTCCGTGTGTGACAGGGTGTGAGTCTTCAAAACGTGTGAGTGTATCCAGGAAGAGGGAAGAGGCAGAAGGGGCTGGAAGTGTGTGTGTGTGTGTCTGTGTGCGCACAGACTGTGAGTCTTAAAAACATCTGAGTGAATCCAGCAAGATGGAAGAGGCAGAGGGGCTGGAAGTGGTTTTTTTTCTGTGTGTGTGACTGAATCCGGGAAGAGGGAGGAGGCAGTGGAGCTGGAAGTATGTTTGTGTGTTTGTGTGTGTGTGTGCGCAGGCTGTGAATCATAAAAAAGTCTGACTGAATACAGCAAAAGGGAAGAGGCAGAGGGGCTGGAAGTGTGTGTTTGTCCGTGTGCACAGGCTGTGAGTCTTAAAAACATCTCAGTGAATCCAGGAAGAGGGAAGAGGCAGAGGGGCTGGAAGTGTTTGTGTGTGTCTTCGTGTGCACAGACTGTGAGTCTTAAAAACATGTGACTGAATCCAGGAAGAGAGAAGAGGCAGATGGGCTTGAAGTGTTTGTGTGTGCGTGTGTGCACGTGTGCACAGACTGTGAGTGATAAAAACATCTGAGTGAATCCAGGAAGAGGGAAGAGGCAGAGAGGCTGGAAGTGTTTGTGTGTGTGTGTGTGTGCGTGTGCACAGGCTGTGAGTCTTAAAATCATCTGAGTGAATCCAGGAAGAGGGAAGAGGCAGAGGGGCTGGAAGTATGTTTGTGTGTGTGTCTGTGTCTGTGCGTGTGTGTATGCGTGTGCACAGGCAGTGAGTCTTAAAGTCATCTGAGTGAATCCAGGAAGAGGGAAGAGACAGAGGGGCTAAAAGTGTTTGTGTGTATGTATGCGTGAGTGTGCGTGTGTGTGTGTGCATCTGTGTGTGCGTGTGCACAGGCTGTGAATTATAAAAACATCTGACGAATCCAGGAAGAGGGAGAGGCAGAGGGGCTTGAAAAGTGTGTCTGTGTGTGTGTGTGTGTGTGTGTGTGCATGTGCTCAGGCTATGAGTCTTAAAATCATCTGAGTTAATCCAGGAAGAGGGAAGATGCAGAAGGGTTGGAAGTGTGTGTGTGTGTGCGTGTGAGTGTAAGTGTGCACAGGCTGTGAGTCTTAAAATCATCTGAGTAAATCCAGGAAGAGGGAAGTGGCAGAGGGGCTGGAAGTATGTTTGTGTGTGTGTGTCTACATGTTTCTGTGTGTGTCTGTGTCTGTGCATGTGTGTGTGCGTGTGCACAGGCAGTGAGTCTTAAAATAATCTGAGTGAATCCAGGAAGAGGGAAGAGACAGAGGGGCTAAAAGTGTTTGTGTGTGTGTATGCGTGCGTCTGTGTGTCGTGTGTGCACAGGCTGTGAATCATAAAAACATCTGACCGAATCCAGGAAGAGTGAGGAGGCAGAGGGGCTTGAAGTGTGTGTGTGTTTGTGTGTGTTTGTGCGCAGGCTGTGAATCATAAAAACATCAGGCCTTTATGGAAAAAAAACAAAACACTCCTAGATAACCAGATGATCTCACAACAGATACACAGGACATGGGAGGGGCCGGAGCTCTGCTGGCGGGGGGGAGAGAGGGGCAATACCGAGAAAACTCAGATCACAAAAATGAGTAAGAAAATCTGCTAGATATAAATTGATTGAAATCATTAACTGAATTTACATGCTGACTATATATTGTTATTTGGTATTGAACTTTCTGTAAATGTATTCTATGAGTATGAAGGGAGGGGACACCTGCCGCACACTGCAACTGCCAAAATTTGTAACCTTTCCATTACCCCTTTCCATTTTTATTTACTAAAAACAACAATAAAACTTTGTTTAAAAAAAAACATCTGACTGAATCCAGGAAAAGGGAGGAGGCAGAGGGGCTGGCAGTGTGTGTGTGTGTGCGCCCGCGTGTGCACAGACTGTGAGTTTTAAAAACAGCTGACTGAATCCAGGAAGAGGGAAGAGGCAGAGGGGCTGGAAGTGTGTGTGTTTGTGTCCCCGCGTGTGTGCCCGTGTGCACACACTGTGAGTCATAAAAACATCTGAGTGAATCCAGGAAGAGGGAAGAGGCAGAGGGGCTGGAAGTGTGTGTGTGTGTGTGTGTGTGTGTCCGTGTGCACAGGCTGTGAGTCTTAAAAACATCTGAGTGAATCCAGGAAGAGGGAAGTGGGAGAGGGGCTGGAAGTGTGCGTGTGTGCGTGTGCACAGGCTGTGAGTCTTAAAAACTTCTGAGTGAATCCAGGAAGAGGGAAGTGGAAGAGGGGCTGGAAGTGTGTGTGTGTGTGTCCGTGTGCACAGGGTGTGAGTCTTCAAAACATCTGAGTGAATCCAGGAAGAGGGAAGGGGCAGAGGGGCTGGAAGTGTTTGTGTGTGTGCGTGTGTGTGTGTTTCTGTGTCCACAGGCTGTGAGTCTTAAAAACATGCGAGTGAATCCAGCAAGATGGAAGAGGCAGAGGGGCTGGAAGTGTTTGTGTGTGTGTGTGTGTGTGTGTGTGTGCGTGTGCACAGGGTGTGAGTCTTCAAAACATCTGAGTGAATCCAGGAAGAGGGAAGGGGCAGAGGGGCTGGAAGTGTTTGTGTGTGTGCGTGTGTGTGTGTTTCTGTGTCCACAGGCTGTGAGTCTTAAAATCATCTGAGTGAATCCAGGAAGAGGGAAGAGGCAGAGGGGCTGGAAGTATGTTTGTGTGTGTGTGTCTACATGTTTCTGTGTGTGTCTGTGTCTGAGCATGTGTGTGTGCGTGTGCACAGGCAGTGAGTCTTAAAATCATCTGAGTGAATCCAGGAAGAGGGAAGAGACAGAGGGGCTAAAAGTGTTTGTGTGTGTGTATGCGTGAGTGTGTGTGTGTGTGTGTGCGTCTGTGTTTGTGTGTGCACAGACTGTGAATCATAAAAACATCAGACCGAATCCAGGAAGAGGGAGGAGGCAGAGGGGCTTGAAGTGTGTGTGTGTGTGTGTGTGTGCATGTGCTCAGGCTATGAGTCTTAAAATCATCTGAGTGAATCCAGGAAGAGGGAAGATGCAGAGGGGTTGGAAATGTGCGTGTGCGTGTATGTGTGCACAGGCTGTGAGTCTTAAAAACATCTCACTGAATTCAGGAAGAGGGAGGAGGCAGAGGGGCTTTAAGTGTTTGTGTGTGTGTGTGTGTGTGTGTGTGTGTGTGTGTCTGTGCACATACTGTGGATCTTAAAATCATCTGAGTGAATCCAGGAAGATGGAAGAGGCAGAGGGGCTGGAAGTATTTTTGTGTGTGTGTTTCTGGGTGTTTCTGTGTGTGTGTGTGTGTGTGTGTGTGTGTGTGTGTGTGTGTGTGTCTGTGCACAGGCTGTGAGTCTTAAAATAATCTGAGTGAATCCAGGAAGAGGGAAGAGGCAGAGGGGCTAGAAGTGTTTGTGTGTGTGTCCGTGTGCATAGGCTGTGAGTCTTAAAAACATCTGACTAAATCCAGGAAGAGAGAAGAGGCAGAGTGGCTTGAAGTGTGTGTGTGTGCGTGTGTGTCCGTGTGCACAGGCTGTGAGTCTTAAAAACGTGTGAGTGTATCCAGGAAGAGGGAAGAGGCAGAGGGGCTGGAAGTGTCTGTGTGTGTTTGTGTGTGTGTGTGTGTCCGTGTGCACAGGCTATGAGTCTTAAAAATATCTGAGTGAATCCAGGAAGAGGGAAGTGGGAGAGGGGCTGGAAGTATGTTTGTGTGTGTGTGTCTACATGTTTCTGTGTGTGTCTGTGTCTGTGCATGTGTGTGTGCGTGTGCACAGGCAGTGAGTCTTAAAATAATCTGAGTGAATCCAGGAAGAGGGAAGAGACAGAGGGGCTAAAAGTGTTTGTGTGTGTGTATGCGTGCGTCTGTGTGTCCGTGTGCACAGGCTGTGAATCATAAAAACATCTGACCGAATCCAGGAAGAGTGAGGAGGCAGAGGGGCTTGAAGTGTGTGTGTGTTTGTGTGTGTTTGTGCGCAGGCTGTGAATCATAAAAACATCAGGCCTTTATGGAAAAAAACAAAACACTCCTAGATAAACCAGATGATCTCACAACAGATACACAGGACATGGGAGGGGCCGGAGCTCTGCTGGCGGGGGGAGAAGGGGCAATACCGAGAAAACTCAGATCACAAAAATGAGTAAGAAAATCTGCTAGATATAAATTGATTGAAATCATTAACTGAATTTACATGCTGACTATATATTGTTATTTGGTATTGAACTTTCTGTAAATGTATTCTATGAGTATGAAGGGAGGGGACACCTGCCGCACACTGCAACTGCCAAAATTTGTAACCTTTCCATTACCCCTTTCCATTTTTATTTACTAAAAACAACAATAAAACTTTGTTTAAAAAAAAACATCTGACTGAATCCAGGAAAAGGGAGGAGGCAGAGGGGCTGGCAGTGTGTGTGTGTGTGCGCCCGCGTGTGCACAGACTGTGAGTCTTAAAAACAGCTGACTGAATCCAGGAAGAGGGAAGAGGCAGAGGGGCTGGAAGTGTGTGTGTTTGTGTCCCCGCGTGTGTGCGCGTGTGCACACACTGTGAGTCATAAAAACATCTGAGTGAATCCAGGAAGAGGGAAGTGGGAGAGGGGCTGGAAGTGTGCGTGTGTGCGTGTGCACAGGCTGTGAGTCTTAAAAACATCTGAGTGAATCCAGGAAGAGGGAAGGGGCAGAGGGGCTGGAAGTGTTTGTGTGTGTGCGTGTGTGTGTGTGTCCGTGTGCACAGGCTGTGAGTCTTAAAATCATCTGAGTGAATCCAGGAAGAGGGAAGAGGCAGAGGGGCTGGAAGTATGTTTGTGTGTGTGTGTCTACATGTTTCTGTGTGTGTCTGTGTCTGAGCATGTTTGTGTGCGTGTGCACAGGCAGTGAGTCTTAAAATCATCTGAGTGAATCCATGAAGAGGGAAGAGACAGAGGGGCTAAAAGTGTTTGTGTGTGTGTATGCGTGAGTTTGTGCGTGTGTGTGTGCGTCTGTGTGTGCGTGTGCACAGACTGTGAATCATAAAAACATCAGACCGAATCCAGGAACAGGGAGGAGGCAGAGGGGCTTGAAGTGTGTGTGTGTGTGTGTGTGCATGTGCTCAGGCTATGAGTCTTAAAATCATCTGAGTGAATCCAGGAAGAGGGAAGATGCAGAGGGGTTGGAAATGTGCGTGTGCGTGTATGTGTGCACAGGCTGTGAGTCTTAAAAACATCTGATTGAATTCAGGAAGAGGGAGGAGGCAGAGGGGCTTTAAGTGTTTGTGTGTGTGTGTGTGTGTGTGTGTGTGTGTCTGTGCACATACTGTGGATCTTAAAATCATCTGAGTGAATCCAGGAAGATGGAAGAGGCAGAGGGGCTGGAAGTATTTTTGTGTGTGTTTTTCTGGGTTTTTCTGTGTGTGTGTGTGTGCGTGTGTGTCCGTGTGCACAGGCTGTGAGTCTTAAAAACGTGTGAGTGTATCCAGGAAGAGGGAAGAGGCAGAGGGGCTGGAAGTGTCTGTGTGTGTTTGTGTGTGTGTGTGTGTGTCCGTGTGCACAGGCTGTGAGTCTTAAAAACATCTGAGTGAATCCAGGAAGAGGGAAGTGGGAGAGGGGCTGGAAGTGTGTGTGTGTGTCCGTGTGCACAGGGTGTGAGTCTTCAAAACATCTGAGTGAATCCAGGAAGAGGGAAGGGGCAGAGGGGCTGGAAGTGTTTGTGTGTGTGCGTGTGTGTGTGTTTCTGTGTCCACAGGCTGTGAGTCTTAAAAACATGCGAGTGAATCCAGCAAGATGGAAGAGTCAGAGGGGCTGGAAGTGTCTGTGTGTGTTTGTGTGTGTGTGTGTGTCCGTGTGCACAGGCTATGAGTCTTAAAAATATCTGAGTGAATCCAGGAAGAGGGAAGTGGGAGAGGGGCTGGAAGTGTTTGTGTGTGTCCGTGTGCACAGCCTGTGAGTTTCAAAAACATCTGAGTGAATCCAGGAAGAGAGAAGAGGCAGATGGGCTTGAAGTGTTTGTGTGTGCGTGTGTGCACGTGTGCACAGACTGTGAGTGATAAAAACATCTGAGTGAATCCAGGAAGAGGGAAGTGGGAGAGGGGCAGGAAGTGTTTGTGGGTCTCCGTGTGCACACACTGTGAGTCACAAAAACATCTGAGTGAATCCAGGACAAGGGAAGAGGCAGAGGGGCTGGAAGTGTGTGTGTGTGTGTGTGTGTGTGTGTGTGTGTGTGTGTCCGTGTGCACAGGCTATGAGTCTTAAAAATATCTGAGTGAATCCAGGAAGAGGGAAGTGGGAGAGGGGCTGGAAGTGTTTGTGTGTGTCCGTGTGCACAGCCTGTGAGTTTCAAAAACATCTGAGTGAATCCAGGAAGAGGGAAGTGGGAGAGGGGCAGGAAGTGTTTGTGTGTCTCCGTCTGCACAGGCTGTGAGTCTTAAAAACATCTGAGTGAATCCAGGAAGAGGGAAGTGGAAGAGGGGCTGAAAGTGTTTGTGTGTGTCCGTGTGTACAGGGTGTGAGTCTTCAAAACGTGTGAGTGTATCCAGGAAGAGGGAAGAGGCAGAAGGGCTGGAAGTGTGTGTGTGTGTCTGTGTGCGCACAGACTGTGAGTCTTAAAAACATCTGAGTGAATCCAGCAAGATGGAAGAGGCAGAGGGGCTGGAAGTGGTTTTTTTTCTGTGTGTGTGTGACTGAATCCGGGAAGAGGGAGGAGGCAGTGGAGCTGGAAGTATGTTTGTGTGTTTGTGTGTGTGTGTGCGCAGGCTGTGAATCATAAAAAAGTCTGACTGAATACAGCAAAAGGGAAGAGGCAGAGGGGCTGGAAGTGTGTGTTTGTCCGTGTGCACAGGCTGTGAGTCTTAAAAACATCTCAGTGAATCCAGGAAGAGGGAAGAGGCAGAGGGGCTGGAAGTGTTTGTGTGTGTCTTCGTGTGCACAGACTGTGAGTCTTAAAAACATGTGACTGAATCCAGGAAGAGAGAAGAGGCAGATGGGCTTGAAGTGTTTGTGTGTGCGTGTGTGCACGTGTGCACAGACTGTGAGTGATAAAAACATCTGAGTGAATCCAGGAAGAGGGAAGAGGCAGAGGGGCTGGAAGTGTTTGTGTGTGTTTGTGTGTGTGTGTGTGCGTGTGCACAGGCTGTGAGTCTTAAAATCATCTGAGTGAATCCAGGAAGAGGGAAGAGGCAGAGGGGCTGGAAGTATGTTTGTGTGTGTGTCTGTGTCTGTGCGTGTGTGTGTGCGTGTGCACAGGCAGTGAGTCTTAAAGTCATCTGAGTGAATCCAGGAAGAGGGAAGAGACAGAGGGGCTAAAAGTGTTTGTGTGTATGTATGCGTGAGTGTGCGTGTGTGTGTGTGCATCTGTGTGTGCGTGTGCACAGGCTGTGAATTATAAAAACATCTGACCGAATCCAGGAAGAGGGAGGAGGCAGAGGGGCTTGAAAAGTGTGTCTGTGTGTGTGTTGTGTGTGTGTGCATGTGCTCAGGCTATGAGTCTTAAAATCATCTGAGTTAATCCAGGAAGAGGGAAGATGCAGAAGGGTTGGAAGTGTGTGTGTGTGTGTGCGTGTGCGTGTACGTGTGCACAGGCTGTGAGTCTTAAAATCATCTGAGTAAATCCAGGAAGAGGGAAGTGGCAGAGGGGCTGGAAGTATGTTTGTGTGTGTGTGTCTACATGTTTCTGTGTGTGTCTGTGTCTGTGCATGTGTGTGTGCGTGTGCACAGGCAGTGAGTCTTAAAATAATCTGAGTGAATCCAGGAAGAGGGAAGAGACAGAGGGGCTAAAAGTGTTTGTGTGTGTGTATGCGTGCGTCTGTGTGTCCGTGTGCACAGGCTGTGAATCATAAAAACATCTGACCGAATCCAGGAAGAGTGAGGAGGCAGAGGGGCTTGAAGTGTGTGTGTGTTTGTGTGTGTTTGTGCGCAGGCTGTGAATCATAAAAACATCAGGCCTTTATGGAAAAAAACAAAACACTCCTAGATAAACCAGATGATCTCACAACAGATACACAGGACATGGGAGGGGCTGGAGCTCTGCTGGCGGGGGGAGAAGGGGCAATACCGAGAAAACTCAGATCACAAAAATGAGTAAGAAAATCTGCTAGATATAAATTGATTGAAATCATTAACTGAATTTACATGCTGACTATATATTGTTATTTGGTATTGAACTTTCTGTAAATGTATTCTATGAGTATGAAGGGAGGGGACACCTGCCGCACACTGCAACTGCCAAAATTTGTAACCTTTCCATTACCCCTTTCCATTTTTATTTACTAAAAACAACAATAAAACTTTGTTTAAAAAAAAACATCTGACTGAATCCAGGAAAAGGGAGGAGGCAGAGGGGCTGGCAGTGTGTGTGTGTGCGCCCGCGTGTGCACAGACTGTGAGTCTTAAAAACATCTGAGTGAATCCAGGAAGAGGGAAGAGGCAGAGGGGCTGGAAGTGTGTGTGTGTGTGTGTGTGTGTGTCCGTGTGCACAGGCTGTGAGTCTTAAAAACATCTGAGTGAATCCAGGAAGAGGGAAGTGGGAGAGGGGCTGGAAGTGTGCGTGTTGTGCGTGTGTGCACAGGCTAGTGAGTCTTAAAAACATCTGAGTGAATCCAGGAAGAGGGAAGTGGAAGAGGGGCTGGAAGTGTGTGTGTGTGTGTCCGTGTGCACAGGGTGTGAGTCTTCAAAACATCTGAGTGAATCCAGGAAGAGGGAAGGGGCAGAGGGGCTGGAAGTGTTTGTGTGTGTGCGTGTGTGTGTGTGTTTCTGTGTGCACAGGCTGTGAGTCTTAAAAACATGCGAGTGAATCCAGCAAGATGGAAGAGGCAGAGGGGCTGGAAGTGTTTGTGTGTGTGTGTGTGTGTGTGTGTGTGCGTGTGCACAGGCTGTGAGTCTTAAAATCATCTGAGTGAATCCAGGAAGAGGGAAGAGGCAGAGGGGCTGGAAGTATGTTTGTGTGTGTGTGTCTACATGTTTCTGTGTGTGTCTGTGTCTGAGCATGTGTGTGTGCGTGTGCACAGGCAGTGAGTCTTAAAATCATCTGAGTGAATCCAGGAAGAGGGAAGAGACAGAGGGGCTAAAAGTGTTTGTGTGTGTGTATGCGTGTGAGTGTGTGCGTGTGGTGTGTGCGTCTGTGTGTGCATGTGCACAGACTGTGAATCATAAAAATATCAGACCGAATCCAGGAAGAGGGAGGAGGCAGAGGGGCTTGAAGTGTGTGTGTGTGTGTGTGTGTGTGCATGTGCTCAGGCTATGAGTCTTAAAATCATCTGAGTGAATCCAGGAAGAGGGAAGATGCAGAGGGGTTGGAAATGTGCGTGTGCGTGTATGTGTGCACAGGCTGTGAGTCTTAAAAACATCTGATTGAATTCAGGAAGAGGGAGGAGGCAGAGGGGCTTTAAGTGTTTGTGTGTGTGTGTGTGTGTGTGTGTGTGTCTGTGCACATACTGTGGATCTTAAAATCATCTGAGTGAATCCAGGAAGATGGAAGAGGCAGAGGGGCTGGAAGTATTTTTGTGTGTGTTTTTCTGGGTTTTTCTGTGTGTGTGTGTGTGTGTGTGTCTGTGCGTGTGCACAGGCTGTGAGTCTTAAAAACATCTGACTAAATCCAGGAAGAGAGAAGAGGCAGAGGGGCTTGAAGTGTGTGTGTGTGCTTGTGTGTCCGTGTGCACAGGCTGTGAGTCTTAAAAACGTGTGAGTGTATCCAGGAAGAGGGAAGAGGCAGAGGGGCTGGAAGTGTGTGTGTGTGTGTGTGTGTGTGTCCGTGTGCACAGGCTATGAGTCTTAAAAATATCTGAGTGAATCCAGGAAGAGGGAAGTGGGAGAGGGGCTGGAAGTGTTTATAATAATAATAATAATAATATTGAATTTATTAGCCGCTCCCTTTCCAGGCAGGACTCGGGGCGGCGTACACTAGAAACATATAAAACATAACACATGTGTACAAACACATAAACATACATATATACAAAGACATACATGTACGGAGGAGGTAATAAATTACAACATTTAGACAATTAAAACCATTTACATACCCCAATAATAAAACCCAATATACAATAAAAAATTTAAAATTTAAAAGACAGTCGGGGAAAACAAAAAAAATTACGGTTGAGCCAGGCCAGATAGTTGAAAAAGGTGGGTCTTCAACTGTACACGGAAGGAGCGGAGATCGGAAATAATCCTGATGTCACGGGGGAGGTCATTCCACAGGGCTGGGCCCATCACAGAGAAGGCTCTGCTCCTGGGTGTCGCCCCCCGACACTATTTGGAGGACGGCACCCGGAGAAGTCCCTCTCTGTGTGAGCGAATTGGTCGTAGGGATGTGTGGGGCAGGATGCGATGTTTGTGTGTGTCCGTGTGCACATCTGAGTGGAAGTGTTTGTGTGTGTGTCTTAAAAACATCTCAGTGAATCCAGGAAGAGGGAAGAGGCAGAGGGACAGAGGGGCAGGAAGTGTTTGTGTGTCTCCGTGTGCACAGGCTGTGAGTCTTAAAAACATCTCAGTGAATCCAGGAAGAGGGAAGAGGCAGAGGGGCTGGAAGTGTTTGTGTGTGTGTTCGTGTGCACAGACTGTGAGTCTTAAAAACATGTGACTGAATCCAGGAAGAGAGAAGAGGCAGAGGGGCTGGTAGTGTGTGTGTGTGCGCCCGCGTGTGCACAGACTGTGAGTCTTAAAAACAGCTGACTGAATCCAGGAAGAGGGAAGAGGCAGAGGGGCTGGAAGTGTGTCGCGTGTGTGTGTGTGTGTGTCGCGTGTGTGCGCTGTGTGCACACAGCTGTGAGTCACAAAAACATCTGAGTGAATCCAGGAAGAGGGAAGAGGCAGAGGGGCTAGAAGTGTTTGTGTTTGTGTATGTGTGTGTTTGTGCGCAGACTGTGAATCCTAAAAACACCTGATGAATCCAGGAAGAGGGAAGAGGCAGAGGGGCTGGAAGTGTGTATGTGTGTTTGTTTGTGTGTCCGGTGTGTGCGCGTGTGCACACGCTGTGAGTCACAAAAACATCTGAGTGAATCCAGGAAAGGGAAGAGGCAGAGGGGCTGGAAGTGTGTGTGTGTGTGTGTGTGTGTGTGTGTGTGTGTGTGTGTGTAGTGTGTGTGTCCGTGTGCACAGGCTGTGAGTCTTAAAAACATCTGAGTGAATCCAGGAAGAGGGAAGTGGGAGAGGGGCTGGAAGTGTGTTGTGTGTGTGTGTCCGTGTGCACAGGCTGTGAGTCTTCAAAAATGTGTGAGTGTATGCAGGAAGAGGGAAGAGGCAGGGGCGGCTGGAAGTGTTTGTGTGTGTATGTGTGTGTGCCCGTGTGCACAGGCTGTGAGTCTTAAAAACGTCGTGAGTGTATCCAGGAAGAGTGACGAGGCAGAGGGGCTTGAAGTGTTGTGTGTGTGTGTGTGTCTTCTGTGTGTGCGCGTGTGCACACACTGTGAGTCACAAAAACATCTGAGTGAATCCAGGAAGAGGGAAGAGGCAGAGGGGCTAGAAGTGTTTGTGTTTGTGTATGTGTGTGTGTTGTGCGCAGGCTGTGAATCTTAAAAACATCTGAGTGAATCCAGGAAGAGGGAAGAGGCAGAGGGGATGGAAGTGATTTGTGTTTGTGTGTGTGTGTGTGTGTGTGCGCAGGCTGTGAATCATAAAAACACGTGAGTGAATCCAGGAAGAGGGAAGAGGCAGAGGGGCTGGAAGTGTGTTGTGTGTTTGTGTGTGTGTCGCGTGTGTGCGCGTGTGCACACACTGTGAGTCTTAAAAACATCTGAGTGAATCCAGGACAAGGGAAGAGGCAGAGGGGCTGGAAGTGTGTGTGTGGTGTGTGTGTGTGTGTGTGTATGTGTGTGTGTCCGTGTGCACAGGCTGTGAGTCTTAAAAACATCTGACTGAATCCAGGAAGAGGGAAGAGGCAGAGGGGCTGGAAGTGTGTTTGTGTGTGTCCGTGTGCACAGGCTGTGAGTTTCAAAAACATCTGAGTGAATCCAGGAAGAGGGAAGTGGGAGAGGGGCAGGAAGTGTGTTGTGTGTGTGTCCGTGTGCACAGGCTGTGAGTCTTAAAAACATCTGAATGAATCCAGGAAGAGGGAAGTGGGAGAGGGGCAGGAAGTGTTTGTGTGTGTCCGTGTGCACTGGCTGTGAGTCTTAAAAACATCTGAGTGAATCCAGGAATAGGGAAGTGGGAGAGGGGCTGGAAGTGTTTTTGTGTGTCCGTGTGCACAGGCTGTGAGTCTTCAAAACATCTGAGTGAATGCAGGAAGAGGGAAGAGGCAGGGGCGGCTGGAAGTGTTTGTGTGTGTATGTGTGTGTGCCCGTGTGTCACAGGCTGTGAGTCTTAAAAATGTCTGAGTGAATCCAGGAAGAGGGACGAGGCAGAGGGGCTGGAAGTGTCTGTGTGTGTTTGTGTGTGTCTTTCTGTGTGTGCGCGTGTGCACACACTGTGAGTCTTAAAAACATCTGAGTGAATCCAGGAAGAGGGAAGAGGCAGAGGGGCTGGAAGTGTGTGTTGTGTGTGTGTGTGTTTGTGCGTGCACAGGCTGTGAGTCATAAAAACACCTGAGTGAATCCAGGAAAGGGAAGAGGCAGAGGGGCTGGAAGTGTGTGTGTGTGTGTGTGTGTGTGTGTTGTGTGTCCGTGTGCACAGGCTGTGAGTCTTAAAAACATCTGAGTGAATCCAGGAAGAGGGAAGTGGGAGAGGGGCTGGAAGTGTTGTGTGTTGTGTGTGCCGTGTGCACAGGCTGTGAGTTTCAAAAACATCTGAGTGAATCCAGGAAGAGGGAAGTGGGAGAGGGGCAGGAAGTGTTTGTGTGTGTGTCCGTGTGCACAGGCTGTGAGTCTTAAAACATCTGAATGAATCCAGGAAGAGGGAAGTGGGAGACGGGCTGGAAGTGTTTGTGTGTGTGTGTCCGTGTGCACAGGCTGTGAGTCTTCAAAACGTGTGAGTGTATCCAGGAAGAGGGAAGAGGCAGAGGGGCTGGAAGTGTCTGTGTGTGTTTGTGTGTGTCTTTCTGTGTGTGCGCGTGTGCACACACTGTGAGTCACAAAAACATCTGAGTGAATCCAGGAAGAGGGAAGAGGCAGAGGGGCTGGAAGTGGTTTTTTTTGTTTGTGTGTGTGCGTGTGCACAGGCTGTGAGTCTTAAAGTCATCTGAGTGAATCCAGGAAGAGGGAAGAGGCAGAGGGGCTGGAAGTATGTTTGTGTGTGTGTGTCTACATGTTTCTGTGTGTGTCTGTGTCTGTGCGTGTGTGTGTCCGTGTGCACAGGCAGTGAGTCTTAAAATCATCTGAGTGAATCCAGGAAGAGGGAAGAGGCAGAGGGGCTGGAAGTATGTTTGTGTGTGTGTGTCTGTATGTTGGTGTGTGTCTCTGTGTGTGTGTGTGTGTGTTTGTGTGTGTGTGTGCGTGTGCACAGGCAGTGAGTCTTAAAATCAACTGAGTGAATCCAGGAAGAGGCAAGAGGCAGAGGGGCTGGAAGTGTGTGCAATTGTCTATATATTTGTGTGATTGTGCACAGGCTGTCAGTCTTAAAATCATCTGAGTGAATCCAGGAAGAGGCAAGAGGCAGAGGGGCTGGAAGTGTTTGTGTTTGTGTGTCTGTGTGTGTGTGCGCATGCTGTGAATCATAAAAACACCTGACTGAATCCAGGAAAAGGGAAGAGGCAGAGGGGCTGGAAGTGTGTGTGTGTGTGTGTCCGTGTGTGCAGAGGCTTTGAGTCTTAAAAACATCTGAGTGAATCCAGGAAGAGGGAAGAGGCAGGGGCGGCTGGAAGTGTTTGTCTGTGTATGTGTGTGTGCCTGTGTGCACAGGCTGTGAGTCTTAAAAACGTGTGAGTGTATCCAGGAAGAGGGAAGAGGCAGAGGGGCTGGAAGTGTGTTTGTGTGTGTGTGTCCGCGTGTGTGCGCGTGTGCACACACTGTGAGTCACAAAAACATCTGAGTGAATCCAGGAAGAGGGAAGAGGCAGAGGGGCTTTAAGTGTTTGTGTTTGTGTATGTGTGTGTTTGTGCGCAGACTGTGAATCATAAAAACACCTGACTGAATCCAGGAAGAGGGAAGAGGCAGAGGGGCTGGAAGAGGCAGAGGGGCTGGAAGTGGAAGAGGGGCTGGAAGTGTTTGTGTGAGTCCGTGTGTACAGGGTGTGAGTCTTCAAAACGTGTGAGTGTATCCAGGAAGAGGGAAGAGGCAGAAGGGCTGGAAGTGTGTGTGTGTGTGTGTGTGTGTGCGCACAGACTGTGAGTCTTAAAAACATCTGAGTGAATCCAGGAAGAGGGAAGATGCAGAGGGGTTGGAAGTTTGTGTGCGTATGCGTGTGCACGGGCTGTGAGTCTAAAAATCATCTGAGTGAATCCAGGAAGAGGGAAGAGGCAGTGGGGCTGGAAGTGTTTCTCTGTGTGTGTGTGTGTGTGTGTGCGTGTGCACAGGTAGTGAGTCTTAAAATCATCTGAGTGAATCCAGGAATATGGAAGAGGCAGAGGGGCTGGAAGTATGTTTGTGTGTGTGTGTCTGTGTGTGTGTGTGTGTGTTTGTGTGTGTGTTTGTGTGCGTGTGCACAGGCAGTGAGTCTTAAAATCATCTGAGTGAATCCAGGAAGAGGCAAGAGGCAGAGGGGCTGGAAGTGTGTGCAATTGTCTATGTATTTGTGTGATTGTGCACAGGCTGTGCGTCTAAAAACGTCTGAGTGAATCCAGGAAGAGGGACGAGGCAGAGGGGCTGGAAGTGTTTGTGTTTGTGTGTCTGTGTGTGTGTGCGCATGCTGTGAATCATAAAAAAACCTGACTGAATCCAGGAAGATGGAAGAGGCAGAGGGGCTGGAAGTATGTTTGTGTGTGTGTGTGTTTGTGTGTGTGTTTGTGTGCGTGTGCACAGGCAGTGAGTCTTAAAATCATCTGAGTGAATCCAGGAAGAGGCAAGAGGCAGAGGGGCTGGAAGTGTTGTGCAATTGTCTATGTATTGTGTGTGATTGTGCACAGGCTGTGCGTCTAAAAACGTGTGAGTGTATCCAGGAAGAGGGAAGAGGCAGAGGGGCTGGAAGTGTCTATTTGTGTTTGTGTGTGTGTGTGCGCTGCGCGCAGAGGCTGTGAATCAAAAAACATCTGACTGAATCCAGGAAAAGGGAGGAGGCAGAGGGGCTGGTAGTGTGTGTGTGCGCGCATGTGTGTGCACAGGCTGTGAGTCATAAAAACATCTGAGTGAATCCAGTAAGAGGGAAGAGGCAGAGGGGCTGGAAGTGTTTTTTTTGTGTGTGTGTGTGTGTGTTTGTGCGCAGGCTGTGAATCATAAAAACACCTGACTGAATCCAGGAAAAGTGAAGAGGCAGAGGGGCTGGAAGTGTGTGTGTGTGTGTGTCCGTGTGCACAGTCTGTGAGTCTTAAAAACATCTGAGTGAATCCAGGAAGAGGGAAGTGGGAGAGGGGCTGGAAGTGTTTTTGTGTGTCCGTGTGCACAGGCTGTGAGTCTTCAAAACGTGTGAGTGTATGTAGGAAGAGGGAAGAGGCAGGGGCGGCTGGAAGTGTTTGTGTGTGTATGTGTGTGTGCCCGTGTGCACAGGCTGTGAGTCTTAAAAATGTGTGAGTGTATCCAGGAAGAGGGACGAGGCAGACGGGCTGGAAGTGTCTGTGTGTGTTTGTGTGTGTCTTTCTGTGTGTGCGCGTGTGCACACACTGTGAGTCACAAAAACATCTGAGTGAATCCAGGAAGAGGGAAGAGGCAGAGGGGCTGGAAGTGTTTGTGTTTGTGTGTGTGTGTGTTTGTGCGCAGGCTGTGAATCATAAAAACACCTGACTGAATCCAGGACAAGGGAAGAGGCAGAGGGGCTGGAAGTGTGTGTGTGTGTGTGTGTGTGTGTGTGTGTGTGTCCGTGTGCACAGGCTGTGAGTCTTAAAAACATCTTAGTGAATCCAGGAAGAGGGAAGTGGGAGAGGGGCTGGAAGTGTTTGTGTGTGCCCGTGTGCAAAGGCTGTGAGTCTTAAAAACGTGTGAGTGTATCCAGGAAGAGGGACGAGGCAGAGGGTCTGGAAGTGTCTGTGTGTGTTTGTGTGTGTCTTTCTGTGTGTGCGCGTGTGCACACACTGTGAGTCACAAAAACATCTGAGTGAATCCAGGAAGAGGGAAGAGGCAGAGGGGCTGGAAGTGTTTGTGTTTGTGTGTGTGTGTGTTTGTGCGCAGGCTGTGAATCATAAAAACACCTGACTGAATCCAGGACAAGGGAAGAGGCAGAGGGGCTGGAAGTGTGTGTGTGTGTGTGTGTGTGTGTGTGTCCGTGTGCACAGGCAGTGAGTCTTAAAAACATCTGTGTGAATCCAGGAAGAGGGAAGTGGGAGAGGGGCTGGAAGTGTTTGTGTGTGTCCATGTGCACAGGCTGTGAGTCTTAAAAACATCTGAGTGAATCCAGGAAGAGGGAAGAGGCAGAGGGGCTGGAAGTGTTTGTGTTTGTGTGTGTGTGTGTTTGTGCGCAGGCTGTGAATCATAAAAACATCTGAGTGAATCCAGGAAGAGGGAAGTGGGAGAGGGGCTGGAAGTGTTTGTGTGTTTCGTGTGCACAGGGTGTGAGTCTTCAAAACGTGTGAGTGTATCTAGGAAGAGGGAAGAGGCAGAAGGGCTGGAAGTGTATGTGTGTGTGTGTGTGTGTGTTTGTGTGTGTGTTTGTGTGTATGTGTGTGTGCGCAGGCTGTGAATCATAAAAACATAGGGCCTTTATGGAAAAAAACAAAACACTCCTAGATAAACCAGATGATCTCACAACAGATACACAGGACACGGGAGGGGCCGGAGCTCTGCTGGCGGGGTGAGAAGGGGCAATACCGAGAAAACTCAGATCACAAAAATGAGTAAGAAAATCTGCTTGATATAAATTTATTGAAATCATTAACTGAATGTACATGCTGACTATATATTGTTATTTAGTATTGAACTTTCTGTAAATGTATTCTATGAGTATGGAGGGACGGGACACCTGCCGCACACTGCAACTGCCAAAATTTGTAACCTTTCCATTACCCCTTTCCATTTTTATTTACTAAAAAAACCAATAAAACTTTGTTTAAAAAAAAAAACAGCTGACTGAATCCAGGAAAAGGGAGGAGGCAGGGGGGCTGGTAGTGTGTGTGTGTGCGCCCGCGTGTGCACAGACTGTGAGTCTTAAAAACAGCTGACTGAATCCAGGAAAAGGGAGGAGGCAGAGGGGCTGGTAGTGTGTGTGTGTGCGCCCGCGTGTGCACAGACTGTGAATCTTAAAAGCAGCTGAATGAATCCAGGAAGAGGGAAGAGGCAGAGGGGCTGGAAGTGTGTGTGTGTGTGTGTGTGTGTCCCCGCGTGTGTGCCCGTGTGCACACACTGTGACTCATAAAAACATCTGAGTGAATCCAGGAAGAGGGAAGAGGCAGAGGGGCTGGAAGTGTGTGTGTGTGTGTGTGTGTGTGTGTGTCCGTGTGCACAGGCAGTGAGTCTTAAAAACATCTGTGTGAATCCAGGAAGAGGGAAGTGGGAGAGGGGCTGGAAGTGTTTGTGTGTGTCCGTGTGCACAGGCTGTGAGTCTTAAAAACATCTGAGTGAATCCAGGAAGAGGGAAGAGGTAGAAGGGCTGGAAGTGTGTGTCTGTGTGTGTGTGTGTTTGTGTGTGTTTGCGCACAGACTGTGAGTCTTAAAAACATCTGAGTGAATCCAGGAAGAGGGAAGTTGGAGAGGGGCTGGAAGTGTTTGTGTGTTTCAGTGTGCACAGGGTGTGAGTCTTCAAAACGTTTGAGTGTATCTAGGAAGAGGTAAGAGGCAGAAGGGCTGGAAGTGTCTGTGTGTGTGTGTGTGTGTGTGTGTGTTTGTTTGTGTGTATGTGTGTGTGCGCAGGCTGTGAATCATAAAAACATCAGGCCTTTATGGAAAAAAACAAAATACTCCTAGATAAACCAGATGATCTCACAACAGATACACAGGACACGGGAGGGTCCGGAGCTCTGCTGGCAGGGGGAGAAGGGGCAATACCGAGAAAACTCAGATCACAAAAATGAGTAAGAAAATCTGCTTGATATAAATTCATTGAAATCATTAACTGAATTTACATACTGACTATATATTGTTATTTAGTATTGAACTTTCTGTAAATGTATTCTATGAGTATGGAGGGAGGGGACACCTGCCGCACACTGCAACTGCCAAAATTTGTAACCTTTCCATTACCCCTTTCCATTTTTATTTACTAAAAAAACCAATAAAACTTTGTTTAAAAAAAAAAAACAGCTGACTGAATCCAGGAAAAGGGAGGAGGCAGAGGGGCTGGTAGTGTGTGTGTGTGCGCCCGCGTGTGCACAGACTGTGAGTCTAAAAAACAGCTGACTGAATCCAGGAAAAGGGAGGAGGCAGAGGGGCTGGTAGTGTGTGTGTGTGCGCCCGCGTGTGCACAGACTGTGAGTCTTAAAAACAGCTGAATGAATCCAGGAAGAGGGAAGAGGCAGAGGGGCTGGAAGTGTGTGTGTGTGTGTGTGTGTGTGCGCGTGTGCACACACTGTGACTCATAAAAACATCTGAGTGAATCCAGGAAGAGGGAAGAGGCAGAGGGGCTGGAAGTGTGTGTGTGTGTGTGTGTGTGTGTGTCCGTGTGCACAGGCAGTGAGTCTTAAAAACAACTGAGTGAATCCAGGAAGAGGGAAGTGGGAGAGGGGCTGGAAGTGTTTGTGTGTGTCCGTGTGCACAGGCTGTGAGTTTCAAAAACATCTGAGTGAATCCAGGAAGAGGGAAGTGGGAGAGGGGCTGGAAGTGTTTGTGTGTGTCCGTGTGCACAGGCTGTGAGTCTTAAAAACATCTGAATGAATCCAGGAAGAGGGAAGAGGCAGAAGGGCTGGAAGTGTGTGTGTGTGTGTGTGTGTGTGTCTGTGTGTTTGTGTGTGTGTGCGCACAGACTGTGAGTCTTAAAAACATCTGAGTGAATCCAGGAAGAGGGAAGTGGGAGAGGGGCTGGAAGTGTTTGTGTGTGTCCGTGTGCACAGACTGTGAGTCTTAAAAACATCTGAGTGAATCCAGGAAGAGGGAAGTGGGAGAGGGGCTGGAAGTGTTTGTGTGTTTCCGTGTGCACAGGGTGTGAGTCTTCAAAACGTGTGAGTGTATCTAGGAAGAGGGAAGAGGCAGAAGGGCTGGAAGTGTATGTGTGTGTGTGTGTGTGTGTGTGTGTGTGTGTGTTTGTGTGTATGTGTGTGTGCGCAGGCTGTGAATCATAAAAACATCAGGCCTTTATGGAAAAAAACAAAACACTCCTAGATAAACCAGATGATCTCACAACAGATACACAGGACACGGGAGGGGCCGGAGCTCTGCTGGCGGGGGGGAGAAGGGGCAATACTGAGAAAACTCAGATCACAAAAATGAGTAAGAAAATCTGCTTGATATAAATTCATTGAAATCATTAACTGAATTTACATACTGACTATATATTGTTATTTAGTATTGAACTTTCTGTAAATGTATTCTATGAGTATGGAGGGAGGGGACACCTGCCGCACACTGCAACTGCCAAAATTTGTAACCTTTCCATTACCCCTTTCCATTTTTATTTACTAAAAAAACCAATAAAACTTTGTTTAAAAAAAAAAACAGCTGACTGAATCCAGGAAAAGGGAGGAGGCAGAGGGGCTGGTAGTGTGTGTGTGTGCGCCCGCGTGTGCACAGACTGTGAGTCTTAAAAACAGCTGACTGAATCCAGGAAAAGGGAGGAGGCAGAGGGGCTGGTAGTGTGTGTGTGTGTGCGCCCGCGTGTGCACAGACTGTGAGTCTTAAAAACAGCTGACTGAATCCAGGAAAAGGGAGGAGGCAGAGGTGCTGGTAGTGTGTGTGTGTGTGCGCCCACGTGTGCACAGACTGTGAGTCTTAAAAACAGCTGAATGAATCCAGGAAGAGGGAAGAGGCAGAGGGGCTGGAAGTGTGTGTGTGTGTGTGTCCCCGCGTGTGTGCGCGTGTGCACACACTGTGAGTCATAAAAACATCTGAGTGAATCCAGGAAGAGGGAAGAGGCAGAGGGGCTGGAAGTGTTTGTGTGTGTCCATGTGCACAGGCTGTGAGTTTCAAAAACATCTGAGTGAATCCAGGAAGAGGGAAGTGGGAGAGGGGCTGGAAGTGTTTGTGTGTGTCCGTGTGCACAAGCTGTGAGTCTTAAAAACATCTGAGTGAATCCAGGAAGAGGGAAGAGGCAGGGGCGGCTGGAAGTGTTTGTCTGTGTATGTGTGTGTGCCTGTGTGCACAGGCTGTGAGTCTTAAAAACCTGTGAGTGTATCCAGGAAGAGGGAAGAGGCAGAGGGGCTGGAAGTGTGTGTGTGTGTGTGTCCCCGCGTGTGTGCGCGTGTGCACACACTGTGAATCATAAAAACATCTGAGTGAATCCAGGAAGAGGGAAGAGGCAGAGGGGCTGGAAGTGTGTGTGTGTGTGTGTGTGTGTGTGTCCGTGTGCACAGGCAGTGAGTCTTAAAAAACATCTGAATGAATCCAGGAAGAGGGAAGTGGGAGAGGGGCTGAAAGAGTGTGTGTGTGTGTGTGTGTGTGTGTGTGTGTGCAGACTGTGAGTCTTAAAAACATCTGAGTGAATCCAGGAAGAGGGAAGGGGCAGAGGGGCTGGAAGTGTTTGTGTGTGTGTGCGTGTGTGTGTGCGTCCGTGTGCACAGGCTGTGAGTCTTAAAAACATCCGAGTGAATCCAGCAAGATGGAAGAGGCAGAGGGGCTGGAAGTTTTTGTGTGTGTGTGTGTGTGCGTGTGCACAGGCTGTGAGTCTTAAAATCATCTGAGTGAATCCAGGAAGAGGGAAGAGGCAGAGGGGCTGGAAGTATGTTTGTGTGTGTGTCTGTGTCTGTGCATGTGTGTGTGCGCACAGACTGTGAGTCTTAAAAACATCTGAGTGAATCCAGGAAGAGGGAAGTGGGAGAGGGGCTGGAAGTGTTTGTGTGTGTCCGTGTGCACAGGGTGTGAGTCTTCAAAACGTGTGAGTGTATCTAGGAAGAGGGAAGAGGCAGAAGGGCTGGAAGTGTGTGTGTGTGTGTGTGTGTGTGTGTGTGTGTGTGTTTGTGTGTATGTGTGTGTGCGCAGGCTGTGAATCATAAAAACATCAGGCCTTTATGGAAAAAAACAAAACACTCCTAGATAAACCAGATGATCTCACAACAGATACACAGGACACGGGAGGGGCCGGAGCTCTGCTGGCGGGGGGAGAAGGGGCAATACCGAGAAAACTCAGATCACAAAAATGAGTAAGAAAATCTGCTTGATATAAATTGATTGAAATCATTAACTGAATGTACATGCTGACTATATATTGTTATTTAGTATTGAACTTTCTGTAAATGTATTCTATGAGTATGGAGGGACGGGACACCTGCCGCACACTGCAACTGCCAAAATTTGTAACCTTTCCATTACCCCTTTCCATTTTTATTTACTAAAAAAACCAATAAAACTTTGTTTAAAAAAAAAAACAGCTGACTGAATCCAAGAAAAGGGAGGAGGCAGAGGGGCTGGTAGTGTGTGTGTTTGCGCCCGCGTGTGCACAGACTGTGAGTCTTAAAAACAGCTGACTGAATCCAGGAAAAGGGAGGAGGCAGAGGGGCTGGTAGTGTGCGTGTGTGCGCCCGCGTGTGCACAGACTGTGAGTCTTAAAAACAGCTGACTGAATCCAGGAAAAGGGAGGAGGCAGAAAGGCTGGTAGTGTGTGTGTGTGCGCCCACGTGTGCACAGACTGTGAGTCTTAAAAACAGCTGAATGAATCCAGGAACAGGGAAGAGGCAGAGGGGCTGGAAGTGTGTGTGTGTGTGTGTGTGTGTCTGTGTGCACAGGCAGTGAGTCTTAAAAACATCTGAGTGAATCCAGGAAGAGGGAAGTGGGAGAGGGGCTGGAAGTGTTTGTGTGTGTCCGTGTGCACAGGCTGTGAGTCTTAAAAACATCCGAGTGAATCCAGCAAGATGGAAGAGGCAGAGGGGCTGGAAGTTTTTGTGTGTGTGTGTGTGTGCGTGTGCACAGGCTGTGAGTCTTAAAATCATCTGAGTGAATCCAGGAAGAGGGAAGAGGCAGAGGGGCTGGAAGTATGTTTGTGTGTGTGTCTGTGTCTGTGCGTGTGTGTGTGCGTGTGCACAGGCAGTGAGTCTTAAAGTCATCTGAGTGAATCCAGGAAGAGGGAAGAGACAGAGGGGCTAAAAGTGTTTGTGTGTATGTATGCGTGAGTGTGCGTGTGTGTGTGTGCATCTGTGTGTGCGTGTGCACAGGGTGTGAATCATAAAAACATCTGACCGAATCCAGGAAGAGTGAGGAGGCAGAGGGGCTTGAAGTGTGTGTTTGTTTGTGTGTGTTTGTGCGCAGGCTGTGAATCATAAAAACATCAGGCCTTTATGGAAAAAAACAAAACACTCCTAGATAAACCAGATGATCTCACAACAGATACACAGGACATGGGAGGGGCCGGAGCTCTGCTGGCGGGGGGAGAAGGGGCAATACCGAGAAAACTCAGATCACAAAAATGAGTAAGAAAATCTGCTAGATATAAATTGATTGAAATCATTAACTGAATTTACATGCTGACTATATATTGTTATTTGGTATTGAACTTTCTGTAAATGTATTCTATGAGTATGAAGGGAGGGGACACCTGCCGCACACTGCAACTGCCAAAATTTGTAACCTTTCCATTACCCCTTTCCATTTTTATTTACTAAAAACAACAATAAAACTTTGTTTAAAAAAAAAACATCTGACTGAATCCAGGAAAAGGGAGGAGGCAGAGGGGCTGGCAGTGTGTGTGTGTGCGCCCGCGTGTGCACAGACTGTGAGTCTTAAAAACATCTGAGTGAATCCAGGAAGAGGGAAGAGGCAGAGGGGCTGGAAGTGTGTGTGTGTGTGTGTGTGTGTGTGTCCGTGTGCACAGGCTGTGAGTCTTAAAAACATCTGAGTGAATCCAGGAAGAGGGAAGTGGGAGAGGGGCTGGAAGTGTGCGTGTGTGCGTGTGCACAGGCTGTGAGTCTTAAAAACATCTGAGTGAATCCAGGAAGAGGGAAGTGGAAGAGGGGCTGGAAGTGTGTGTGTGTGTCCGTGTGCACAGGGTGTGAGTCTTCAAAACATCTGAGTGAATCCAGGAAGAGGGAAGGGGCAGAGGGGCTGGAAGTGTTTGTGTGTGTGCGTGTGTGTGTCTTTCTGTGTGCACAGGCTGTGAGTCTTAAAAACATGCGAGTGAATCCAGCAAGATGGAAGAGGCAGAGGGGCTGGAAGTGTTTGTGTGTGTGTGTGTGTGTGTGTGTGTGCGTGTGCACAGGCTGTGAGTCTTAAAATCATCTGAGTGAATCCAGGAAGAGGGAAGAGGCAGAGGGGCTGGAAGTATGTTTGTGTGTGTGTGTCTACATGTTTCTGTGTGTGTCTGTGTCTGAGCATGTGTGTGTGCGTGTGCACAGGCAGTGAGTCTTAAAATCATCTGAGTGAATCCAGGAAGAGGGAAGAGACAGAGGGGCTAAAAGTGTTTGTGTGTGTGTATGCGTGAGTGTGTGCGTGTGTGTGTGCGTCTGTGTGTGCGTGTGCACAGACTGTGAATCATAAAAACATCAGACCGAATCCAGGAAGAGGGAGGAGGCAGAGGGGCTTGAAGTGTGTGTGTGTGTGTGTGTGTGTGCATGTGCTCAGGCTATGAGTCTTAAAATCATCTGAGTGAATCCAGGAAGAGGGAAGATGCAGAGGGGTTGGAAATGTGCGTGTGCGTGTATGTGTGCACAGGCTGTGAGTCTTAAAAACATCTGATTGAATTCAGGAAGAGGGAGGAGGCAGAGGGGCTTTAAGTGTTTGTGTGTGTGTGTGTGTGTGTGTGTGTGTGTCTGTGCACATTCTGTGGATCTTAAAATCATCTGAGTGAATCCAGGAAGATGGAAGAGGCAGAGGGGCTGGAAGTATTTTTGTGTGTGTTTTTCTGGGTTTTTCTGTGTGTGTGTGTGTGTGTGTGTGTCTGTGCGTGTGCACAGGCTGTGAGTCTTAAAAACATCTGACTAAATCCAGGAAGAGGGAAGGGGCAGAGGGGCTGGAAGTGTTTGTGTGTGTGCGTGTGTGTGTGTTTCTGTGTGCACAGGCTGTGAGTGATAAAAACATCTGAGTGAATCCAGGAAGAGGGAAGAGGCAGAGGGGCTGGAAGAGTTTGTGTGTGTTTGTGTGTGTCTGTGTCTGTGTGTGTGCGCGCGCGTGTGCACACGATGTGAGCCTTAAAAACATCGGACTGAATCCAGAAAGAGGGAGGAGGCAGAGGGGCTTGAAGTGTTTTTGTGTGTGTGTGTGTGTGTGTGCATGTGCACAGGCTGTGAATCAAAAAACATCTGACTGAATCCAGGAAAAGGGAGGAGGCAGAGGGGCTGGTAGTGTGTGTGTGCGCGCATGTGTGTGCACAGGCTGTGAGTCTTAAAAACATCTGACTGAATCCAGGAAGACGGAGGAGGCAGAGGGGCTTGAAGTGTGTGTGTGTGTGTGTGTCCGCGTTTGTGCGCCTGTCCACAAACTGTGAGTCATAAAAACATATGAGTGAATCCAGGAAGAGGGAAGTGGGAGAGGGGCTGGAAGTGTTTGTGTGTGTCCGTGTGCACAGGCTGTGAGTCTTAAAATCATCTGAATGAATCCAGGAAGAGGGAAGTGGGAGAGGGGCTGGAAGTGTTTTTGTGTGTCCGTGTGCACAGGCTGTGAATCTTCAAAACGTGTGAGTGTATCTAGGAAGAGGGAAGAGGCAGAAGGGCTGGAAGTGTGTGTGTGTGCTTGTGTGTGTGTGTGTGTGTGTGTGCGCAAGCTGTGAATCATAAAAACATCAGGCCTTTATGGAAAACAACAAAACACTCCTAGATAAACCAGATGATCTCACAACAGATACACAGGACACGGGAGGGGCCGGAGCTCTGCTGGCGGGGGGTGAAGGGGCAATACCGAGAAAACTCAGATCACAAAAATGAGTAAGAAAATCTGCTTGATATAAATTGATGGAAATCATTAACTGAATTTACATGCTGACTATATATTGTTATTTAGTATTGAACTTTCTGTAAATGTATTCTATGAGTATGGAGGGAGGGTACACCTGCCGCACACTGCAACTGCCAAAAATTTGTAACCTGTCCATTACCCCTTTCCATTTTTATTTACTAAAAAAACCAATAAAAAATTTTTTTAAAAAAAAAAAAACATCTGACTGAATCCAGGAAAAGGGAGGAGGCAGAGGGGCTGGTAGTGTGTGTGTGTGCGCCCGCGTGTGCACAGACTGTGAGTCTTAAAAACAGCTGACTGAATCCAGGAAGAGGGAAGAGGCAGAGGGGCTGGAAGTGTGTCCGTGTGTGTGTGTGTGTCCGCGTGTGTGCGCGTGTGCACACACTGTGAGTCACAAAAACATCTGAGTGAATCCACGAAGAGGGAAGAGGCAGAGGGGCTAGAAGTGTTTGTGTTTGTGTATGTGTGTGTTTGTGCGCAGACTGTGAATCCTAAAAACACCTGACTGAATCCAGGAAGAGGGAAGAGGCAGAGGGGCTGGAAGTGTGTATGTGTGTTTGTTTGTGTGTCCGCGTGTGTGCGCGTGTGCACACACTGTGAGTCACAAAAACATCTGAGTGAATCCAGGACAAGGGAAGAGGCAGAGGGGCTGGAAGTGTGTGTGTGTGTGTGTGTGTGTGTGTGTGTGTGTGTGTGTATGTGTGTGTGTCCGTGTGCACAGGCTGTGAGTCTTAAAAACATCTGAGTGAATCCAGGAAGAGGGAAGTGGGAGAGGGGCTGGAAGTGTTTGTGTGTGTCCGTGTGCACAGGCTGTGAGTTTCAAAAACATCTGAGTGAATCCAGGAAGAGGGAAGTGGGAGAGGGGCAGGAAGTGTTTGTGTTTGTCCGTGTGCACAGGCTGTGAGTCTTAAAAACATCTGAATGAATCCAGGAAGAGGGAAGTGGGAGAGGGGCTGGAAGTGTTTTTGTGTGTCCGTGTGCACAGGCTGTGAGTCTTCAAAATGTGTGAGTGTATGTAGGAAGAGGGAAGAGGCAGGGGCGGCTGGAAGTGTTTGTGTGTGTATGTGTGTGTGCCCGTGTGCACAGGCTGTGAGTCTTAAAAACGTGTGAGTGTATCCAGGAAGAGTGACGAGGCAGAGGGGCTTGAAGTGTTTGTGTGTGTTTGTGTGTGTCTTTCTGTGTGTGCGCGTGTGCACACACTGTGAGTCACAAAAACATCTGAGTGAATCCAGGAAGAGGGAAGAGGCAGAGGGGCTAGAAGTGTTTGTGTTTGTGTATGTGTGTGTTTGTGCGCAGACTGTGAATCCTAAAAACACCTGACTGAATCCAGGAAGAGGGAAGAGGCAGAGGGGCTGGAAGTGTGTGTGTGTGTCTGTGTGTGTGTCCGCGTGTGTGCGCGTGTGTACACACTGTGAGTCACAAAAACATCTGAGTGAATCCAGGAAGAGGGAAGAGGCAGAGGGGCTGGAAGTATTTGTGTTTGTGTGTGTGTGTGTTTGTGCGCAGGCTGTGAATCATAAAAACACGTGACTGAATCCAGGAAGAGGGAAGAGGCAGAGGGGCTGGAAGTGTGTATGTGTGTTTGTGTGTGTGTCCGCGTGTGTGCGCGTGTGCACACACTGTGAGTCACAAAATCATCTGAGTGAATCCAGGACAAGGGAAGAGGCAGAGGGGCTGGAAGTGTGTGTGTGTGTGTGTGTGTTTGTGTATGTGTGTGTGTCCGTGTGCACAGGCTGTGAGTCTTAAAAACATCTGACTGAATCCAGGAAGAGGGAAGTGGGAGAGGGGCTGGAAGTGTTTTTGTGTGTCCGTGTGCACAGGCTGTGAGTTTCAAAAACATCTGGGTGAATCCAGGAAGAGGGAAGTGGGAGAGGGGCAGGAAGTGTTTGTGTGTGTCCGTGTGCACAGGCTGTGAGTCTTAAAAACATCTGAATGAATCCAGGAAGAGGGAAGTGGGAGAGGGGCAGGAAGTGTTTTTGTGTGTCCTTGTGCACTGGCTGTGAGTCTTAAAAACATCTGAGTGAATCCAGGAATAGGGAAGTGGGAGAGGGGCTGGAAGTGTTTTTGTGTGTCCGTGTGCACAGGCTGTGAGTCTTAAAAACATCTGAATGAATCCAGGAATAGGGAAGTGGGAGAGGGGCTGGAAGTGTTTTTGTGTGTCCGTGTGCACAGGCTGTGAGTCTTCAAAACGTGTGAGTGTATGTAGGAAGAGGGAAGAGGCAGGGGCGGCTGGAAGTGTTTGTGTGTGTATGTGTGTGTGCCCGTGTTCACAGGCTGTGAGTCTTAAAAATGTGTGAGTGTATCCAGGAAGAGGGACGAGGCAGACGGGCTGGAAGTGTCTGTGTGTGTTTGTGTGTGTCTTTCTGTGTGTGCGCGTGTGCACACACTGTGAGTCACAAAAACATCTGAGTGAATCCAGGAAGAGGGAAGAGGCAGAGGGGCTGGAAGTGTGTGTGTGTGTGTGTGTGTGTGTGTGTCCGTGTGCACAGGCTGTGAGTCTTAAAAACATCTGAGTGAATCCAGGAAGAGGGAAGTGGGAGAGGGGCTGGAAGTGTTTGTGTGTGTCCGTGTGCACAGGCTGTGAGTTTCAAAAACATCTGAGTGAATCCAGGAAGAGGGAAGTGGGAGAGGGGCAGGAAGTGTTTGTGTTTGTCCGTGTGCACAGGCTGTGAGTCTTAAAAACATCTGAATGAATCCAGGAAGAGGGAAGTGGGAGAGGGGCTGGAAGTGTTTTTGTGTGTCCGTGTGCACAGGCTGTGAGTCTTCAAAACGTGTGTGTGTATGTAGGAAGAGGGAAGAGGCAGGGGCGGCTGGAAGTGTTTGTGTGTGTATGTCTGTGTGCCCGTGTGCACAGTCTGTGTGTCTTAAAAACGTGTGAGTGTATCCAGGAAGAGGGAAGAGGCAGAGGGGCTGGAAGTGTATGTGTGTTTGTGTGTGTCTTTCTGTGTGTGCGCGTGTGCACACACTGTGAGTCACAAAAACATCTGAGTGAATCCAGGAAGAGGGAAGAGGCAGAGGGGCTGGAAGTGGTTTTTTTTGTTTGTGTGTGTGCGTGTGCACAGGCTGTGAGTCTTAAAGTCATCTGAGTGAATCCAGGAAGAGGGAAGAGGCAGAGGGGCTGGAAGTATGTTTGTGTGTGTGTGTCTACATGTTTCTGTGTGTGTCTGTGTCTGTGCGTGTGTGTGTCCGTGTGCACAGGCAGTGAGTCTTAAAATCATCTGAGTGAATCCAGGAAGAGGGAAGAGGCAGAGGGGCTGGAAGTATGTTTGTGTGTGTGTGTCTGTATGTTGGTGTGTGTGTCTGTGTGTGTGTGTGTGTTTGTGTGTGTGTGTGCGTGTGCACAGGCAGTGAGTCTTAAAATCAACTGAGTGAATCCAGGAAGAGGCAAGAGGCAGAGGGGCTGGAAGTGTGTGCAATTGTCTATATATTTGTGTGATTGTGCACAGGCTGTCAGTCTTAAAATCATCTGAGTGAATCCAGGAAGAGGCAAGAGGCAGAGGGGCTGGAAGTGTTTGTGTTTGTGTGTCTGTGTTTGTGTGCGCATGCTGTGAATCATAAAAACACCTGACTGAATCCAGGAAAAGGGAAGAGGCAGAGGGGCTGGAAGTGTGTGTGTGTTTGTCCGTGTGCAGAGGCTTTGAGTCTTAAAAACATCTGAGTGAATCCAGGAAGAGGGAAGAGGCAGGGGCGGCTGGAAGTGTTTGTCTGTGTATGTGTGTGTGCCTGTGTGCACAGGCTGTGAGTCTTAAAAACGTGTGAGTGTATCCAGGAAGAGGGAAGAGGCAGAGGGGCTGGAAGTGTGTGTGTGTGTGTGTGTCCGCGTGTGTGCGTGTGTGCACACACTGTGAGTCACAAAAACATCTGAGTGAATCCAGGAAGAGGGAAGAGGCAGAGGGGCTTTAAGTGTTTGTGTTTGTGTATGTGTGTGTTTGTGCGCAGACTGTGAATCATAAAAACACCTGACTGAATCCAGGAAGAGGGAAGAGGCAGAGGGGCTGGAAGTGTTTCTGTGTGTGTGTGTGTGTGTGTCGCGTGTGCACACACTGTGAGTCACAAAAACATCTGAGTGAATCCAGGAAGAGGGAAGAGGCAGAGGGGCTGGAAGAGGCAGAGGGGCTGGAAGTGGAAGAGGGGCTGGAAGTGTTTGTGTGTGTCCGTGTGTACAGGGTGTGAGTCTTCAAAACGTGTGAGTGTATCCAGGAAGAGGGAAGAGGCAGAAGGGCTGGAAGTGTGTGTGTGTGTGTGTGTGTGTGCGCACAGACTGTGAGTCTTAAAAACATCTGAGTGAATCCAGGAAGAGGGAAGATGCAGAGGGGTTGGAAGTGTGTGTGCGTATGCGTGTGCACGGGCTGTGAGTCTAAAAATCATCTGAGTGAATCCAGGAAGAGGGAAGAGGCAGTGGGGCTGGAAGTGTTTCTCTGTGTGTGTGTGTGTGTGTGTGTGCGTGTGCACAGGTAGTGAGTCTTAAAATCATCTGAGTGAATCCAGGAATATGGAAGAGGCAGAGGGGCTGGAAGTATGTTTGTATGTGTGTGTCTGTGTGTGTGTGTGTGTGTTTGTGTGTGTGTTTGTGTGCGTGTGCACAGGCAGTGAGTCTTAAAATCATCTGAGTGAATCCAGGAAGAGGCAAGAGGCAGAGGGGCTGGAAGTGTGTGCAATTGTCTATGTATTTGTGTGATTGTGCACAGGCTGTGCGTCTAAAAAGGTCTGAGTGAATCCAGGAAGAGGGACGAGGCAGAGGGGCTGGAAGTGTTTGTGTTTGTGTGTCTGTGTGTGTGTGCGCATGCTGTGAATCATAAAAAAACCTGACTGAATCCAGGAAGATGGAAGAGGCAGAGGGGCTGGAAGTATGTTTGTGTGTGTGTGTGTTTGTGTGTGTGTTTGTGTGCGTGTGCACAGGCAGTGAGTCTTAAAATCATCTGAGTGAATCCAGGAAGAGGCAAGAGGCAGAGGGGCTGGAAGTGTGTGCAATTGTCTATGTATTTGTGTGATTGTGCACAGGCTGTGCGTCTAAAAACGTGTGAGTGTATCCAGGAAGAGGGAAGAGGCAGAGGGGCTGGAAGTGTCTATTTGTGTTTGTGTGTGTGTGTGCGTGCGCGCAGAGGCTGTGAATCAAAAAACATCTGACTGAATCCAGGAAAAGGGAGGAGGCAGAGGGGCTGGTAGTGTGTGTGTGCGCGCATGTGTGTGCACAGGCTGTGAGTCATAAAAACATCTGACTGAATCCAGGAAGAGGGAGGAGGCAGAGGGGCTTGAAGTGTGTGTGTGTGTGTCCGCGTGTGTGCGCGTGTGCACACACTGTGAGTCATAAAAACATCTGAGTGAATCCAGTAAGAGGGAAGAGGCAGAGGGGCTGGAAGTGTTTCTTTTTGTGTGTGTGTGTGTGTTTGTGCGCAGGCTGTGAATCATAAAAACACCTGACTGAATCCAGGAAAAGTGAAGAGGCAGAGGGGCTGGAAGTGTGTGTGTGTGTGTGTGTGTCCGTGTGCACAGTCTGTGAGTCTTAAAAACATCTGAGTGAATCCAGGAAGAGGGAAGTGGGAGAGGGGCTGGAAGTGTTTATGTGTGTCCGTGTTAACAGGCTGTGAGTCTTAAAAACATCTGAGTGAATCCAGGAAGAGGGAAGTGGGAGAGGGGCTGGAAGTGTTTTTGTGTGTCCGTGTGCACAGGCTGTGAGTCTTAAAAACATCTGAATGAATCCAGGAAGAGGGAAGTGGGAGAGGGGCTGGAAGTGTTTTTGTGTGTCCGTGTGCACAGGCTGTGAGTCTTAAAAACATCTTAGTGAATCCAGGAAGAGGGAAGTGGGAGAGGGGCTGGAAGTGTTTGTGTGTGCCCGTGTGCACAGGCTGTGAGTCTTAAAAACGTGTGAGTGTATCCAGGAAGAGGGACGAGGCAGAGGGGCTGGAAGTGTCTGTGTGTGTTTGTGTGTGTCTTTCTGTGTGTGCGCGTGTGCACACACTGTGAGTCACAAAAACATCTGAGTGAATCCAGGAAGAGGGAAGAGGCAGAGGGGATAGAAGTGTTTGTGTTTGTGTATGTGTGTGTTTGTGCGCAGACTGTGAATCCTAAAAACACCTGACTGAATCCAGGAAGAGGGAAGAGGCAGAGGGGCTGGAAGTGTGTGTGTGTGTGTGTGTGTGTGTGTGCGCACAGACTGTGAGTCTTAAAAACATCTGAGTGAATCCAGGAAGAGGGAAGATGCAGAGGGGTTGGAAGTGTGTGTGCGTATGCGTGTGCACGGGCTGTGAGTATAAAAATCATCTGAGTGAATCCAGGAAGAGGGAAGAGGCAGTGGGGCTGGAAGTGTTTGTGTGTGTGTGTGTGTGTGTGTGCGTGTGCACAGGTAGTGAGTCTTAAAATCATCTGAGTGAATCCAGGAAGATGGAAGAGGCAGAGGGGCTGGAAGTATGTTTGTGTGTGTGTGTGTTTGTGTGTGTGTTTGTGTGCGTGTGCACAGGCAGTGAGTCTTAAAATCATCTGAGTGAATCCAGGAAGAGGCAAGAGGCAGAGGGGCTGGAAGTGTGTGCAATTGTCTATGTATTTGTGTGATTGTGCACAGGCTGTGCGTTTAAAAACGTCTGAGTGAATCCAGGAAGAGGGACGAGGCAGAGGGGCTGGAAGTGTTTGTGTTTGTGTGTCTGTGTGTGTGTGCGCATGCTGTGAATCTTAAAAAAACCTGACTGAATCCAGGAAAAGGGAAGAGGCAGAGGGGCTGGAAGTGGGTGTCTGTGTGTGTGTGTCCGTGTGCACAGGCTTTGAGTCTTAAAAACATCTGAGTGAATCCAGGTAGAGGGAAGAGGCAGGGGCGGCTGGAAGTGTTTGTCTGTGTATGTGTGTGTGCCCGTGTGCACAGGCTGTGAGTCTTAAAAACGTGTGAGTGTATCCAGGAAGAGGGAAGAGGCAGAGGGGCTGGAAGTGTCTATTTGTGTTTGTGTGTGTGTGTGCGTGCGCGCAGAGGCTGTGAATCAAAAAACATCTGACTGAATCCAGGAAAAGGGAGGAGGCAGAGGGGCTGGTAGTGTGTGTGTGCGCGCATGTGTGTGCACAGGCTGTGAGTCTTAAAAACATCTGACTGAATCCAGGAAGAGGGAGGAGGCAGAGGGGCTTGAAGTGTGTGTGTGTGTGTCCGCGTGTGTGCGCGTGTGCACACACTGTGAGTCATAAAAACATCTGAGTGAATCCAGTAAGAGGGAAGAGGCAGAGGGGTTGGAAGTGTTTCTTTTTTTGTGTGTGTGTGTGTTTGTGCGCAGGCTGTGAATCATAAAAACACCTGACTGAATCCAGGAAAAGTGAAGAGGCAGAGGGGCTGGAAGTGTGTGTGTGTGTGTGTCCGTGTGCACAGTCTGTGAGTCTTAAAAACATCTGAGTGAATCCAGGAAGAGGGAAGTGGGAGAGGGGCTGGAAGTGTTTGTGTGTGTCCGTGTGCACAGGCTGTGAGTCTTAAAAACATCTGAGTGAATCCAGGAAGAGGGAAGTGGGAGAGGGGCTGGAAGTGTTTATGTGTGTCCGTGTTAACAGGCTGTGAGTCTTAAAAACATCTGAATGAATCCAGGAAGAGGGAAGTGGGAGAGGGGCTGGAAGTGTTTGTGTTTGTGTGTGTGTGTGTTTGTGCGCAGGCTGTGAATCATAAAAACACCTGACTGAATCCAGGACAAGGGAAGAGGCAGAGGGGCTGGAAGTGTGTGTGTGTGTGTGTGTGTGTGTGTGTGTGTCCGTGTGCACAGGCTGTGAGTCTTAAAAACATCTGAGTGAATCCAGGAAGAGGGAAGTGGGAGAGGGGCTGGAAGTGGAAGAGGGGCTGGAAGTGTTTGTGTGTGTCCGTGTGAACAGGGTGTGAGTCTTCAAAACGTGTGAGTGTATCCAGGAAGAGGGAAGAGGCAGAAGGGCTGGAAGTGTGTGTGTGTGTGTGTGTGTGTGTGTGCGCACAGACTGTGAGTCTTAAAAACATCTGAGTGAATCCAGGAAGAGGGAAGATGCAGAGGGGTTGGAAGTGTGTGTGCGTATGCGTGTGCACGGGCTGTGAGTCTAAAAATCATCTGAGTGAATCCAGGAAGAGGGAAGAGGCAGTGGGGCTGGAAGTGTTTCTCTCTCTGTGTGTGTGTGTGTGTGCGTGTGCACAGGTAGTGAGTCTTAAAATCATCTGAGTGAATCCAGGAATATGGAAGAGGCAGAGGGGCTGGAAGTATGTTTGTGTGTGTGTGTCTGTGTGTGTGTGTGTGTGTTTGTGTGTGTGTTTGTGTGCGTGTGCACAGGCAGTGAGTCTTAAAATCATCTGAGTGAATCCAGGAAGAGGCAAGAGGCAGAGGGGCTGGAAGTGTGTGCAATTGTCTATGTATTTGTGTGATTGTGCACAGGCTGTGCGTCTAAAAACGTCTGAGTGAATCCAGGAAGAGGGAAGAGGCAGAGGTGCTGGAAGAGGCAGAGGGGCTGTGTTGTGGCCCAGCCGGTGCCGGTGCCGCTGCCACCAGACTCCGACAGCGAGGTGTCCTCTGAGTCGGCTCAAGAGGAGGTGGGGGACCCTGGACAGGGTTCCGACACTGAGCAGGGCGCAGAGAGGCTGGTTGGCCACCAGGGGGCGCCTGAGGCATGGAGCAGTGGTGAAAGCCAAAGGAAGGGGGCTCCTGATGTCATGCCTTGGAGCAGTGGAGAGGAGTCACAGGACAGTGAGTCAGACAGCAGTGAGCTATTAGATGCTCGTTACCGACGTGCTACCCGGCGTAAGGAGCAATTGAGCAATTACCGGAGATAATGGCTCTCAGCTGCTGATCATTAGACTCCTCTCCAGACTATAAAGGGACTGCTTGTGGACACACCCTTTGCAGGAATCAACTGATCATTGGAGTTGGAGAAGCTCAGATCTGTGTCGTATTTTGGCAGGCTGGATTGCTGCTAAAGATTTTACCTGGATTACTGTCAATCTGTTCCCTGGACCTTGGCTGCTAAGGTGATTATCTGGAGCTTGGTAGCTGGATTGCTGCCAAGGGGTGTCGCTGTAGCTGGATTGCTGCCCAGAGTGCTATCTTGACCTTGGCAGTCTGGATTGCTGCCAAGGTGTTTTTGTGTGTCCGTGTGCACAGGCTGTGAGTCTTAAAAACATCTTAGTGAATCCAGGAAGAGGGAAGTGGGAGAGGGGCTGGAAGTGTTTGTGTGTGCCCGTGTGCACAGGCTGTGAGTCTTAAAAACGTGTGAGTGTATCCAGGAAGAGGGACGAGGCAGAGGGGCTGGAAGTGTCTGTGTGTGTTTGTGTGTGTCTTTCTGTGTGTGCGCGTGTGCACACACTGTGAGTCACAAAAACATCTGAGTGAATCCAGGAAGAGGGAAGAGCCAGAGGGGCTAGAAGTGTTTGTGTTTGTGTATGTGTGTGTTTGTGCGCAGACTGTGAATCCTAAAAACACCTGACTGAATCCAGGAAGAGGGAAGAGGCAGAGGGGCTGGAAGTGTGTATGTGTGTTTGTGTGTGTGTCCGCATGTGTGCGCGTGTGCACACACTGTGAGTCACAAAAACATCTGAGTGAATCCAGGACAAGGGAAGAGGCAGAGGGGCTGGAAGTGTGTATGTGTGTTTGTTTGTGTGTCCGCGTGTGTGCGCGTGTGCACACACTGTGAGTCACAAAAACATCTGAGTGAATCCAGGACAAGGGAAGAGGCAGAGGGGCTGGAAGTGTGTGTGTGTGTGTGTGTGTGTGTGTGTGTGTGTATGTGTGTGTGTCCGTGTGCACAGGCTGTGAGTCTTAAAAACATCTGAATGAATCCAGGAAGAGGGAAGAGGCAGAGGGGCTGGAAGTGTTTGTGTGTGTGTGTGTGTGCGTGTGCACAGGTAGTGAGTCTTAAAATCATCTGAGTGAATCCAGGAAGATGGAAGAGGCAGAGGGGCTGGAAGTATGTTTGTGTGTGTGTGTCTGTATGTTGGTGTGTGTGTCTGTGTGTGTGTGTGTGTTTGTGTGTGTGTGTGCGTGTGCACAGGCAGTCAGTCTTAAAATCATCTGAGTGAATCCAGGAAGAGGCAAGAGGCAGAGGGGCTGGAAGTGTGTGCAATTGTCTATGTATTTGTGTGATTGTGCACAGGCTGTGCGTCTAAAAACGTCTGAGTGAATCCAGGAAGAGGGACGAGGCAGAGGGGCTGGAAGTGTTTGTGTTTGTGTGTCTGTGTGTGTGTGCGCATGCTGTGAATCATAAAAACACCTGACTGAATCCAGGAAAAGGGAAGAGGCAGAGGGGCTGGAAGTGTTTGTCTGTGTATGTGTGTGTGCCTGTGTGCACAGGCTGTGAGTCTTAAAAACGTGTGAGTGTATCCAGGAAGAGGGAAGAGGCAGAGGGGCTGGAAGTGTGTGTGTGTGTGTGTCTGCGTGTGTGCGTGTGTGCACACACTGTGAGTCACAAAAACATCTGAGTGAATCCAGGAAGAGGGAAGAGGCAGAGGGGCTGGAAGTGTTTGTGTTTGTGTATGTGTGTGTTTGTGCGCAGACTGTGAATCATAAAAACACCTGACTGAATCCAGGAAGAGGGAAGAGGCAGAGGGGCTGGAAGTGTGTGTGTGTGTGTCGCGTGTGCACACACTGTGAGTCACAAAAACATCTGAGTGACTCCAGGAAGAGGGAAGAGGCAGAGGGGCTGGAAGTGTCTGTGTGTGTTTGTGTGTGTGTGTGCGTGCGCGCACAGGCTGTGAATCAAAAAACATCTGACTGAATCCAGGAAAAGGGAGGAGGCAGAGGGGCTGGTAGTGTGTGTGTGCGCGCATGTGTGTGCACAGGCTGTGAGTCTTAAAAACATCTGACTGAATCCAGGAAGAGGGACGAGGCAGAGGGGCTTGAAGAGTGTTTGTGTGTGTGTGTCTGTATGTTTGTTTGTGTGTCTGTGTGTATGTGTGTGCGTGTGCACAGGCAGTGAGTCTTAAAATCATCTGAGTGAATCCAGGAAGAGGCAAGAGGCAGAGGGGCTGGAAGTGTGTGCAATTGTCTATGTGTTTGTGTGAATCCAGGAAGAGGGAAGTGGGAGAGGGGCTGGAAGTGTTTGTGTGTGTCCATGTGCACAGGCTGTGAGTCTTCAAAACGTGTGAGTGTATCTAGGAAGAGGGAAGAGGCAGAAGGGCTGGAAGTGTGTGTGTGTGTGTGTGTGTGTGTGTGTGTGTGTGCTTGTGTGTGTGTGTGTGTGTGTGCGCAGGCTGTGAATCATAAAAACATCAGGCCTTTATGGAAAAAAACAAAACACTCCTAGATAAACCAGATGATCTCACAACAGATACACAGGACACGGGAGGGGCCGGAGCTCTGCTGGCGGGGGAAGAAGGGGCAATACTGAGAAAGCTCAGATCACAAAAATGAGTAAGAAAATCTGCTTGATATAAATTGATTGAAATCATTAACTGAATTTACATGCTGACTATATATTGTTATTTAGTATTGAACTTTCTGTAAATGTATTCTATGACTATGGAGGGACGGGACACCTGCCGCACACTGCAACTGCCAAAATTTGTAACCTTTCCATTACCCCTATCCATTTTTATTTACTAAAAAAACCAATAAAATTTTGTTTAAAAAAAAAACAGCTGACTGAATCCAGGAAAAGGGAGGAGGCAGAGGGGCTGGTAGTGTGTGTGTGCGCGCATGTGTGTGCACAGGCTGTGAGTCTTAAAAACATCTGACTGAATCCAGGAAGAGGGAGGAGGCAGAGGGGCTTGAAGTGTGTGTGTGTGTGTGTGTGTGTCCGCGTGTGCGCGCGTGTGCACACACTGTGAGTCATAAAAACATCTGAGTGAATCCAGGAAGAGGGAAGAGGCAGAGGGGCTGGAAGTGTTTGTGTTTGTGTGTGTGTGTGTTTGTGCCCAGGCTGTGAATCATAAAAACACCTGACTGAATCCAGGACAAGGGAAGAAGCATAGGGGCTGGAAGTGTGTGTGTGTATGTCCGTGTGCACAGGCTGTGAGTCTTAAAAACATCTGAGTGAATCCAGGAAGAGGGAAGTGGGAGAGGGGCTGGAAGTGTTTGTGTGTGTCCGTGTGCTCAGGCTGTGAGTTTCAAAAACATCTGAGTGAATCCAGGAAGAGGGAAGTGGGAGAGGGGCTGGAAGTGTTTGTGTGTGTCCGTGTGCACAAGCAGTGAGTCTTAAAATCATCTGAGTGAATCCAGGAAGAGGGAAGAGGCAGAGGGGCTAAAAGTGTTTGTGTGTGTGTATGCGTGTGTGTGTCCGTGTGTGTGTGCGTCTGTGTGTGCGTGTGCACAGACTGTGAGTCATAAAAACATCTGAGTGAATCCAGGAAGAGGGAGGAGGGAGAGGGGCTGGAAGTGTTTGTGTGTGTGTGTGTGTGTGCGCGCAGGCTGTGAATCATAAAAACACCTGACTGAATCGAGGAAAAGGGAAGAGGTAGAGGGGCTGGAAGTGTGTGTGTGTTTGTGTGTGTTGGTCTGTGTGTGTGTGTGTGTCCGTGTGCACAGGCTGTGAGTCTTAAAAACATCTGAGTGAATCCAGGAAGAGGGAAGTGGGAGAGGGGCTGGAAGTGTTTGTGTGTGTCCGTGTGCACAGGGTGTGAGTCTTCAAAACGTGTGAGTGTATCCAGGAAGAGGGAAGAGGTAGAAGGGCTGGAAGTGTGTGTGTGTGTGCACGCACAAACTGTGAGTCTTAAAAACATCTGAGTGAATGCAGGAAGAGGGAAGAGGCAGAGTGGCTGGAAGTATGTTTGTGTGTGTTTGTCTGTGTGTTTGTGTGTGTGTGTGTGTTTACCTGTGCATGTGCACAGGCTGTGAGTCTTAAAAACATCTGAGTGAATCCAGGAAGATGGAAGAGGCAGAGGGGCTGGAAGTGTGCGTGTGTGCGTATGTGTGCACAGTCTGTGAGTCTTAAAAACATCTGACTGAATCCGGGAAGAGGGAGGAGGCAGTGGAGCTGGAAGTATGTTTGTGTGTTTGTGTGTGTGTATGTTTGTGTGTGTGTCTGTGTGTTTGTGTTTGTGTGTGTGTGTGTGCGTGTGCGTGTGCACAGGCAGTGAATCTTAAAATCATCTGAGTGAATCCAGGAAGAGGGAGGAGGCAGAGGGGCTTGAAGTGTGTGTGTGTGTGTGTGTATGTGTGCATGTGCTCAGGCTATGAGTCTTAAAATCATCTGAGTGAATCCAGGAAGTGGGAAGATGCAGAGGGGTTGGAAGTGTGTGTGTGTCCGCATGTGAGTGTGCTTGTACGTGTGCACAGACTGTGAGTCTTAAAATTATCTGAGTGAATCCAGGAAGAGGGAAGTGGCAGAGGGGCTGGAAGTGTTTGTGTTTGTGTGTGTGTGTGTGTGCGCGCGCATGCTGTGAATCATAAAAACCACTGACTGAATCCAGGAAAAGGGAAGAGGCAGAGGGGCTTGAAGTGTATGTGTGTTTGTGTGTGCGCATGTGTGCGCGTGTGCACAGACTGTGAGTCATAAAAACATCTGAGTGAATCCAGGAAGAGGGAGGAGGGAGAGGGGCTGGAAGTGTTTGTGTGTGTGTGTGTGTGTGTGCGCGCAGGCTGTGAATCATAAAAACACCTGACTGAATCCAGGAAAAGGGAAGTGGGAGAGGGGCTGGAAGTGTTTGTGTGTGTCCGTGTGCACAGGGTGTGAGTCTTCAAAACGTGTGAGTGTATCCAGGAAGAGGGAAGAGGCAGAAGGGCTGGAAGTGTGTGTGTGTGTGTATGTGTGTCTGTGTGTTTGTGTGTGTGTGTGTGCGTGTGCATGTGCACAGGCAGTGAGTCTTAAAATCATCTGAGTGAATCCAGGAAGAGGGAGGAGGCAGAGGGGCTTGAAGTGTGTGTGTGTGTGTGTGTATGTGTGCATGTGCTCAGGCTATGAGTCTTAAAATCATCTGAGTGAATCCAGGAAGTGGGAAGATGCAGAGGGGTTGGAAGTGTGTGTGTGTCCGCATGTGAGTGTGCTTGTACGTGTGCACAGACTGTGAGTCTTAAAATTATCTGAGTGAATCCAGGAAGAGGGAAGTGGCAGAGGGGCTGGAAGTGTTTGTGTTTGTGTGTGTGTGTGTGTGCGCGCGCATGCTGTGAATCATAAAAACCACTGACTGAATCCAGGAAAAGGGAAGAGGCAGAGGGGCTTGAAGTGTATGTGTGTTTGTGTGTGCGCATGTGTGCGCGTGTGCACAGACTGTGAGTCATAAAAACATCTGAGTGAATCCAGGAAGAGGGAGGAGGGAGAGGGGCTGGAAGTGTTTGTGTGTGTGTGTGTGTGTGTGCGCGCAGGCTGTGAATCATAAAAACACCTGACTGAATCCAGGAAAAGGGAAGTGGGAGAGGGGCTGGAAGTGTTTGTGTGTGTCCGTGTGCACAGGGTGTGAGTCTTCAAAACGTGTGAGTGTATCCAGGAAGAGGGAGGAGGCAGAGGGGCTTGAAGTGTGTGTGTGTGTGTGTGTATGTGTGCATGTGCTCAGGCTATGAGTCTTAAAATCATCTGAGTGAATCCAGGAAGAGGGAAGATGCAGAGGGGTTGGAAGTGTGTGTGTGTGTGCGTGTGAGTGTGCGTGTACGTGTGCACAGACTGTGAGTCTTAAAATTATCTGAGTGAATCCAGGAAGAGGGAAGTGGCAGAGGGGCTGGAAGTGTTTGTGTTTGTGTGTGTGTGTGTGTGCGCGCATGCTGTGAATCATAAAAACAACTGACTGAATCCAGGAAAAGGGAAGAGTCAGAGGGGCTGGAAGTGTATGTGTGTTTGTGTGTGCGCATGTGTGCGCGTGTGCACAGACTGTGATTCATAAAAACATCTGAGTGAATCCAGGAAGAGGGAGGAGGGAGAGGGGCTGGAAGTGTTTGTCTGTGTGTGTGTGTGCGCGCAGGCTGTGAATCATAAAAACACCTGACTGAATCCAGGAAAAGTGAAGTGGGAGAGGGGCTGGAAGTGTTTGTGTGTGTCCGTGTGCACAGGGTGTGAGTCTTCAAAACGTGTGAGTGTATCCAGGAAGAGGGAAGAGGCAGAAGGGCTGGAAGTGTGTGTGTGTGTGTATGTGTGTCTGTGTGTTTGTGTGTGTGTGTGTGCGTGTGCATGTGCACAGGCAGTGAGTCTTAAAATCATCTGAGTGAATCCAGGAAGAGGGAGGAGGCAGAGGGGCTTGAAGTGTTTGTGTGTGTGTGTATGTGTGCATGTGCTCAGGCTATGAGTCTTAAAATCATCTGAGTGAATCCAGGAAGAGGGAAGATGCAGAGGGGTTGGAAGTGTGTGTGTGTGTGCGTGTGAGTGTGCGTTTACGTGTGCTCAGACTGTGAGTCTTAAAATTATCTGACTGAATCCAGGAAGATGGAAGAGGCAGAGGGGCTGGTAGTGTTTGTGTGTGTGTGTGTGAATGTGTGCGCGTGTGCACAGACTGTGAGTCTTAAAATCATCTGAGTGAATCCAGGAAGAGGGAAGAGGCAGAGGGGCTGGAAGTGTTTGTGTTTGTGTCTGTGTGTGTGTGTGTGCGCATGCTGTGAATCATAAAAACACCTGACTTAATCCAGGAAAAGGGAAGAGGCAGAGGGGCTGGAAGTGTGTGTGTGTGTGTGTGTGTGTGTGTGTGTGTGTGTAGCTGTGCACAGGCTGTGAGTCTTAAAAACATTTTGAGTGAATGCAGGAAGAGGGAAGAGGCAGAGGGGCTGGAAGTATGTTTGTGTGTGTTTGTCTGTGTGTTTCTGTGTGTGTGTGTGTGTGTACCTGTGCTTGTGCACAGGCTGTGAGTTTAAAAACGTCTGAGTGAATCCAGGAAGAGGGAAGAGGCAGAGGGGCTGGAAGCGTTTTTGTGTGTGTGTGCGCGCATGCTGTGAATCATAAAAACACCTGACTGAATCCAGGAAAAGGGAAGAGGCAGAGGGGCTGGAAGTGTGTGTGTGTTTGTGTGTGTGTGTGTGTGTGTCCGTGTGCACAGGCTGTGAGTCTTAAAAACATCTGAGTGAATCAAGGAAGAGGGAAGAGGCAGAGGGGCTGAAAGTATGTTTGTGTGTGTTTGTCTGTGTGTTTGTGTGTGTACCTGTGCGTGTGCACAGTCTGTGAGTCTTAAAAACATCTAACTGAATCCGGGAAGAGGGAGGAGGCAGTGGAGCTGGAAGTATGTTTGTGTGTTTGTGTGTTTTTTTAAAATGTTTATTTATTTTTCTTTAAAAAATGACAAAACAACACATACAGCACAAGAGCAGGGAAGTAAAAAAAAACAGACAATTTCATCAAGCATGTCGTTTGGTTACAAGTTTTTGTGCGGTGGTTTTTACAATTAAGGATACGGTCACTAATTATCCATTAAACATAGTTAAATATTTCATTGAGCATTGTATGTTCAAATTGCCATTAGTGTTCTTTCTTTTGTGACAACCCTTGTTTCTTTACCTCTATAATTATATACTAGGTAACAATAAGTCTTTATAAAATTATATCACCATTCTCTCAAAGATAAAAATAAAGATTAAGTCAAAGAAAAAACAAACTCATTACTTCATATAAGACATTTCTACTTTCCATTAGCCTTAGAATTTCCAATCATCCTCAACTCCAAATTTAATTTTCCATTATTATTTGTCAATCCATATAGTCATTAAATATTTCAGTCTATATTTATATCCATTATTCATTACATCATCATTATTCCATTTTATATTATAAGATAGTCACCAGCTACAATCATACCTAACAATTTAAATCATCTCACTCTTATACATTAAATACATTATTATTCTTATCTCGTATAAGTAAATAGTCTGTTTCATAGTGAAAGCTTAACATGTATAGAAAGAGGGGGAAAAAAGAGATTTTTTCAAAACATTAAGTATAGCTTTCTAATATTATTACATATGAGATAGGATAAAGGGGGAAAAAAAAGATTCATTTCCAGATTTTTTTATCCAGCCATTGATAAAACAAGTCCCATACTTTATAGAATTGCTCATCCTCTAGTTCTCTAATTTCAAATGTAAGTTTACTCATTTCAGCACAGTCCATTATTTTCCGAACAATTTCTTCCTCTGTTGGTAATTTCTCATTTTTCCAGTTTTTAGCAAATACAATTCTAGCAGCTGTTAACACATTTATGATCAAATATTTCAAGTCTTTATTGTATGTTTCTGGTATTGTTCCCAATAAAAAAAGTTCTGGTTTCAAGTCTATATGTTTATGTATCATTTTCTCCAACCACATGTGTATTTTAGTCCAATATCTTTTAGCTTCAGGACAGGTCCACCACATGTGGTAGAATGTGCCCGGCGTATGTTGACATTTCCAGCATTTTTCAGACTTATTCTTCGACATTCTTGCTATTCTCGATGGGGATAAGTGCCACCTATAAAACATCTTATACAAATTTTCTTTATATGCAATTGACATTGTCATTTTATAATTTTGAGTCCACAATTTTTGCCATTTTCCAGGTCAATCCCATGTCCAAAGTTTTTTCCCCAAGCTAGCATAGTTCCTTTCACTTGTTCTTCATATAATTTCACCTCTAATAAATAATCATAAAATTTTTAAATTAATTTTTCATCATTACCTGTTAAGATTTTATCTAATTCGGTCGGTTTATCATAAAAGCCCTCATTTTTTTGATCTTCATTGTATCTAGAATGTATTTGCACATATGAATACCAATTGAGTTCAATACCTTCTTGTTTCAATTCTTGTATAGATTTAAGTTCACCCTCTGTATTCAATAATTCAGCATATCTAACTGTTTCTTCCCTTTTAAATACTATTGGATATGAAAAGGCTTCAATAGTTGATATCCAGACTGGGATTTTCAAGTAGTGCAACCTCTTAACCTTCTCCCAATTTGATAACAGAGCCTCTCTTATAAAATGATCTCTGAAATAACCATGCTCTTTAGTTCCTTTATACCATAAGTATGCATGCCACCCCAACAGCAGGTCATGACCCTCTAGATTCAAAAGCCTATCATTTCTTAACATTATCCATTCCTTAATCCACATCAAACTAGCTGCCTGGTAGTATAACTCCCAATCGGGTAGGCCCCACCCTCCCCTTGATTTGGCATCTTGTAACAGTTTACATTTTATTCTTGCTTTTTTCCCTTGCCATATGAATTTCAACACCATTTTATTTAATTCTTCAAAATAGCCTTTCCCCAACTTAATTGGAATAGTCTGGAACAAATATAACAGTCTAGGTAAGATATTCATTTTAATTGTTGCGATTCTACTAATATGGGATAATATAATATGGGATAATAGGAATCTTAAATATATGTAACTGTCTTTATAATGGAGCATGTTAAGAGTTCTGTAATAGGAAAGCTTTAGTTTGAAGATTAAGAATTTGCAACAGGAAGTTTAGTTTGCAAGAGGAAGCTTAAATCACACCTAGCCTAACCGCAATTTTGAAGACTTATCAGAAAAACCACATTTCATTTTAGCGTTGAGAGACGGAAAAGGGAGGGGGTGTGGGGAGTATGGGGGGGCCCTGCAAGATCTATAATAGTTTGGAAAACAAATTAAACGTTGTTGAGTCTTTGCTTTTTGTGTTGCGAACTGAACCTGCGCAATAAACCTTTTCTGTTTGATCCCGGAATTCTGTGTCAGTTCCTATATTCCATAATAAATGGCACCCCAGATGGGACTGACAGGAAGAGGCCATTGACCTTCCAGACGGACTGCCCTGGTGGGCAACCCCTGTCCCAGCGTTTGAATCTCCAAGCCAGCTCCGTAGTCCTTGTCTACGGGGAGACTTCGTCGAGGGGATAGAGGACATGCCCGCCAGCGAAGCACTCGAGTCAAGGATCCACAAGGGACAAACAGAATTGGTCCTTTGGTCCGCGGACAATTGAAGACGCCTGCAGGCAAGTATAAGTAAAGGAAGTGTACCCACTCACGTTTGGAGTGGAAGAGGGGACTGATCACCCCCTAGGAGACAAGGTGGCATCCTAAAGTCTCCGGAGATAAGGTGGCGTCCTTAATTCTCCATTGTTAGGATTGTGTGGGTGGTTAAGCCATTGCAGTTCCCATTGATGACCGTGAGTTTCCGGCTTCATAGGTCAGTGGCAGTGTATTAGAACATGGGTGGAAGAAATAGCAAGGGAGGTGTCTCACAGACACCCCTTCAATGTATGTTCGATAACTTCAAAGCTGGTTTTTCTAGGGACTATGGAGACCCAGTGGCTACCCCGTTTGAACTAAAAAAAAATTCTGTGAATCAGAATGGCTCACCTTTGGCGTAGGGTGGCCAAAAACAGGGTCGGCGAACCCAGAACTCGTGTCAAGAGTTCATCAAATAGTGACGGGTGATGGACACTGGGACCAATTTCCCTATATTGATCAGTGGCAAATTAACATAAAAGAGAGACTCTCTTGGTTAAGCAATTGTCAGCCAGTTAGAGTCTGTTTAATGAAGTCAGAAAAGGGGGGGGGGGGGAGAAAACCTTAGTGCCAAAGATTCGAACTCAGGTTGATAGGGAGGAATTCCAACAACCCCCTCCGTATTCAACCCAAGTAAAACCAGTAACTTCCCCTGCAACAAAAATTGAACCGGTTCCTGTACAGCCAGAAACAGAGAATCAGACAAAACCTAAGGAACCTAAGTCAAAGAAGAAAATAAAGAGAAGTGCCTCATGGTCTTCAGCGGGTTCTGAAGATTCTGTGTCAAACCATACTAGAAGTAAAACAAAGACCAGGGGTGTAAATATTGCCCCTCTTAGAGAAATAATTGTATCCATGTTAAATCAAATGATTGGACCCCCCATCAGAAAAATCAATAACAATACAAAGAGTATCAGGAAATTTGAGTTTAATGCCTATCTTGAAACCCCTTAAATGTCAGATTGGAAGGGGAACGGTCACTCACCAATTTGTATACATACCAGAGTGTCCGGTGCCTCTCCTGGGACGAGATCTCTTAAATAAACTAAAAGCTACGATCTCGTTTGATCAGGAAGGTCAAAAACTAACTGTTCAGCATCCAGTTGAAGAAATGTGGAGACTGCTAATAATGCAGGATGTTGAACAAGGAGCAGACTGGAAGTTATTCAATGTAGATAAACTTTGGGCTGAAGATAATCCCCCAGGTTTTGCTAAAAATGCAATCCCTGTTGAAGTTCAATTAAAACCAAATTCTTACCCAATAAATGTCCCTCAAAGATATGATTCAGTAGAAGCTTTACAAGCCATACAAGAATTGATAGAGAAGTATTTAAAGGCTGGCATTCTAAGAAAGACCAGGTCTCCATGGAACACCGCAATTTTGCCAGTCCAAAAGCCAAATGGACAATGGAGGCCAGGACAAGATCTAAGGCCCTTGAACAGACAAGTAGTGACCCTTCATGCTTTAGTACCAAATCCATATGTTCTATTGAGCACAGTGCCGTCTTCTGCAGCATGGTTCTCTGTGGTAGATTTGAAGGATGCTTTCTTTACCATTCCCCTGGCCAAACCTAGTCAAGACCTATTTGCCTTTAAATGGACAAACCCTATGAATCGAGTCAGGAGTCAATACACCTGGACTCGCCTACCCCAAGGATTCAAGAACTCCCCAACATGTTTTGGAGAAGCTTTAGCATCCGATTTGCAAGGACTGCAATTAACTCAGCCAGGTGACTCCTGTTTGCAGTATGTTGATGATGTCCTAATTACGGGGGAAAATGAAGGAAGTTGTTTTAAAAACACAAGCAACTTATTACAATTGTTACAAGAGTGTGGTTATCGGGCTTCACGTGAAAAAGCACAGCTAGTTAAACAGGAAGTCACTTATTTAGGTTATAATTTGAAAAAAGGACTGAGACAATTAGGAACAGCTAGGAAACAAGCAATTGCCCAAATCCCGACTCCAGCAACAAAACAGGAACTGCGAGGATTCCTTGCAGCAGCAGGATTCTGTAGGATCTGGATTCCAAATTTTGCATTAATAGCAAAACCCTTGTACCAAAGTATAAAAGGACCAGAAAACGAACCTCCCCTCTGGGAAGGAGAGCAAAGAGAGGCATTCCAAACACTGAAAGATGAACTCATGAAGGCTCCAGCATTAGGCTTGCCAGATGTCACCAAGTCATTTAAATTGTATGTAGATGTCCGAAAGGGAATTACAGTGGGAGTCTTAACTCAAGACAGTGGAAAATGGAAAAGACCGGTAGCCTATCTGTCTAAACAACTGGTTGACCAGCCCAGGGTTGGCCACAATGTCTTAAAACACTATACTTTTGAAGGAAACTAACAAACTAACTTTAAATGTTCTGGTTGATTGCAAAAGAAATGTAACTACAGGTGTGAATGGGTGCGTATGTAGTCAGTATTGGATGCTTGAAATGTAAGGTTAAAAAGCAGAGAGTGTCGTTTTGCTAAAAGAGGTGTTTTGAATGAATAATGAGAAAGTATTTTTTTCTCCCTGTCTTCCCAGTAAAAGGGAGCCTGTTTTAAAAACAAGTTTTTTCCTTTCCTCTCACCCCCCTCTTTTTCCCTGGTGAGAAGGCAGGAGGAGGGGGGCTGTGTTCTTTTCACCATTTTTTTTTCTTTTCTCTCCCTGCCGTACAAGCCTGAGAAAGAAAGGCGGGGTAAAGGGTGATATCTGATGTCTGCATTTGCAGTTTTGTATTGACTCAAATTACCTTATGTAGATTGTTTGGTTTATTTTTGAAGCTGGTTTTTTTTTTTTACTCTTTTATGTTTTTATGTTTGCGTGCACTTTGCATACTTAACAGATGGCACGTTTGTTTGTTTATTTGTTTGTTTGTCTGTCGGCAGCGTTGGTTGCTGCCTTCTTAGGAATTCTTACAGAGATGACTTAGAAACAATATGTAGTTAGAGAGAGTGAGTAATATTTTTGTTTGAATCCAGCTCAGTTTACAAGGGAAACAACTACCTCCAGGAACCCAACCCATTTCATATCTATTTGGTGGTTGATTTTACTGATATGCCTAGACGCAACTATGCCTAGACGTACATCAGATAAACAAACATTTGGCTGAAGCTTTAGGTGTGAAATGGCGCCATCATTGTGCATTTCGGCCACAGTCTACTGCTAAAGCTGAACGTGCTAACAGGACTATCAAATCCATCATTACTAAATTTTGTCTAGAAACACATTTGAATTGGATAGAAGTATTACCTATGGCCTTATATGCTATGCGTACTATGCCTCGAACCTCTCTTAAACTCTCACCATTTGAACTGCTATATGGAAGACCCCCTGTGTTATTTACACCTATACAGGGATATCCAGACTTGGGAAATAAAGGGGGAATAGAAGTACAAAAATTAGTCCAACAATTACAATTACATAATGATCAGGAAAATAAATTGAGAAATTATGTACTAGAACAGGTCCCACCAACAGCAGAAACACCAACACAATTGTTCAAACCAGGAGATAGGGTGTGGGTTAAACATTGGTAAGAGGACCCACTAACACCCAGGTGGAAAGGGCCATATACTGTTGTCATGTGTTATCCATTAGCAGTTAAAACCTTAGAAGGGAAGAGTTGGATCCATTGGACCAGACTCAAGGCAGCAAGAGACTCTGACCCAGTACAATATCAAGTGCAAAAGACTGATAAACCCCTAGTACTGAAATTCTCTAAAAAGGCATCCTACTGAACCTGACCAGGAAAAAAGGGTTCTCAACGTACGATGCGAAGATAGACTCTGCCGAATCCTACTGGCAATGGATTCTCGACGCACAGTCTGAAACATCAAGCCTTGCTGAAACCACTCCTTGGAAGCTGGTTTCCCGGCGCACGGCGGAAGAAGGGATTGGAGGAGATACAGTATTCCATTTGTTAGGATGTAAAATGAATTAGAAACCTAGCCATTTGTCAGGGAATGGAAAACCGTTCATACATAGCCATAAGTGGAATAGGTCTGGCTGTAGTAAGTTTGATTGCCTTGATTGTGATTTGTTGTGTAGGACACTAATTCTTTTGGAATCAGCCCCAATCCAAAGGGACTGAGGTTGAGTTAAAAGCCATTGTCGGTGCTAGAGACAAGTGCGAAACTCCTGAAGATACTTATGTTTGAGGAAACCTAGGAGTGGGGACTTTGTGCTGCTGTCCTACTCCTAGGACTGTGGACATTATATTTAACAAATAAGGACTGGTTCTGTGGGACACCTAACACTGATATTCCCCAACAAGTCATATATACTCCCAAACCCCTTCCTGACGTGGTGAGTCTGTAGATTAAGGGCATTGAAATTGAATAAGGGCCTGTGTGTGTAGGGAAGAGGCTATGATGATCTTTCTGTTGTTTTGGGTGGTGTTGGCAAAGGGTCTATTAAGTGATAACATCCTGAGTGTTAGTTCCCAGTGTTGTAAGAATGCCCGAGAAATCCCCCTTGTCCTTGAGGGATCTGGGGAGGTGGGGAACCCCATGGAACTGGACAAGAACAAGTCACAGAGTGGGGCTACTCTGGGTCAGGTCCGTTCTCGACAACGACGTGTCATCGATAGGTGGGGTCGAGACCCGGGACCTAGGCCAACCCCAAGGTCTAAGGACAAGCGTCTAACAATCCCTGTAAAAGGAGGAGTAAGAAAAAGGGATAACGGGCCTTTAAATCAATTGAAAAAAGGGAACTACCTGTTGAGGATACTGGAATTAGGACGAAGCCTTGTTAATCAATCTGACCCTGCCCTAGCTCAAAAATGCTGGTTATGTTTGTCTGCTGGTCCTTCATCTTATAATGCTATTCCAGTTGAGTCACATCTCTGGGAGAGAACCAAAGCCACAATAGTCCTTGAGAAAAATATTAGATGGCGTACCAAAACAGTAGCATCCAAATTGCAGAAAGACTTTTATAATGCATTCAAAAGACTGGGAGAAAAGCCGTCTCCAAAAAGAACCCTTCACAAGAGGTCCCATTAAGAGCCACTGACTGGCATGTAAGTGGCAGGGACTTTGGGATTCTGGACTTATGAAAAGAACCACCGGGTTCATGTCTTTTCCATGAACGTGGGTGTGTGACAAACTCTGTAATACAGTTTCAACAATTGCCAGAGGAATTTCAAGAAAGCTTGAACCAAATTGCTGGATCTACCCATGCACTGTCACACATTATATGCTTGCTTGCTTGTTAAGAAGTATTGAATGTTACCTATTTACTGAACAGAAACAGACAGATAAGAAGCTGTGGAAGTTTTTGCATGGAAAAATCTTCCAAAGGGGGGGTATAATATGGGATAATATAATATGGGATAATAGGAATCTTAAATATATGTAACTGTCTTTATAATGGAGCATGTTAAGAGTTCTGTAATAGGAAAGCTGTTAGATTCGGGCAACGAGAGAACAGACTCCGGACAAGTAGTGACTTAACAGCTCTTTATTAATAGTAGTAGTGATCCAGCTTGGTGTGTGGTCTGAGGGTTCCCCTTTTATAGGGATCGGGTATGCCTCTCGACCAATCATAATGATCCCTAGTTCCCGCCCTAGCGGCGGACCTGAGAGGAGACTTACAGCGATATATGCTAATATCTAACACCCCTCCCTTCTTAGACGGAGCGTTCCTGTTAGTGATAAAGTCCTTTAAGTACGTCGGTTTCTGTCTTACGCGGGTGGATCGTCGGAGTTCGGGTTGAGTTGGAGTGGGTGTGATATCGGCTTGCTCGGATGGTTCCGTTCCGCAGTCAGGGGTTGGAAGGCTTTCCTCGCTCGGACGCTGTTCCACTCTGTCGTTGATCTCCGGTTCCTCTCTTGGCTCCGGGGTGCTGTAATCCTCTGTGTTTGGGCTCTCGGGTTGCTGACTTTCCGACGGGATATAGTCCTCGTTAGCGGATCGCAGATTCGAGTGTGCCAGGCGACCCCGGAGTTGGTCTATGTGCCTTTTCCAATTCCTACCGTCCTCTAGTTCCAGCAAGTAAGATCGTGGACCTGTGATACCAATTACCCTTGCCGGCATCCACAGTGTTCCCCCTGCATAGTTGTGGGCGTATACTGAATCCCCTATGCTAAAATTCCGAATTTTGCTTGTAGAGTCTGGGGGCGATGTGGCAGAGTAATTTGGGTGAAGTCGGTCCAGGTGAGACCGTAGACGGCGGCCCATGAGGAGTTCAGCGGGACTCCTTCCCGTCGTGGCGCTGGGGGTAATATGTTGAATTAGGAGATAATGATCAATGCGTGTTTGCCAATCACCTGGGCCCATCCTAGCGAGGGCCTCTTTTGCAGATCGCACCATTCTCTCCGCCTGTCCGTTCGAAGCCGGATGGAATGGCGCGACAAGGGCATGCCGAATTCCCTGACTTGCCAGATATGTTTCGAATTGCATGGCCGTGAATTGGGGCCCGTTATCGGAGACCAGGAGGTCGGGCAGGCCATGAGTGGCGAAAAGTCGCCGTAGTACCTTAATGACTGCCTCTGCCGTGATTGAAGTCATTAGGACTACTTCCAACCATTTTGAGTATGCATCCACAACTATGAGAAACGTTTGTCCCTGGACTGGCCCTGCGAAATCAATGTGTATTCGCGACCAGGGTGCTTTTGGTTTGTCCCACTCTGTGGCGGGCGCTTCAGGGGGTGCTGGTCTAGACTCTTGGCACGGATCGCAAGTGGCTACCCATTCCTCTATCTCTTTGTCCATGTTTGGCCACCAAACATAACTCCTAGCTAACGCTTTCATCCTTACGATCCCCGGAAGTTTGTACTTGTCTGATTACATTGTCTTTAGCCGAGAATTTAGCAACGTCCAAAGAAGAAACAGGTCCTGAGTCCAAACAGTCAATTAATAAAACCGGTACCTCGGGAGTGGGGTCTGTTAATAGTTCAGGAAGTGGGCAACGGCTGAGTGCGTCTGCATGCCCTAGGGTGGAACCCGGTCGATGTATCAGTTTATAGGAGTACGCAGCCAGGAAAACAGTCCACCTGGTCATGCGCGGGGAGAGTGAGACTGGTGTGGGGCGATTTCCCGCCAAAAGGCCCAGCAGTGGTTTGTGGTCTGTGATGAGCTCGAAATCGCGGCCGTAGAGATACTCGTGGAAACGTTTGACTCCTGCCACAGCGGCTAACGCTTCCCTGTCCATTTGGCTGTAGTTTCTTTCGGCCGATGAAAGAGTCCTTGAATAGAATGCTATGGGCGCTTCGTTCCCGTTTGGCATCCTGTGGCTGAGAACTGCGCCGACGCCGAAAGGTGATGCATCGCAGGTCAATACCAGTGGTAGCGTCTGGCTGTATTGAACGAGTAGCGAATCGGTGGTGAGGAGGCGCTTGACTGCGGCGAAAGCTGCTGCCTCGGAACGTCCCCATGTCCATTTTGCGTTCTTGGCGAGGAGTCGGTGTAGCGGCTCAGCAACGGTCGCTTTCTGTCTCAGAAAAACGCTGTAGAAGTTAAGTAGTCCGAGGAATGCCTGCAACTCAGTCTGGTTATGTGGTGTGGGGGCGTCCTGGATCGCCTTAATTTTCTTCGATGTTGGATGTATGCCCAAACCATTGATTCTATATCCCAGGAATTCTACACTAGGCACGTTAATTTGGCATTTTTCTTTTTTAAGGCGGAGACACTTCTCTCTAATTCTGGCCAAAACAGTTCTAACTCTTTTTACTAGTTGCTCCTCGTTTGCAGCTGACACCAAGATGTCGTCAAAATATGCGACGACCCCTGGTATTCCCTGCAAAAGCTGTTCCATGACGCTCTGGAACAGACCGGGAGCGATGCTTACACCGAATTGCAACCGGTTGCATTTGAATGCGCCCCTATGCGTCACTATAGTCTGGGCCTCCGCTGTGGCGCTATCCACTGGCAGTTGCTGGTAAGCTTGTGCCATGTCTAATTTAGCGAATATTTTTCCTGGCCCCAACGAGTGCAATAGGTGTTGGACTACTGGCACAGGATATGCACTTTGTTGTAGGGCGACAGTAATTGTGCATTTATAGTCCGCGCAGATGCGGACTGACCCATCTGGTTTAACTGGGGTCACGATGGGCGTTTCCCAGCGCGCGTGATCCACCGGTTCGAGGATCCCCTGTTCTACTAGTTTATCTATCTCCTTATCAATTTTGGGGCGGAGTGCGAAAGGCACTCTCCTTGGTTTGAGTCGGATTGGTGCCACGTTGGGGTCTAGATTGAATGATATAGGTTTACCCACATACTTACCAAGACCAGGGCTGAACACATCCTCGAACTCCTTAAAAATCTGTTCAGCGCTGCTGTTCTCCACGGCGTTGATTCCGGTGACTTCTAGCCCCAGGGCTTCAAACCAATCCAATCCCAGGAGGCTCTGTAATGGCGCGCTGGCGACGGTCACAGGCAGCTGGTCTACGATGTCCTTGAACTGCACCCGAAACGTGCCTTGACCCACGATGGGGACCCTGTTCCCCTGGTAGTCTCGTAGCAGGATGTCTGGTGTACGCAGTTGGCGCTTTTTAAGGCTAGGGATTGCCTTCTTCATGGCAGACCATGAAATGATCGTCAGGGACGATCCAGTGTCAACTTCCAGCTCGCAAGGGGAGTCCTCCAGGAGGACAGTGATTTTCAGCTTTTTAGGCCGCTTGGTGCGGACCTGACCTATCGTTGTGAGATAGGTTCGCAATGGTTCTCTCTGGGTCAACTCTCTCTCGGCATCGGTATCCTGGGAATGCTCTCTCTCGGTTGTCTGGTAATACGCTCTTTCAGCTCTTTGTGTGTATTCTCTCTCGGCAAACTCCCTTGGATTTCTCTCTGGGCGCCCTTTGTTTTTTCGCCAAGCCCCTGGGTTGGGCTTCTGTTGGCGGTACTTTGGAGGCTGCCATTGTGAGGCAGGGGCTTCACTCCGGCACACCCTTGCGATGTGCCCCAGTTTGTCGCAATGCGAGCAAACAACGTTTCTGAACCGACAGGTAGACCGGGGGTGGTTCCCTCCGCAACTTGCACATGGTGGTAAACGGAATTCGGGTTTACCCACCGGTCTCATGTGACTGCTCCACATACGGTAACTGTCCTCGAACTCGGACTCCTCGATTTCTTGATCGGTGTCCTCATAGTGAACTCTGGCGTGTCTGGTGCCGGTCTGGATCGCGCTGTATCCGCGTTGTATGGTCTCGGATGATCTGTCTGCTGATTCGGATGCCCTTGCTTCATCGAGTGCAATCTGTAGGCTTAAATTTGACTTGGCCAACAATCGTTTCTGTAGAGAGATGTCTCTCAAACCGCATATAAGTCTTGCCAGGATTTGCTCGTCCAGATCCCTGAACTCGCAATGCGTGGCCGCTTTCTGTAGCGCTGCAACATATTGGTTGATTGATTCTCCCGCCTTCTGGTTCCTCGTGTTGAATTCCTGGCGGCGAATGTGGCGGGAAGGTTTTGGCGCGAAGTGCGTTTGTAGTCTGTTGTAGCGCCGCCCATGATACCGCTTGTATAGGTGTTGGCTCAGAGAGGTCTCTGGCCGTCTCGACGACTTCTCGCCCACAGTAGCTCAGGAATATGTTCTTCTTACGAGAGTCAGGTACTCCCGTGTATTCGTTTGCTTCGAGAACGCACTCGAATCTGATCATGTAGGACTCCCAATGCTCGTTCATCGGGTCGAAGTGTGCATCGCCATGTTGTCTGCGTTTGAATTTGCTGCGCTGAGATGGCTACCGGAATTCCCGCCGAATTCCTAGGCTGGATCGAATCCTTGGATTCTGGAGGTAGGGTCTTCGTCCTATCTGTCTCTCGATCCCATCCTCGTCGCCAGTGTTAGATTCGGGCAACGAGAGAACAGACTCCGGACAAGTAGTGACTTAACAGCTCTTTATTAATAGTAGTAGTGATCCAGCTTGGTGTGTGGTCTGAGGGTTCCCCTTTTATAGGGATCGGGTACACCTCTCGACCAATCATAAAGATCCCTAGTTCCCGCCCTAGCGGCGGACCTGAGAGGAGACTTACAGCGATATATGCTAATATCTAACAAAAGCTTTAGTTTGAAGATTAAGAATTTGCAACAGGAAGTTTAGTTTGCAAGAGGAAGCTTAAATCACACCTAGCCTAACCGCAATTTTGAAGACTTATCAGAAAAACCACATTTCATTTTAGCGTTGAGAGACGGAAAAGGGAGGGGGTGTGGGGAGTATGGGGGGGGGCCTGCAAGATCTATAATAGTTTGGAAAACAAATTAAAAGTTGTTGAGTCTTTGCTTTTTGTGTTGCGAACTGAACCTGCGCAATAAACCTTTTCTGTTTGATCCCGGAATTCTGTGTCAGTTCCTATATTCCATAATAAATGGCACCCCAGATGGGACTGACAGGAAGAGGCCATTGACCTTCCAGACGGACTGCCCTGGTGGGCAACCCCTGTCCCAGCGTTTGAATCTCCAAGCCAGCTCCGTAGTCCTTGTCTACGGGGAGACTTCGTCGAGGGGATAGAGGACATGCCCGCCAGCGAAGCACTCCAGTCAAGGATCCACAAGGGACAAACAGAATTGGTCCTTTGGTCCGCGGACAATTGAAGACGCCTGCAGGCAAGTATAAGTAAAGGAAGTGTACCCACTCACGTTTGGAGTGGAAGAGGGGACTGATCACCCCCTAGGAGACAAGGTGGCATCCTAAAGTCTCCGGAGATAAGGTGGCGTCCTTAATTCTCCATTGTTAGGATTGTGTGGGTGGTTAAGCCATTGCAGTTCCCATTGATGACCGTGAGTTTCCGGCTTCATAGGTCAGTGGCAGTGTATTAGAACATGGGTGGAAGAAGTAGCAAGGGAGGTGTCTCACAGACACCCCTTCAATGTATGTTCGATAACTTCAAAGCTGGTTTTTCTAGGGACTATGGAGACCCAGTGGCTACCCCGTTTGAACTAAAAAAAATTCTGTGAATCAGAATGGCTCACCTTTGGCGTAGGGTGGCCAAAAACAGGGTCGGCGAACCCAGAACTCGTGTCAAGAGTTCATCAAATAGTGACGGGTGATGGACACTGGGACCAATTTCCCTATATTGATCAGTGGCAAATTAACATAAAAGAGAGACTCTCTTGGTTAAGCAATTGTCAGCCAGTTAGAGTCTGTTTAATGAAGTCAGAAAAGGGGGGGGGGGGAAGAAAACCTTAGTGCCAAAGATTCGAACTCAGGTTGATAGGGAGGAATTCCAACAACCCCCTCCGTATTCAACCCAAGTAAAACCAGTAACTCCCCCTGCAACAAAAATTGAACCGGTTCCTGTACAGCCAGAAACAGAGAATCAGACAAAACCTAAGGAACCTAAGTCAAAGAAGAAAATAAAGAGAAGTGCCTCATGGTCTTCAGCGGGTTACTACCAATCATTGATAATTGAAGGTTCTCCCATTTCGCCAAGTCTGTTGCAATTTGTTGCTTCAATTTAAGATAATTATCTTCTTTGAGGGTGCTGCACTTGGCTGTTAGGTGAATCCCCAAATATTTAACTTTATTTGTGATTTGCATTTCCAAATTTTCCGCCAATTCTTCTTTTTGTTTTCGGGGTATATTTTTTGTCAAAATCTTTGTTTTATCTTTGTTTATTTTTAAACCTGCAACTTCTCCATACGCCTTAATTTCTCCTATCAGTTTAGGTGCAGATTGAAATGGCTCCTCAAGAATGAAGACTAGATCGTCAGCAAATGCTTGCAACTTGTATTCTTCCTTTTTAATGGTCATTCCCTTTATTTCTTCCTCTTCTCTAATCTTTCTATTTAGTACTTCTAATGTTAAAACAAAAAGCAATGGTGATAGTGGACAGCCTTGTCTCGTACCTCTTTTAATTTCGATTGGATCCGTCAGTTCTCCATTTATCATTATCTTGGCTGTTTGCTTGTGGTAAATCATTTGTATAGCTTGAACAAAGTTCTTACCAAAGTTCATCTGTTCCATTTGTTGTGTCATAAACATCCAGTTCACATTATCGAAGGCTTTCTGCACATCCAGAAACATCAAGGCCACTTGCTTCCCAGAGTGGACCTGATAATATTCCAAGGTATCCAGAATTGTCCTTATATTGTCTCTAATTTGCCTCTTTGGTAAAAAACCATTTTGGTCCGGATGGATGAACCCATTTAAGTATTTTTTCAGTCTCTCTGCCAGTATGGAAGCAAATAGCTTATAGTCTGAGTTCAACAAGGAAATAGGTCTATAGTTCTTAATTTGCGTATGGTCTGCCTCCTCTTTGGGTAGCAATGTAATATATGCCTCCAACCATGAATTAGGTATTTTGCTTTCAATCATTACTTCATTCATGACTTCTAGTAAAGGAACGGCCAAGGATTTTTCTAGTGCTCTATAGAATTCCACAGGAAGGCCATCCGGTCCCGGGGCCTTCCCATTATTTTGTCTTTTAAGGGCCTCGGTTAGTTCCATCATTGTTATTTTATCTTCAAGTATAGTTCTAGTATCATTTGGTATTTGGGGGAGTTTGGCATTTTGTAAATATTGTTTCACTTCTTCCTCTTTTATGTTCTCTTGTTCATACAACTTGGCATAGTAATCTTGTATAATTTTCTTTTTTTCCATATTTCCATAGTGCAGTTGTCCTTGTTCGTCTCTTAGTTGTAATATTTTCTTGGTCTCTCTTTCTTTTCTCAGTTTATATGCCAGCCATCTGCCTGGTTTATTTGCATTTTCAAAATAGTTCTGTTTAGCGCCTCTGATTTTTTGAGCCAAGTCCTCCTTTTCCAGTAGGTCCAGTTTGTGTTTTATTGTGTCCATCTTTATTTTAATCTCTTTCTTTTGTGGAAATATCTGTAGTTCTTTTTCCAGTGTGCTGTAATCTTTTTCTAGATCCTTAGACACTTGTCTTTTCTTTAAGTTTCTCTATCTTGCATAGTCTATTATCAAACCTCTAGAAAAGGCCTTCATTGTATCCCAGAGATTCTGGAAGGACGTGTCTTCTTTTTTGTTTTCTTTAAAGAAGAAAGTCAATTCCTTTTCCATTTTCTTTGCAAATTCTTTCTCTTTCAATATCCTGTTATTTAGTGTCCATCTAGATCTTATTCTTTCTTGTCTCCAACCTATTGCCATTGGATTGTGATCCGCCCAGGTGTTTGACTCAATCTCCACGTCTAGTGCGCTGCTGGATATTCCCGTTGAGGCCCAAATCATGTCAATCCAGGAAGAGGGAAGAGGCAGAGGGGCTGGAAGTATGTTTGTGTGTGTTTGTCTTTGTGTTTCTGTGTGTGTGTGTGTACCTGTGCGTGTGCACAGGCTGAGAGTCTTAAAAACATCTGAGTGAATCCAGGAAGAGGGAGGAGGCAGAGGTGCTTGAAGTGTATGTGTGTGTGTGTGCATGTGCATGTGCATCTGCTCAGGCTGTGAGTCTTAAAATCGTCTGAGTGAATCCAGGAAGAGGGAAGATGCAGAGGGGTTGGAAGTTTGTGTGCGTGTGTGTGTCTGTATGTTCGTGTATGTGTCTGTGTGTGTGTCTGTGTGTGTTCATGTGCACAGGCAGTGAGTCGTAAAATCATCTGAGTGAATAAAGGAAGAGGGAAGAGGAAAAGGGCTGGAAGTATGTTTGTGTGTATCTGTCTGTATGTTCGTGTATGTGTGTGTGTGTGTGTGTGTGTGTGTGTGTTCCTGTGCACAGGCAGTGAGTCTTAAAATCATCTGAGTGAATCCAGGAAGAGGGAAGAGGCAGAGGGGCTGGAAGTGTTTGTGTTTGTGTGTGTGTGTGTGTCTCTGTGTGTGTGTGTGTGTGTGCGCCCGTGTGCGCACAGACTGTGACTCTTAAAATCATCTGAGTTAATCCAGGAAGAGGGAAGAGGCAGAGGGGCTGGAAGTATGTTTGTGTGTGTGTGTCTGTGTGTTTGTGTGTGTTTGTGTGTGTGTGTACCTGTGCGTGTGGACAGACTGTGAGTCATAAAAACATCTGAGTGAATCCAGGAAGAGGGAAGAGGCAGAGGGGCTGCAAGTGTTTGTGTGTGTGTTTGTGCATGTGCATGTCCGTGTGCTCAGGCTGTGAGTCTTAAAATCATCTGAGTGAATCCAGGAAGAGGGAAGATGCAGAGGGGTTGGAAGTGTGTGTGTGCGTGTGTGCGTGTGCGTGTGCACAGGCTGTGAGTCTTAAAAACATCTGAGTGAATCCAGGAAGAGGGAAGAGGCAGAGCGGCTGGAAGTATTTGTGTTTGTTTTTGTGTGTGTCTGTGTGTGTGTGTGTGTGTGTGTGTGTGTGTGTGCGACCGTGTGCGCACAGGCTGTGAGTCTTAAAAACATCTGAGTGTATCCAGGAAGAGAGAGGAGGCAGAGGGGCTGGAAGTGTGCATGTGTGCGTGTGTGTGTGCGTGTGCACAGGCTGTGAGTCTTAAAATCAACTGAGTGAATCCAGGAAGAGGTTAGAGGCAGAGGGGCTGGAAGTGTTTGTGTGTGTGTGTGTCCATGTGCACTTGCTGTGAGTCTTAAAAAAATCTGAGTGAATGCAGGAAGAGGGAAGAGGCAGAGGGGCTGGAAGTGTTTGTGTGTGTATGTGTGTGTGTGCGTGTGTGTGTCCGTGTGCACAGGCTGTGAGTCTAAAAATCATCTGAGTGAATCCAGGAAGAGGTTAGAGGCAGAGGGGCTGCAAGTGTTTGTGTGTCTGTGTATGTGTGTGTGTGTCCGTGTGCACAGGCTGTGAGTTTTAAAAACATCTGAGTGAATGCAGGAAGAGGGAAGAGGCAGAGGGGCTGAAAGTGTGTGTGTGTGTTTGTGCGTTTGCACAGGCTGAGAGTCTTAAAAACATCTGAGTGAATCCAGGAAGAGGGGCTGGAAGTGTGTGCGTGTGGGTGTCCGTGTGCACAGTGTGTGAGTCTTAAAAACGTCTCAGTGAATCCAGGAAGAGGGAAGAGGCAGACGGCCTGGAAATGATTATGTGTGTGTGTGCTCGTGTGTGTACAGGCTGTGAGTCATAAAAACATCTGACTGAATCCAGGAAGAGGGAGGAGGCAGAGGCGCTTGAAGTGTGTGTGTGTGTGTGTGCATGTGCATGTGCGTGTGCTCAGGCTGTGAGTCTTAAAATCGTCTGAGTGAATCCAGGAAGAGGGAAGATGCAGAGGGGTTGGAAGTTTGTGTGTGTGTGCGTGTGCACCGGCTGTGAGTCTTAAAATCATCTGAGTGAATCCAGGAAGAGGGAGGAGGCAGAGGGGCTGGAAGTATGTTTTTGTGTGTGTCTCTGTGTGTTTGTGTGTTCGTGTGTGTGTGTACCTGTGCGTGTGCACAGGCTGTGAGTCTTAAAATCATCTGAGTGAATCCAGGAAGAGGGAAGAGGCCGAGGGGCTGGAAGTGTGTGCGTGTGGGTGTGCGTGTGCACAGTGTGTGAGTCTTAAAAACGTCTCAGTGAATCCAGGAAAAGGGAAGAGGCAGAGGGCCTGGAAGTGATTGTGTGTGTGTGTGCGCGTGTGTGTACAGGCTGTGAGTCATAAAAACATCTGAGTGAATCCATGAAGAGGGAAGAGGCAGAGGGGCTGAAAGTGTTTGTGTGTGTGTGCGTGTCCATAGGCTGTGAGTCTTACAAACATCTGACTGAATCCAGGAAGAGGGAGGAGGCAGAGGGGCTTGAAGTGTGTGTGTGTGCATGTGCGTGTTTGCCCGTGAGGACAGACTGTGAGTCATAAAAACATCTAAGTGAATCCAGGAAGAGGGAAGAGGCAGAGGGGCTGGAAGTGTTTGTGTGTGTGTGTGTGCATGTGCATGTCCGTGTGCTCAGGCTGTGAGTCTTAAAATCATCTGAGTGAATCCAGGAAGAGGGAAGAGGCAGAGGGGTTGGAAGTGTGTGTGCGTGTGCGTGTGCACAGGCTGTGAGTCTTAGGTTTAGGTTTAGGTTTATTAAATTTATAGACCGCCCCCTCTCCCCGCAGAGACTCGGGGCAGTGTACAGACCGTTCATATATAAAAACAACAAAAACATGACATAAAACACCAGACAGAACAACACAAACATATCAGTCGTATATATATCACCCAAACTACATTAAATAATTAAAACAATTCTAAAACCCAATTTAAAACCCCAAAATTTTAAAAATTTAAAAAGCCATCCAGGAAGGTCAGTAGTGAGTGTTACTTGTAATTACAATTAGGCCAGGCCGGCTAGTCGAAACAGGTGGGTCTTGAGTTTCTTACGGAAGGAGCGGAGGTCCAAGGTAGTTCTAATATCGGGGGGGAGGTGTTCCAGAGGGTTGGGCCCATCACAGAGAAGGCCCTACTCCTAGGCACCGCCCGCCCGCACTGCTTAGCGGAAGGTACCCGGAGGAGTCCCTCTCTGTGAGAGCGGATTGGTCGCAGGGATGTGTGGGGTAGAATGCGATCCTTAATGCGAGTCTTAAAATCATCTGAGTGAATCCAGGAATAATAATAATAATAATAATAACTTTTATTTCTAGACCGCACCCTTTCCTAGGCAGGACTCGGGGCGGTGTACAGTCATGTTAAAACCATATACAAATACATAGACATGAACATAGACATAGACATAGACGTGGACGTAGACGGAGGAGGTAAAAAATATACTGTACAATTCTTAGTTAAAATACAAATATTAAAATTCCCTTAAAAATTCCCCAATAAAATGTTTGCCAGGAGGTGGAAGATGGAACTGTCAATCAGCTAAGCCAGCTAGTCGGAACAGGTGAGTCTTGAGCTTCTGTCGGAAGGAGCGGAGGTCATTGGTAATTCTAATATCGGGAGGGAGGTCATTCCAGAGGGTTGGGCCCATCACAGAGAAGGCTCTACTCCTAGGCGTCACCCGCTGGCACTGCTTGGCGGATGGCACCTGGAGGAGTCCCTCCCTGTGAGAGCGGATAGGTCGTAGGGATGTATGAGGTGAGATGCGGTCCCGCAGGTAACTAGGTCCCATGCCATGGAGCGCTTTGAAGATAGTAACCAACACCTTGAAACGCACCCGAAAAACCACAGGCAGCCAGTGCAGCTCGCGCAGGAATGGTGTTATGTGGGAGTATCTTGATCCTCCCATGATAACCCGCGCGGCCGCATTCTGAACTAGCTGCAGTCTTCGGGTGCATCTCAAGGGGAGCCCCATGTAGAGAGCATTGCAGTAGTCCAGGCGAGACGTCACCAGCGCATGAGTGACTGTGCGTAGGGCGTCCCGATCCAATAGGGGGCGCAATTGACGCACCAGGCGAACCTGGTGGAACGCCCCCCTCGCCACGGCTGTCAGATGGTCATCCATCGACAGCCGGGCATCAAGGAGGACGCCCAGATTGCGCGCCCGTTCCACGGGGGGCAATAATTCGCCCCCTATGGCCAGTGATGGCGTCAACTGGTTAAATCGGGGCGCCGGTAGCCACAGCCACTCAGTCTTGGAAGGGTTGAGTTTAAGTCTGTTGTCCCCCATCCAGACCCGCACGGCTTCCAAACACCGGGACAACATTTCGACGGCCTCGTTGGGGTGGTTTGGGGTGGAAATGTACAGCTGTGTATCATCAGCGTACAGATGGTATCCAACCCCAAAACCACGGATGATCTCACCCAGCGGCTTCATGTATGTGTTGAACAGGAGGGGTGAGAGGACCGAACCCTGAGGCACCCCACAAGTGAGTGGCCTCAGGGTCGACCTCTGCTCCCCTGCCAACACACACTGCGTCCGGTCGGAGAGATAGGAGCGGAACCACCGCAAAACGGTGCCCCCCACGCCCATCTCTTCCAGCCGGCGCAATAAGATACCATGGTCGATGGTATCGAAAGCCGCTGATAGATCTAATAGGACCAGGATAGAGGAACAACCCCTATCTCTGGCCCTCCATAGATCATCTACCAACGCGACCAAGGCCGTCTCCGTGCTGTGACCGGGTCGAAAGCCGGACTGGCGCGGGTCAAGATAGACTGCTTCCTCCAGGTGACGTGGGAACTGTTGCGCCACCACACTCTCTACAACCTTCGCTAAAAAGGGAAGGTTGGAGACAGGACGGTAATTAGCTAGTTCCTCCGGATCCAGGGAAGGCCTCTTGAGCAGGGGCCTCACCACCGCCTCTTTCAAGGCGGTCGGCAAGGACCCCTCCTCCAGTGAAGCGTTCACCAGACCCAGGAGCCAGCCTCGTGTAACCTCCCAGGATGCCAGTACAAGCCAGGAGGGACACGGGTCCAGTAAACATGAGGTGGCTCGCAGTCGCCCACGTAACCTGTCCAAGTCCTCGGGGGCAACAGAGTCAAACTCCTCCCAGCATGGTGTCTCAAGACTTGCTTCCGACGTCTCTCCTGGTCCACTGAAGGGGGCCCATCCACTCCGGATCTGATCGATTTTGTCCTGCAGATATTCCCCAAACTCCTCTGCTCTACCCTGCAAAGGGGCTTCCCGCGACCTCTGAAATAAGAGAGAGCGGGTCACCCGAAACAGGGCGGCAGGGCGGTTATCCGCGGACGCAATAAGAGCGGCACAGTGTCTACGTTTGGCCGCTCTTAGAGCCACAAGGTAGGTCCGTAAATAGGCTCTTACCTGTGTTCGGTCAGATTCGGAGCGTGAGGACCTCCACCTGCTTTCTAGGCGTCTCTTGTGGCGTTTCATCACCCTCAGCTCCTCGGTAAACCAAGGAGCCAGGGTGGTTCGTTGCCGCAAGAGAGGCCGCAAAGGCGCTACCCGGTCCAAGGCCCCCGCAGCCGCCTTATTCCAAGCGGCCACTAGGTCCTCCGTCCGGGAGCGGGTCAGGGCTACAGGAAATGGCCCAAGCTCCGTCTGGAACCTATCCGGTTCCATCAGTCGCTTGGGGCGGAACCATCTGGGACAATCAGGTTCCGCCTCCCCGCGGTGGGGGGTAGCGCCGGGGAAGTCGAGCCGGAGAGAAGAGTGGTCTGACCATGACAGGGGTGTGATAACTAGATCCCCTATTCCCAGATCACTCGTCCACTGTCCAGATACAAAAACAAGGTCCAGTGTGTGTCCACCCTCGTGTGTGGGGCCCTGAATTAATTGGGACAGGTCCATGGCTGTCATGGAAGCCATGAACTCCCGAGCCACCTCGGATGCTTCACCCGTCGACGGCAGATTGAAATCCCCCATAACCACAAGTTTGGGGGTATCAACTGCCGTCTCCGCGATCAGCTCGAGGAGCTCGGGCAGGGCCGCTGATGCATAGCGAGGAGCCAAGTATACAATCAGCAAGCCCAACTGCCTCCCTGGGCCCCATTTCACACCAAGGGACTCACACCCGGAGATCTGTGGCACAGTGAACTCCCTCGGTTCAAGACTCTCCCGTATAATTACCGCCACCCCACCACCCTTACCCTGGGCCCGCGGCTGATGAAATGCACGGTAGCCTGGCGGGCACATCTCCACGAGGGGCAAACCACCCTCGTGGCCCAGCCAGGTCTCCGTTATCCCTGCAAGGTCCGGCTCCCCCTCTGAGATCAACTCATTAATGAGGGGGGCCTTGTTAACAACGGACCTTGCATTGCAAAGCATCAGCCTCAGGCCCTGGCTCTGTAGGTCCTGACCACCTAGGCTGCGAGGGTTGGTACAAGCGACCGGGCGTGTCCAACAGCCACGGTCTCCCAACCGACTACGAGATTTTATTCGGTCATCGCATCCACCCCTCCCCACGACCGTTGGAATAAAACAACCCTCTGTAGGAATGTCATTTCCCCTCCCCCTCCACACTCCGCTCACTTCCTCCTTGACCTCACCTGTTCGCCTGGCTACAGTCCTCCTCCTGGCCTGATCCCTCCCACCCACCCTGGAACCCCCTAAAAAGGATAAAAAGCATTTAGTTAAAAAACCCCTGAGTCTTCGCTTCCTCCACCTCTCGGGGTTAACAAACCCGTCATTAAGGTGGGCCCTTGAGAGGGCGAAGGGCCAGATCTGCGAGAGGGGGGACTCCCGCAGCTGGAGCAAATCCAATCTCGAATATATGCTGGGATATATGCTAAAAGCCATGCAATCAGGGCCAGGGTGCCATGGATGATAAAATGAGACAGCAGGCCAGGTTCCACATCAGATGGTAAATAAAGGAATAATGAGAAGACAGCAGGAAGATGGTAAAAAAGATGGAGGCCGGGAGGCAGTCCATGATGTAAGTAGGCAGACGAATTAAATCGATGTTTGATGGGTTTTTTTCCTAGTGGGTTGATGAAAAAATGGTGGGGGTAATCACGCAGGCACACACAGTAGTTGGCTCAGAGTCAGATGTAAATAGTCACAAACAAAATGGCAAGTGGGCAGGTAGTTGTACAAAGATGTTGGTGGTTAACGAGGGGCACCTGGGCACAGTCTTAGTCTTAGTCTTAGGAGGCAGATAGCAGATGGCAGGGGTTGACGGCAGGGGTTGCTAAATCCTCTGCCTCATAGCTCTATGTCCCCTGCCCCTGGTGCCACAGGTGCCACAGGTCTCCTCCCTCTGCCAAGCTCCAGGCTCTAGGCTCTAGGCTCCAAACTCTAGGCTCCAAACTCCATAGATCTTGTCGTGGCCTGCCCACCCCCTATTTCAGCAACCCCCGGCTGCTGGATAAAGCCCCGGCGCTGCTAAAGCCAAAGCCCCGGCGCTGCTCCCGCCGGCCTTCAGCTCTCCAGCGTCGCAGGCCTCGTTCCGCCCAACCGAACGGCCTTCCGGCGGTCCTCACCCTTCCATTCGGCCCTGCTGGCATCACCAATACCGCCGTCTAGCCGCCCGGGTTGCTGGGAGCCATCGCCGCCATTCTTTTCTCTTATTCATTCTGCCTCGCTCTGCCTCGCTCCTCTCCTCCAGCCGGAAGCTCCGATCATGGCTCCGCCTCCAACGCGCCATCTCTGAGCCGATCTCGGCTTCAGCTGGGGGCAAGGTGGAACAAACTTCTTCTCCTCCTGCCTATATGACCACCCTGGAAAGCCAAATTAGGCTGTATGGAAAGCCAGGGTAGTCGCTGCTCTTAATCCTCGGCCCTCCAGATGGAAAGAGGGCCGGGGGGCACCCCCCCCTGCATCTGTGAGCTGAGAGGGAAGAGGCAGAGGGGCTAGAAGTGTTTGTGTGTCTGTGTGTGTCTGTTTCTGTGTGTGTGTGTGTGCGCCCGCATGTGCACAGGCTGTGAGTCTTAAAAACATCTGACTGAACCCAGGAAGAGGGAGGAGGCAGAGGGGCTTGAAGTGTTTGCGTGTGTGTGTGCGCGTAGGAGTAGAGCCTTCTCTGTGGCGGGCCCAGCCCTGTGGAATGACCTCCCTCCGGATATTAGGACTAAGTCTGACCGCCGCTCCTTCCGTGTAAAGCTCAAGACCCACCTATTCCAAGTAGCTGGCCTGGCTCAACCATGATCTAACTATATCGCTCCTGACGGGTTTTTATTTGTGTAATTTAATTGAATTTATTTATTTATTTAGGGGTTTTTTAATATTGTGATTTTAATTGTTTTTATCCATCAGCCCACCTCCTCCTTGTACACGTCTTAGTACACGTCTTTGTTATATCTATGTCTTGTTCAGATATGTATTTTATATGTTTTATTGTACGCCGCCCCGAGTCCTTCGGGAGAGGGTGCGGCTAAGAAATAAATATTCATTCATTCATTCATTCATGTGTGCGCATGTGCAGAGACTCTGAGTCATAAAAACATCTGAGTGAATCCAGGAAGACGGAAGAGGCAGAGGGGCTGGAAGTGTTTCTGTGTGTGTGTGTGCATGTGCATGTCCGTGTGCTAAGGCTGTGAGTCTTAAAATCATCTGAGTGAATCCAGGAAGAGGGAGGAGGCAGAGGGGCTTGAAGAGTGTGTGTTTGTGTGTGTGTGTGTGTGCGCGTGTGCACAGACTGTGAGTCATAAAAACATCTGAGTGAATCCAGGAAGAGGGAAGAGGCAGAGGGGATGGAAGTGTTTGTGTTTGTGTTTGTGTTTGTGTGTGTGTGTGTGTGTTCGCAGGCTGTGAGTCTTAAAAACATCTGACTGAATCCAGGAAAAAGGAAGAGGCAGAGGGGCTGGAATTGTGCGTGTGTGCATATGTGTGCACAGTCTGTAAGTCTTAAAAACATCTGACTGAATCCAGGAAGAGGGAGGAGGCAGAGGGGCTGGAAGTGAGTGTGTGTGTGTGCGTGTGTGCCCGTGTGCACAGGCTGTGAGTCTTAAAAACGTTTGAGTGAATCCAGGAAGAGGGAAGAGGCAGAGGGGCTGGAAGTGTGTGCAATTGTCTATGTGTTTGTGTGATTGTGCACAGGCTGTGAGTTTAAAAATGTCTGAGTGAATCCAGGAAGAGGGAAGAGGCAGAGGTGCTGGAAGTGTCTGTTGGTGTTGGTGTTTTTGTGCGTGCGTGCGCGCACAGGCTGTGAATCATAAAAACAACTGACTGAATCCCGGAAAAGGGAGGAGGCAGAGGGGCTGGTAGTGTGTGTGTGTGCGCGCGTGTGCACAGGCTGTGAGTCTCAAAAACATCTGACTGAACCCAGGAAGAGGGAGGAGGCAGAGGGGCTTGAAGAGTGTGTGTGTGTGTGCGTGTGCACAGGCTGTGAGTCTGAAAATCATCTGAGTGAATCCAGGAAGAGGCAGAGGGGCTGGAAGTATGTTTCTGTGTGTGTGCCTGTATGTTTGTGTGTGTGTCTGTGTGTGTGTGTGTGCGTGTGCACAAGCAGTGAGTCTTAAAATCATCTGAGTGAATCCAGGAAGAGGGAAAAGGCAGAGGGGTTGGAAGTGTGTGTGTATGTGTGTGTTTGTGTGTGTGTGTGTTCGCAGGCTGTGAGTCTTAAAAACATCTGACTGAATCCAAGAAAAAGGAAGAGGCAGAGGGGCTGGAATTGTGCGTGTGTGCGTATGTGTGCACAGTCTGTGAGTCTTAAAAACATCTGACTGAATCCAGGAAGAGGGAGGAGGCAGAGGGGCTTGAAGTGTGTGCAATTGTCTATGTGTTTGTGTGATTGTGCACAGACTGTGAGTCTTAAAATCATCTGAGTGAATCCAGTAAGAGGGAAGAGGCAGAGGGGCTGGAAGTATGTTTGTGTGTGTGTGTCTGTATGTTTGTGTGTGTGTCTCTCTGTGTGTGTGTGTCTCTGTGTGTGTGTGTCTCTATGTGTGAATTCAGGAAGAGGGAGGAGGCAGAGGGGCTAGAACTGTGCGTGTGTGTGTGTGCATGTCCACAGTCTGTGAGTCTTAAAAACATCTGACTGAATCCAGGAAGAGGGAGGAGGCAGAGGGGCTTGAAGTGAGTGTGTATTTGTGCGTGTGTGCCCGTGTGCACAGACTGTGAGTCATAAAAACATCTGAGTGAATCCAGGAAGAGGGAAGAGGCAGAGGGTCTGGAAGTATGTGTATGTGTGCGCGCGCATGTGCGTGTGCACAGGCTGTGAGTCTTTAAAACATCTGAGTGAATCCAGGAAAAGGGAGGATGCAGAGGGGCTGGAAGTATGTATGTGTGTGTGTGTCTGTATGTTTGTGTGTTTGTCTGTGTCTTTGTATGTGTGCGTGTGCGTGTGCACAGGCTGTGAGTCTGAAAAACATCTGAGTGAATCCAGGAAGAGGGAAGAGGCAGAGGGGCTGGAAGTCTTTGTGTGTGTGTGTGTGTGTGTGTGTGTGTGTGTGTGTGTGTGTGTTTGTTTGCGCGCAGGCTGTGAATCATAAAAACATCTGACTGAATCCAGGAAAAGGGAAGAGGCAGAGGGGCTGGAAGTGTGTGTGTGTGCGTGTGTCTGTCCGTGTGCACAGTCTGTGAGTCTTAAAAACATTTGACTGAATCCAGGAAGAGGGAGGAGGCAGAGGGGATTGAAGTGAGTGTGTGTGTGTGCATGGGTGCCCGTGTGCACAGACTGTGTGTCTTAAAAACATCTGACTGAATCAAGGAAGAGGGAGGAGGCAAAGGGGCTGGAAGTATGTGTGTGTGTGCGCGCGCGTGTGCGTGTGCACAGGCTGTGAGTCTTAAAAACATGTGAGTGAATCCAGGAAGAGGGAAGAGGCAGAGGGGCTGGAAGAGTGTGTGTGTGTGTGTGTCTGTGTGCGCAGGGTGTGAATCATAAAAACATCTGACTGAATCCAGGAAGAGGGAGGAGGCAGAGGGGCTGGAAGTATGTATGTGTGTGCGCGCGCTTGTGCGTGTGCACAGCCTGTGAGTTTTAAAAACGTGTGAGTGAAAATATCAATAGAATTAATATGCTGATTTATATATGATTATGTATTAATGTTTTATACTCAGATGTACTTTATGAGTTTGGAGGGAGGGGGGCGCCTGCCACACTTTGCAACTGCCAAAATTTGTATACCTTTCCATTTACCTTTTCCCTTATAAATGTTAAAAAAACCAATAAAATTCTTTAAAAAAAAAACAAAACACTTCCAGCCCCTCTGCCTCTTCCCTCTTCCTGGATTCACTCATATGATTTTAAGACTCACAGCCTGAGCACTCGCACACGCACACACACACACACACACTTCCAGCCCCTCTGCCTCTTCCCTCTTCCTGGATTCACTCAGATGTTTTTAAGACTCACAGCCTGTGCACACGGGCACACACGAACAAACATACACTCACTTCAAGCCCCTCTGCCTCCTCCCTCTTCCTGGATTCAGTCAGATGTTTTTAAGACTCACAGACTGTGCACTCATATGCACACACGCACACACGCACACTTCCAGCCCTTGTGCCTCTTCCCTTTTCCTGGATTCAGTCAGATGTTTTTATGATTCACAGCCTGCGCACACACACACACTCACTTCAAGCCCCTCTGCCTCCTCCCTCTTCCTGGATTCAGTCAGATGTTTTTATGATTCACAGCCTGTGCACACACAAACACAAACACTCTTCCAGCCCCTCTGCCTTTTCCCTCTTCCTGGATTCACTCACACGTTTTTAAGACTCACAGCCTGTGCACACGCGCACACACACGCACACACACACACTCACTTCAAGCCCCTCTGCCTCCTTCCTCTTCCTGGATTCACTCAGATGATTTTAAGACTCACTGCCTGTGCACACGTACACAGACACAGACAGACACAGACACACACAAACATACAGACACACACACACATACTTCCAGCCCCTCAACCTCCCTTTTCCTGTGTTTGTGTATGTGTGTGTGTGTGTGTGTGTCCGTGTGCACAGGCTGTGAGTCATAAAAACATCTGAGTGAATCCAGGAAGAGGGAAGAGGCAGAGGGGATGGAAGTGTTTGTGTGTGTCTCCGTGTGCATAGGCTGTGAGTAATAAAAACATCTGAGTGAATCCAGGAAAAGGAGGATGCAGAGGGGCTGGAAGTATGTTTGTGTGTGTGTGTGTCTGTATGTTTGTCTGTGTCTCTGTGTCTGTGTGTGTGTGTGTGGCGTGTGGGGCAGAGGGGCTGGAATTGTTTGTGCGTGTATGTGTGCGTGTGCACAGGCTGTGAGTCTTAAAAACATCTGAGTGAATCCAGGGAAAGGGAGGATGCAGAGGGGCTGGAAGTATGTGTGTGTGTGTGTGTATGTTTGTGTGTTTGTCTGTGTCTCTATGTGTGTGTGTGTACGTGTGCACAGGCATTGAGTCTTAAAATCATCTCAGTGAATCCAGGAAGAGGCAGAGGGGCTGGAAGTATGTTTGTGTGTGTTTCTCTGTGTGTTTGTGTGTGTGTGTGTGTGTGTACCTGTGCGTCTGCACAGGCTGTGAGTCTTAAAATCACCTGAGTGATTCCAGGAAGAGGGAAGGGACAGACGGGCTGGAAGTGTTTGTGTGTGTGTGCATTTGTGTGTTCGTGTGTGCGCGTGTGCACAGGCTGTGAGTCTTAAAATCATCTGAGTTAATCCAGGAACAGGGAAGAGGCAGAGGGGCTTGAAGTGTGTTTGTGTGCATGTGTGCGCGTGTGCACAGACTGTGAGTCATAAAAACATCTGAGTGAATCCAGGAAGAGGGAAGAGGCAGAGGGGCTGGAAGTGTTTGTGTGTCTGTGTGTCTGTGTATGTGTGTGTGTGCGCGGGGCGTGTGTGCGTGGTGCACAGGCTGTGAGTCTTAAAATCATCTGAGTGAATGCAGGAAGAGGGAAGAGGCAGAGGGGCTGGAAGTGTTTGTGTGTCTGTGTGTCTGTGTATGTGTGTGTGTGCACGCAGGCTGTGAATCATAAAAACTACTGACTGAATCCAGGAAGAGGGAAGAGGCAGAGGGGCTGGAAGTGTGTGTGTGTGTATGTGTGCGTGTGCGAGTGCTCAGGCTGTGAGTCTTAAAATCATATGAGTGAATCCAGGAAGAGGGAAGAGGCAGAGGGGCTAGAAGTGTTTGTGTATGTGTGTCCGTGTGCATAGGCTGTGAGTCTTAAAAACATCTGAGTGAATCCAGGAAAATGAGGATGCAGAGGGGCTGGAAGTATGTGTGTGTGTGTGTGTGTGTGTGTGTGTATTTGTTTGTGTCTCTGTGTCTGTGTGTGTGTGTGCGTGTGCACAGGCAGTGAGTCTTAAAATCATCTGAGTGAATCCAGGAAGAGGGAGGAGGCAGAGGGGCTGGAATTGTTTGTGTGTGTATGTGTGCGTGTGCACAGGCTGTGAGTCTTAAAAACATCTGAGTGAATCCAGGGAAAGGGAAGAGGCAGAGGGGCTGGAAGTGTTTGTGTGTCTGTGTCTCTGTGTATGTGTGTGTGTGCGCGCAGGCTGTGAATCATAAAAACTACTGACTGAATCCAGGAAAAGGGAAGAGGCAGAGGGGCTGGAAGTGTTTGTGTGTGTGTGTGCGTGTGTACAGTCTGTGAGTCTTAAAATCATCTGAGTGAATCCAGGAAGAGGGAAGAGGCAGAGGGGCTGGAAGTGTTTGTGTATGTGTGTCCGTGTGCACAGGCTGTGAGTCATAAAAACATCTGAGTGAATCCAGGAAAAGGAGGATGCAGAGGGGCTGGAAGTATGTGTGTGTGTGTGTGTCTGTATGTTTGTCTGTGTCTCTGTGTCTGTGTGTGTGTGCGTGTGCACAGGCTGTGAGTGTTAAAAACATCTAAGTGAATCCAGGAAAAGGGAGGATGCAGAGGGGCTGGAAGTATGTTTGTGTGTGTGTGTCTGTGTGATTGTGTTTGTGTGTGTGTGTACCTGTGCATGTGCACAGGCTGTGAGTCTTAAAATCATGTGAGTGATTCCAGGAAGAGGGAAGTGGCAGACGGGCTGGAAGTGTTTGTTTGTGCGCGTGTGTGTGCGTGTGCACAGGCTGTGAGTCTTAAAAACATGTGAGTGAATCCAGGAAGAGGGAAGAGGCAGAGGGGCTGGAAGAGAGTGTGTGTGTGTGTGTGTCTGTGTGCGCAGGGTGTGAATCATAAAAACATCTGACTGAATCCAGGAAGAGGGAGGAGGCAGAGGGGCTGGAAGTATGTATGTGTGTGCGCGCGCTTGTGCGTGTGCACAGCCTGTGAGTTTTAAAAACGTGTGAGTGAAAATATCAATAGAATTAATATGCTGATTATATATGATTATGTATTAATGTTTTATACTCAGATGTACTTTATGAGTTTGGAGGGAGGGGGCGCCTGCCACACTTTGCAACTGCCAAAATTTGTATACCTTTCCATTTACCTTTTCCCTTATAAATGTTAAAAAAACCAATAAAATTCTTTAAAAAAAAAAAAAAACACTTCCAGCCCCTCTGCCTCTTCCCTCTTCCTGGATTCACTCATATGATTTTAAGACTCACAGCCTGAGCACTCGCACACGCACACACACACACACACTTCCAGCCCCTCTGCCTCTTCCCTCTTCCTGGATTCACTCAGATGTTTTTAAGACTCACAGCCTGTGCACACGGGCACACACGAACAAACATACACTCACTTCAAGCCCCTCTGCCTCCTCCCTCTTCCTGGATTCAGTCAGATGTTTTTAAGACTCACAGACTGTGCACTCATATGCACACACGCACACACGCACACTTCCAGCCCTTGTGCCTCTTCCCTTTTCCTGGATTCAGTCAGATGTTTTTATGATTCACAGCCTGCGCACACACACACACACTCACTTCAAGCCCCTCTGCCTCCTCCCTCTTCCTGGATTCAGTCAGATGTTTTTATGATTCACAGCCTGTGCACACACAAACACAAACACTCTTCCAGCCCCTCTGCCTTTTCCCTCTTCCTGGATTCACTCACACGTTTTTAAGACTCACAGCCTGTGCACACGCGCACACACACGCACACACACACACTCACTTCAAGCCCCTCTGCCTCCTTCCTCTTCCTGGATTCACTCAGATGATTTTAAGACTCACTGCCTGTGCACACGTACACACACACAGACAGACACAGACACACACAAACATACAGACACACACACACATACTTCCAGCCCCTCAACCTCCCTTTTCCTGTGTTTGTGTATGTGTGTGTGTGTGTGTGTCCGTGTGCACAGGCTGTGAGTCATAAAAACATCTGAGTGAATCCAGGAAGAGGGAAGAGGCAGAGGGGATGGAAGTGTTTGTGTGTGTCTCCGTGTGCATAGGCTGTGAGTAATAAAAACATCTGAGTGAATCCAGGAAAAGGAGGATGCAGAGGGGCTGGAAGTATGTTTGTGTGTGTGTGTCTGTATGTTTGTCTGTGTCTCTGTGTCTGTGTGTGTGTGTGTGCGTGTGGGGCAGAGGGGCTGGAATTGTTTGTGCGTGTATGTGTGCGTGTGCACAGGCTGTGAGTCTTAAAAACATCTGAGTGAATCCAGGGAAAGGGAGGATGCAGAGGGGCTGGAAGTATGTGTGTGTGTGTGTGTATGTTTGTGTGTTTGTCTGTGTCTCTATGTGTGTGTGTGTACGTGTGCACAGGCATTGAGTCTTAAAATCATCTCAGTGAATCCAGGAAGAGGCAGAGGGGCTGGAAGTATGTTTGTGTGTGTTTCTCTGTGTGTTTGTGTGTGTGTGTGTGTGTGTGTACCTGTGCGTCTGCACAGGCTGTGAGTCTTAAAATCACCTGAGTGATTCCAGGAAGAGGGAAGGGACAGACGGGCTGGAAGTGTTTGTGTGTGTGTGCATTTGTGTGTTCGTGTGTCGCGCGTGTGCACAGGCTGTGAGTCTTAAAATCATCTGAGTTAATCCAGGAACAGGGAAGAGGCAGAGGGGCTTGAAGTGTGTTTGTGTGCATGTGTGCGCGTGTGCACAGACTGTGAGTCATAAAAACATCTGAGTGAATCCAGGAAGAGGGAAGAGGCAGAGGGGCTGGAAGTGTTTGTGTGTCTGTGTGTCTGTGTATGTGTGTGTGTGCGCGGGCGTGTGTGCGTGTGCACAGGCTGTGAGTCTTAAAATCATCTGAGTGAATGCAGGAAGAGGGAAGAGGCAGAGGGGCTGGAAGTGTTTGTGTGTCTGTGTGTCTGTGTATGTGTGTGTGTGCACGCAGGCTGTGAATCATAAAAACTACTGACTGAATCCAGGAAGAGGGAAGAGGCAGAGGGGCTGGAAGTGTGTGTGTGTATGTGTGCGTGTGCGAGTGCTCAGGCTGTGAGTCTTAAAATCATATGAGTGAATCCAGGAAGAGGGAAGAGGCAGAGGGGCTAGAAGTGTTTGTGTATGTGTGTCCGTGTGCATAGGCTGTGAGTCTTAAAAACATCTGAGTGAATCCAGGAAAATGAGGATGCAGAGGGGCTGGAAGTATGTGTGTGTGTGTGTGTGTGTGTGTATATTTGTTTGTGTCTCTGTGTCTGTGTGTGTGTGTGCGTGTGCACAGGCAGTGAGTCTTAAAATCATCTGAGTGAATCCAGGAAGAGGGAGGAGGCAGAGGGGCTGGAATTGTTTGTGTGTGTATGTGTGCGTGTGCACAGGCTGTGAGTCTTAAAAACATCTGAGTGAATCCAGGGAAAGGGAAGAGGCAGAGGGGCTGGAAGTGTTTGTGTGTCTGTGTGTCTGTGTATGTGTGTGTGTGCGCGCAGGCTGTGAATCATAAAAACTACTGACTGAATCCAGGAAAAGGGAAGAGACAGAGGGGCTGGAAGTGTTTGTGTGTGTGTGTGCGTGTGTACAGTCTGTGAGTCTTAAAATCATCTGAGTGAATCCAGGAAGAGGGAAGAGGCAGAGGGGCTGGAAGTGTGTGTGTGTGTATGTGTGTGTGTGTGCGCTCAGGCTGTGAGTCTTAAAATCATATGAGTGAATCCAGGAAGAGGGAAGAGGCAGAGGGGCTGGAAGTGTTTGTGTATGTGTGTCCGTGTGCACAGGCTGTGAGTCATAAAAACATCTGAGTGAATCCAGGAAAAGGAGGATGCAGAGGGGCTGGAAGTATGTGTGTGTGTGTGTGTCTGTATGTTTGTCTGTGTCTCTGTGTCTGTGTGTGTGTGCGTGTGCACAGGCTGTGAGTGTTAAAAACATCTAAGTGAATCCAGGAAAAGGGAGGATGCAGAGGGGCTGGAAGTATGTTTGTGTGTGTGTGTCTGTGTGATTGTGTTTGTGTGTGTGTGTACCTGTGCATGTGCACAGGCTGTGAGTCTTAAAATCATGTGAGTGATTCCAGGAAGAGGGAAGTGGCAGACGGGCTGGAAGTGTTTGTTTGTGCGCGTGTGTGTGCGTGTGCACAGGCTGTGAGTCTTAAAAACATGTGAGTGAATCCAGGAAGAGGGAAGAGGCAGAGGGGCTGGAAGAGTGTGTGTGTGTGTGTGTCTGTGTGCGCAGGGTGTGAATCATAAAAACATCTGACTGAATCCAGGAAGAGGGAGGAGGCAGAGGGGCTGGAAGTATGTATGTGTTGTGCGCGCGCGCTTGTGCGTGTGCACAGCCTGTGAGTTTTAAAAACGTGTGAGTGAAAAATATCAATAGAATTAATATGCTGATTATATATGATTATGTATTAATGTTTTATACTCAGATGTACTTTATGAGTTTGGAGGGAGGGGGCGCCTGCCACACTTTGCAACTGCCAAAATTTGTATACCTTTCCATTTACCTTTTCCCTTATAAATGTTAAAAAAAACCAATAAAATTCTTTAAAAAAAAAAAAAAAACACTTCCAGCCCCTCTGCCTCTTCCCTCTTCCTGGATTCACTCATATGATTTTAAGACTCACAGCCTGAGCACTCGCACACACGCACACACACACACACACACTTCCAGCCCCTCTGCCTCTTCCCTCTTCCTGGATTCACTCAGATGTTTTTAAGACTCACAGCCTGTGCACACGGGCACACACGAACAAACATACACTCACTTCAAGCCCCTCTGCCTCCTCCCTCTTCCTGGATTCAGTCAGATGTTTTTAAGACTCACAGACTGTGCACTCATATGCACACACGCACACACGCACACTTCCAGCCCTTGTGCCTCTTCCCTTTTCCTGGATTCAGTCAGATGTTTTTATGATTCACAGCCTGCGCACACACACACACACTCACTTCAAGCCCCTCTGCCTCCTCCCTCTTCCTGGATTCAGTCAGATGTTTTTATGATTCACAGCCTGTGCACACACAAACACAAACACTCTTCCAGCCCCTCTGCCTTTTCCCTCTTCCTGGATTCACTCACACGTTTTTAAGACTCACAGCCTGTGCACACGCGCACACACACGCACACACACACACTCACTTCAAGCCCCTCTGCCTCCTTCCTCTTCCTGGATTCACTCAGATGATTTTAAGACTCACTGCCTGTGCACACGTACACACACACAGACAGACACAGACACACACAAACATACAGACACACACACACATACTTCCAGCCCCTCAACCTCCCTTTTCCTGTGTTTGTGTATGTGTGTGTGTGTGTGTGTCCGTGTGCACAGGCTGTGAGTCATAAAAACATCTGAGTGAATCCAGGAAGAGGGAAGAGGCAGAGGGGATGGAAGTGTTTGTGTGTGTCTCCGTGTGCATAGGCTGTGAGTAATAAAAACATCTGAGTGAATCCAGGAAAAGGAGGATGCAGAGGGGCTGGAAGTATGTTTGTGTGTGTGTGTCTGTATGTTTGTCTGTGTCTCTGTGTCTGTGTGTGTGTGTGTGCGTGTGGGGCAGAGGGGCTGGAATTGTTTGTGCGTGTATGTGTGCGTGTGCACAGGCTGTGAGTCTTAAAAACATCTGAGTGAATCCAGGGAAAGGGAGGATGCAGAGGGGCTGGAAGTATGTGTGTGTGTGTGTGTATGTTTGTGTGTTTGTCTGTGTCTCTATGTGTGTGTGTGTACGTGTGCACAGGCATTGAGTCTTAAAATCATCTCAGTGAATCCAGGAAGAGGCAGAGGGGCTGGAAGTATGTTTGTGTGTGTTTCTCTGTGTGTTTGTGTGTGTGTGTGTGTGTGTACCTGTGCGTCTGCACAGGCTGTGAGTCTTAAAATCACCTGAGTGATTCCAGGAAGAGGGAAGGGACAGACGGGCTGGAAGTGTTTGTGTGTGTGTGCATTTGTGTGTTCGTGTGTCCGCGTGTGCACAGGCTGTGAGTCTTAAAATCATCTGAGTTAATCCAGGAACAGGGAAGAGGCAGAGGGGCTTGAAGTGTGTTTGTGTGCATGTGTGCGCGTGTGCACAGACTGTGAGTCATAAAAACATCTGAGTGAATCCAGGAAGAGGGAAGAGGCAGAGGGGCTGGAAGTGTTTGTGTGTCTGTGTGTCTGTGTATGTGTGTGTGTGCGCGGGCGTGTGTGCGTGTGCACAGGCTGTGAGTCTTAAAATCATCTGAGTGAATGCAGGAAGAGGGAAGAGGCAGAGGGGCTGGAAGTGTTTGTGTGTCTGTGTGTCTGTGTATGTGTGTGTGTGCACGCAGGCTGTGAATCATAAAAACTACTGACTGAATCCAGGAAGAGGGAAGAGGCAGAGGGGCTGGAAGTGTGTGTGTGTATGTGTGCGTGTGCGAGTGCTCAGGCTGTGAGTCTTAAAATCATATGAGTGAATCCAGGAAGAGGGAAGAGGCAGAGGGGCTAGAAGTGTTTGTGTATGTGTGTCCGTGTGCATAGGCTGTGAGTCTTAAAAACATCTGAGTGAATCCAGGAAAATGAGGATGCAGAGGGGCTGGAAGTGTGTGTGTGTGTGTGTGTGTGTGTGTGTGTGTGTGTGTGTGTGTGTGTATTTGTTTGTGTCTCTGTGTCTGTGTGTGTGTGTGCGTGTGCACAGGCAGTGAGTCTTAAAATCATCTGAGTGAATCCAGGAAGAGGGAGGAGGCAGAGGGGCTGGAATTGTTTGTGTGTGTATGTGTGCGTGTGCACAGGCTGTGAGTCTTAAAAACATCTGAGTGAATCCAGGGAAAGGGAAGAGGCAGAGGGGCTGGAAGTGTTTGTGTGTCTGTGTGTCTGTGTATGTGTGTGTGTGCGCGCAGGCTGTGAATCATAAAAACTACTGACTGAATCCAGGAAAAGGGAAGAGGCAGAGGGGCTGGAAGTGTTTGTGTGTGTGTGTGCGTGTGTACAGTCTGTGAGTCTTAAAATCATCTGAGTGAATCCAGGAAGAGGGAAGAGGCAGAGGGGCTGGAAGTGTGTGTGTGTGTATGTGTGTGTGTGTGCGCTCAGGCTGTGAGTCTTAAAATCATATGAGTGAATCCAGGAAGAGGGAAGAGGCAGAGGGGCTGGAAGTGTTTGTGTATGTGTGTCCGTGTGCACAGGCTGTGAGTCATAAAAACATCTGAGTGAATCCAGGAAAAGGAGGATGCAGAGGGGCTGGAAGTATGTGTGTGTGTGTGTGTCTGTATGTTTGTCTGTGTCTCTGTGTCTGTGTGTGTGTGCGTGTGCACAGGCTGTGAGTGTTAAAAACATCTAAGTGAATCCAGGAAAAGGGAGGATGCAGAGGGGCTGGAAGTATGTTTGTGTGTGTGTGTCTGTGTGATTGTGTTTGTGTGTGTGTGTACCTGTGCATGTGCACAGGCTGTGAGTCTTAAAATCATGTGAGTGATTCCAGGAAGAGGGAAGTGGCAGACGGGCTGGAAGTGTTTGTTTGTGCGCGTGTGTGTGCGTGTGCACAGGCTGTGATTCTTAAAAACGTGTGAGTGAATCCAGGAAGAGGGAAGAGGCAGAGGTGCTGGAAGTGTGTGTGTGTGTGTGTGTGCGCGCAGGCTGTGAATCAAAAAGACATCTGACTGAATCCAGGGAAAGGGAGGAGGCAGAGGGGCTGGTAATGTGTGTGTGTGTATGTGTTTGTGTGCGAGTGCTCAGGCTGTGAGTCTTAAAATCATATAAGTGAATACTGGAAGAGGGAAGAGGCAGAAGGGCTGGAAGTGTTTGTGTGTTTGTGTGTGTGTGTGTGCGCGCAGGCTGTGAATCAAAAAGACATCTGACTGAATCCAGGGAAAGGGAGGAGGCAGAGGGGCTGGTAGTGTGTGTGTGTGTATGTGTTTGTGTGCGAGTGCTCAGGCTGTGAGTCTTAAAATCATATAAGTGAATACTGGAAGAGGGAAGAGGCAGAAGGGCTGGAAGTGTTTGTGTGTTTGTGTGTGTGTGTGTTCGCAGCCTGTGAATCATAAAAACATCTGACTGAATCCAGGAAAAGGGAAGTGGCAGAGGGGCTGGAAGTGTTCGTGTGTGTGCGTGTGTGTGCGTGCATGTGTGTTTGCGTGTGTACAGTCTGTGAGTCTTAAAATCATCTGAGTGAATCCAGGAAGAGGGAAGAGGCAGAGGGGCTGGAAGTGTGTGTGTGTGTATGTGTGCGTGTGCGAGTGCTCAGGCTGTGAGTCTTAAAATCATATGAGTGAATCCAGGAAGAGGGAAGAGGCAGAGGGGCTGGAAGTGTTTGTGTATGTGTGTCCGTGTGCACAGGCTGTGAGTCATAAAAACATCTGAGTGAATCCAGGAAAAGGAGGATGCAGAGGGGCTGGAAGTATGTGTGTGTGTGTGTGTCTGTATGTTTGTCTGTGTCTCTGTGTCTGTGTGTGTGTGTGTGCGTGTGCACAGGCTGTGAGTGTTAAAAACATCTAAGTGAATCCAGGAAAAGGGAGGATGCAGAGGGGCTGGAAGTATGTTTGTGTGTGTGTGTCTGTGTGATTGTGTTTGTGTGTGTGTGTACCTGTGCATGTGCACAGGCTGTGAGTCTTAAAATCATGTGAGTGATTCCAGGAAGAGGGAAGTGGCAGACGGGCTGGAAGTGTTTGTTTGTGCGTGTGTGTGCGCGTGTGCACAGACTGTGAGTCATAAAAACATCTGAGTGAATCCAGGAAGAGGGAAGTGGCAGAGGGGCTGGAACTATGTGTGTGTGTGCGCGCGTGTGTGCGTGTGCACAGGCTGTGATTCTTAAAAACGTGTGAGTGAATCCAGGAAGAGGGAAGAGGCAGAGGGGCTTGAAGTGTTTGTTTGTGCGCGTGTGTGCGCGTGTGCACAGACTGTGAGTCATAAAAACATCTGAGTGAATCAAGGAAGATGGAAGTGTCAGAGGGGCTGGAACTATGTGTGTGCGTGCGCGCGTGTGTGCGTGTGCACAGGCTGTGATTCTTAAAAACGTGTGAGTGAATCCAGGAAGAGGGAAGAGGCAGAGGTGCTGGAAGTGTGTGTGTGTGTGTGCGTGTGCGTGCAGGCTGTGAATCAAAAAGACATCTGACTGAATCCAGGGAAAGGGAGGAGGCAGAGGGCCTGGTAGTGTGTGTGTGTGTATGTGTTTGTGTTCGAGTGCACAGGCTGTGAGTCTTAAAATCATATAAGTGAATACTGGAAGAGGGAGGAGGCAGAAGGGCTGGAAGTGTTTGTGTGTTTGTGTGTGTGTGTGTTCGCAGCCTGTGAATCATAAAAACATCTGACTGAATCCAGGAAAAGGGAAGTGGCAGAGGGGCTGGAAGTGTTCGTGTGTGTGCGTGAGTGTGTGTTTGCGTGTGCACAAGCTGTGAGACTTAAAATCATCTGAGTGAATCCAGGAAGAGGGAAGAGGCAGAGGGGCTGGAAGTGTGTGTGTGTGTATGTGTGCGTGTGCGAGTGCTCAGGCTGTGAGTCTTAAAATCAAATGAGTGAATCCAGGAAGAGGGAAGAGGCAGAGGGGCTGGAAGTGTTTGTGTATGTGTGTCCGTGTGCACAGGCTGTGAGTCATAAAAACATCTGAGTGAATCCAGGAAAAGGAGGATGCAGAGGGGCTGGAAGTATGTGTGTGTGTGTGTGTCTGTATGTTTGTCTGTGTCTCTGTGTCTGTGTGTGTGTGTGTGCGTGTGCACAGGCTGTGAGTGTTAAAAACATCTAAGTGAATCCAGGAAAAGGGAGGATGCAGAGGTGCTGGAAGTATGTTTGTGTGTGTGTGTCTGTGTGATTGTTTTTGTGTGTGTTTGTACCTGTGCATGTGCACAGGCTGTGAGTCTTAAAATCATGTGAGTGATTCCAGGAAGAGGGAAGGGGCAGACGGGCTGGAAGTGTTTGTGTGTGTGTGCATTTGTGTGTGCGCGTGTGTGCCCGTGTGCACAGGCTGTGAGTCTTAAAATCATCTGAGTGAATCCAGGAAGAGGGAAGAGGCAGAGGGGCTTGAAGTTTTTGTTTGTGCGCGTGTGTGCGCGTGTGCACAGACTGTGAGTCATAAAAACATCTGAGTGAATCCAGGAAGAGGGAAGTGGCAGAGGGGCTGGAACTATGTGTGTGTGTGCGCGCCTGTGTGCGTGTGCACAGGCTGTGATTCTTAAAAATGTGTGAGTGAATCCAGGAAGAGGGAAGAGGCAGAGGTGCTGGAAGTGTGTGTGTATGTGTGTGTGTGTGTGTGTGTGTGCGTGCAGGCTGTGAATCAAAAAGACATCTGACTGAATCCAGGGAAAGGGAGGAGGCAGAGGGGCTGGAAGTGTGTGTGTGTGCGTGTGTCTGTCCGTGTGCACAGGCTGTGAGTCTTAAAATCATCTGAGTGAATCCAGGAAGAGGGAAGAGGCAGAGGGGCTTGAAGTGTTTGTTTGTGCGCGTGTGTGCGCGTGTGCACAGACTGTGAGTCATAAAAACATCTGAGTGAATCCAGGAAGAGGGAAGTGGCAGAGGGGCTGGAACTATGTGTGTGTGTGCGCGCCTGTGTGCGTGTGCACAGGCTGTGATTCTTAAAAACGTGTGAGTGAATCCAGGAAGAGGGAAGAGGCAGAGGTGCTGGAAGTGTGTGTGTGTGTGTGTGTGTGTGTGTGCACGCAGGCTGTGAATCAAAAAGACATCTGTCTGAATCCAGGGAAAGGGAGGAGGCAGAGGGGCTGGTAGTGTGTGTGTGTGTGTATGTGTTTGTGGGCGAGTGCTCAGGCTGTGAGTCTTAAAATCATATAAGTGAATACTGGAAGAGGGAAGAGGCAGAAGGGCTGGAAGTGTTTGTGTGTTTGTGTGTGTGTGTGTTCGCAGGCTGTGAATCATAAAAACATCTGACTGAATCCAGGAAAAGGGAAGTGGCAGAGGGGCTGGAAGTATTCGTGTGTGTGCGTGTGTGTGCGTGCGTGTGTGTTTGCGTGTGCACAGGCTGCGAGACTTAAAATCATCTGAGTGAATCCAGGAAGAGGGAAGAGGCAGAGGGGCTGGAAGTGTTTGTGTGTGTGTGTCCGTGTGCACAGGCTGTGAGTCTTAAAATCATCTGAGTGAATCCAGGAAGAGGGAAGAGGCAGAGGGGCTTGAAGTTTTTGTTTGTGCGCGTGTGTGCGCGTGTGCACAGACTGTGAGTCATAAAAACATCTGAGTGAATCCAGGAAGAGGGAAGTGGCAGAGGGGCTGGAACTATGTGTGTGTGTGCGCGCCTGTGTGCGTGTGCACAGGCTGTGATTCTTAAAAATGTGTGAGTGAATCCAGGAAGAGTGAAGAGGCAGAGGTGCTGGAAGTGTGTGTGTATGTGTGTGTGTGTGTGTGTGTGCGTGCAGGCTGTGAATCAAAAAGACATCTGACTGAATCCAGGGAAAGGGAGGAGGCAGAGGGGCTGGAAGTGTGTGTGTGTGCGTGTGTCTGTCCGTGTGCACAGGCTGTGAGTAGTAAAATCATCTGAGTGAATCCAGGAAGAGGGAAGAGGCAGAGGGGCTTGAAGTGTTTGTTTGTGCGCGTGTGTGCGCGTGTGCACAGACTGTGAGTCATAAAAACATCTGAGTGAATCCAGGAAGAGGGAAGTGGCAGAGGGGCTGGAACTATGTGTGTGTGTGCGCGCCTGTGTGCGTGTGCACAGGCTGTGATTCTTAAAAAAGTGTGAGTGAATCCAGGAAGAGGGAAGTGGCAGAGGGGCTGGAACTATGTGTGTGTGTGCGCGCCTGTGTGCGTGTGCACAGGCTGTGATTCTTAAAAACGTGTGAGTGAATCCAGGAAGAGGGAAGAGGCAGAGGTGCTGGAAGTGTGTGTGTGTGTGTGTGTGTGTGTGTGTGTGTGCACGCAGGCTGTGAATCAAAAAGACATCTGTCTGAATCCAGGTAAAGGGAGGAGGCAGAGGGGCTGGTAGTGTGTGTGTGTGTGTATGTGTTTGTGGGCGAGTGCTCAGGCTGTGAGTCTTAAAATCATATAAGTGAATACTGGAAGAGGGAAGAGGCAGAAGGGCTGGAAGTGTTTGTGTGTTTGTGTGTGTGTGTGTTCGCAGGCTGTGAATCATAAAAACATCTGACTGAATCCAGGAAAAGGGAAGTGGCAGAGGGGCTGGAAGTATTCGTGTGTGTGCGTGTGTGTGCGTGCGTGTGTGTTTGCGTGTGCACAGGCTGCGAGACTTAAAATCATCTGAGTGAATCCAGGAAGAGGGAAGAGGCAGAGGGGCTGGAAGTGTTTGTGTGTGTGTGTCCGTGTGCACAGGCTGTTAGTCTTAAAAACATCTGAGTGAATCCAGGAAGAGGGAAGAGGCAGAGGGGATGGAAGAGTTTGTGTGTGTGTGTGCGCAGGCTGTGAATCATAAAAACATCTGACTGAATCCAGGAAACGGGAAGAATCACAGGGGCTGGAAGTGTGCGTGTGTGCGTGTGTGTGTACGTGTGTACAGTCTGTGAGTCTAAAAAACATCTGACTGAATCCAGGAAGAGGGAGGAGGGACAGGGGCTTGAAGTGAGTGTGTGTGTGTGCGTGTGCACAGGCTGTGAGTGTTAAAAACATCTAAGTGAATCCAGGAAAAGGGAGGATGCAGAGGGGCTGGAAGAATGTTTGTGTGTGTGTGTCTGTGTGATTGTATTTGTGTGTGTGTGTACCTGTGCATGTGCACAGGCTGTGAGTCTTAAAATCATGTGAGTGATTCCAGGAAGAGGGAAGTGGCAGACGGGCTGGAACTATGTGTGTGTGTGCGCGCGTGTGTGCGTGTGCACAGGCTGTGATTCTTAAAAAGGTGTGAGTGAATCCAGGAAGAGGGAAGAGGCAGAGGTCCTGGAAGTGTGTGTGTGTGTGTGTGTGCGCGCAGGCTGTGAATCAAAAAGACATCTGACTGAATCCAGGGAAAGGGAGGAGGCAGAGGGCCTGGTAGTGTGTGTGTGTGTATGTGTTTGTGTGCGAGTGCTCAGGCTGTGAGTCTTAAAATCATATAAGTGAATACTGGAAGAGGGAAGAGGCAGAAGGGCTGGAAGTGTTTGTGTGTTTGTGTGTGTGTGTGTTCGCAGCCTGTGAATCATAAAAACATCTGACTGAATCCAGGAAAAGGGAAGTGGCAGAGGGGCTTGAAGTGTTCGTGTGTGTGCGTTTGTGTGCGTGCGTGTGTGTTTGCGTGTGCACAGGCTGTGAGACTTAAAATCATCTGAGTGAATCCAGGAAGAGGGAAGAGGCAGAGGGGCTGGAAGTGTGAGTGTGTGTTTGTGTGCGTGTGCGAGTGCTCAGGCTGTGAGTCTTAAAATCATATGAGTGAATGCAGGAAGATGGAAGAGGCAGAGGGGCTGGAAGTGTTTGTGTATGTGTGTCCCTGTGCACAGGCTGTGAGTCATAAAAACATCTGAGTGAATCCAGGAAAAGGAGGATGCAGAGGGGCTGGAAGTATGTTTGTGTGTGTGTGTGTCTGTATGTTTGTCTGTGTCTCTGTGTCTGTGTGTGTGTGTGTGTGCGTGTGCACAGGCTGTGAGTGTTAAAAACATCTAAGTGAATCCAGGAAAAGGGAGGATGCAGACGGGCTGGAAGTATGTTTGTCTGTGTGTGTCTGTGTGATTGTGTTTGTGTGTGTTTGTACCTGTGCATGTGCACAGGCTGTGAGTCTTAAAATCATGTGAGTGATTCCAGGAAGAGGGAAGGGTAGACGGGCTGGAAGTGTTTGTGTGTGTGTGCATTTGTGTGTGCCCGTGTGCACAGGCTGTGAGTCTTAAAATCATCTGAGTGAATCCAGGAAGAGGGAAGTGGCAGAGGGGCTGGAACTATGTGTGTGTGCGCGCGCCTGTGTGCGTGTGCACAGACTGTGAGTCATAAAAACATCTGAGTGAATCCAGGAAGAGGGAAGTGGCAGAGGGGCTGGAACTATGTGTGTGTGCGCGCGCCTGTGTGCGTGTGCACAGGCTGTGATTCTTAAAAACGTGTGAGTGAATCCAGGAAGAGGGAAGAGGCAGAGGTGCTGGAAGTGTCTGTGTGTGTGTGTGTGTGTGCGCGCAGGCTGTGAATCAAAAAGACATCTGACTGAATCCAGGGAAAGGGAGGAGGCAGAGGGGCTGGTAGTGTGTGTGTGTGTATGTGTTTGTGTGCGAGTGCTCAGGCTGTGAGTCTTAAAATCATATAAGTGAATATTGGAAGAGGGAAGAGGCAGAAGGGCTGGAAGTGTTTGTGTGTTTGTGTGTGTGTGTGTTCACAGGCTGTGAATCATAAAAACATCTGACTGAATCCAGGAAAAGGGAAGTGGCAGAGGGGCTGGAAGTGTTCGTGTGTGTGCGTGTTTGTGCGTGCGTGTGTGTTTGCGTGTGCACAGGCTGTGAGACTTAAAATCATCTGAGTGAATCCAGGAAGAGGGAAGAGGCAGAGGGCCTGGAAGTGTTTGTGTGTCTGTGTCCGTGTGCACAGGCTGTTAGTCTTAAAAACATCTGAGTGAATCCAGGAAGAGGGAAGAGGCAGAGGGGATGGAAGAGTTTGTGTGTGTGTGTGCGCGCAGGCTGTGAATCATAAAAACATCTGACTGAATCCAGGAAACGGGAAGAGGCACATGGGCTGGAAGTGTGCGTGTGTGCGTGTGTGTGTACGTGTGTACAGTCTGTGAGTCTAAAAAACATCTGACTGAATCCAGGAAGAGGGCTGAGGGACAGGGGCTTGAAGTGAGTGTGTGTGTGTGCGTGTGCACAGGCTCTGAGTGTTAAAAACATCTAAGTGAATCCAGGAAAAGGGAGGATGCAGAGGGGCTGGAAGTATGTTTGTGTGTGTGTGTCTGTGTGATTGTGTTTGTGTGTGTGTGTACCTGTGCATGTGCACAGGCTGTGAGTCTTAAAATCATGTGAGTGATTCCAGGAAGAGGGAAGGGGCAGACGGGCTGGAAATGTTTGTGTGTGTGTGCATTTGTGTGTGCGTGTGTGCGCGTGTGCACAGGCGGTGAGTCTTAAAAACATCTGAGTGAATCCAGGAAGAGGGAAGTGGCAGAGGGGCTGAAACTATGTGTGTGTGCGCGCGTGTGTGTGCGTGTGCACAGGCTGTGATTCTTAAAAAGGTGTGAGTGAATCCAGGAAGAGGGAAGAGGCAGAGGTGCTGGAACTGTGTGTGTGTGTGTGTTTGCGCGCAGGCTGTGAATCAAAAAGACATCTGACTGAATCCAGGGAAAGGGAGGAGGCAGAGGGCCTGGTAGTGTGTGTGTGTGTATGTGTTTGTGTGCGAGTGCTCAGGCTGTGAGTCTTAAAATCATATAAGTGAATACTGGAAGAGGGAAGAGGCAGAAGGGCTGGAAGTGTTTGTGTGTTTGTGTGTGTGTGTGTTCGCAGCCTGTGAATCATAAAAACATCTGACTGAATCCAGGAAAAGGGAAGTGGCAGAGGGGCTTGAAGTGTTCGTGTGTGTGCGTTTGTGTGCGTGCGTGTGTGTTTGCGTGTGCACAGGCTGTGAGACTTAAAATCATCTGAGTGAATCCAGGAAGAGGGAAGAGGCAGAGGGGCTGGAAGTGTGAGTGTGTGTATGTGTGCGTGTGCGAGTGCTCAGGCTGTGAGTCTTAAAATCATATGAGTGAATGCAGGAAGATGGAAGAGGCAGAGGGGCTGGAAGTGTTTGTGTATGTGTGTCCGTGTGCACAGGCTGTGAGTCATAAAAACATCTGAGTGAATCCAGGAAAAGGAGGATGCAGAGGGGCTGGAAGTATGTTTGTGTGTGTGTGTGTCTGTATGTTTGTCTGTGTCTCTGTGTCTGTGTGTGTGTGTGTGTGCGTGTGCACAGGCTGTGAGTGTTAAAAACATCTAAGTGAATCCAGGAAAAGGGAGGATGCAGACGGGCTGGAAGTATGTTTGTCTGTGTGTGTCTGTGTGATTGTGTTTGTGTGTGTTTGTACCTGTGCATGTGCACAGGCTGTGAGTCTTAAAATCATGTGAGTGATTCCAGGAAGAGGGAAGGGTAGACGGGCTGGAAGTGTTTGTGTGTGTGTGCATTTGTGTGTGCCCGTGTGCACAGGCTGTGAGTCTCAAAATCATCTGAGTGAATCCAGGAAGAGGGAAGAGGCAGAGGGGCTTGAAGTGTTTGTTTGTGCGCGTGTGTGCGCGTGTGCACAGACTGTGAGTCATAAAAACATCTGAGTGAATCCAGGAAGAGGGAAGTGGCAGAGGGGCTGGAACTATGTGTGTGTGTGTGTGCGCGCGTGTGTGCGTGTGCACAGGCTGTGATTCTTAAAAAGGTGTGAGTGAATCCAGGAAGAGGGAAGAGGCAGAGGTGCTGGAAGTGTGTGTGTGTGTGTTTGCGCGCAGGCTGTGAATCAAAAAGACATCTGACTGAATCCAGGGAAAGGGAGGAGGCAGAGGGGCTGGTAGTGTGTGTGTGTGTATGTGTTTGTGTGCGAGTGCTCAGGCTGTGAGTCTTAAAATCATATAAGTGAATACTGGAAGAGGGAAGAGGCAGAAGGGCTGGAAGTGTTTGTGTGTTTGTGTGTGTGTGTGTTCGCAGGCTGTGAATCATAAAAACATCTGAGTGAATCCAGGAAGAGGGAAGTGGCAGAGGGGCTGGAACTATGTGTGTGTGTGCGCGCGTGTGTGCGTGTGCACAGGCTGTAATTCTTAAAAACGTGTGAGTGAATCCAGGAAGAGGGAAGAGGCAGAGGTGCTGGAAGTGTGTGTGTGTGTGTGTGCGCGCAGGCTGTGAATCAAAAAGACATCTGACTGAATCCAGGGAAAGGGAAGTGGCAGAGGGGCTGGAAGTGTTCGTGTGTGTGCGTGTGTGTGCGTGCGTGTGTGTTTGCGTATGCACAGGCTGTGAGACTTAAAATCATCTGAGTGAATCCAGGAAGAGGGAAGAGGCAGAGGGGCTGGAAGTGTTTGTGTGTGTGTGTCCGTGTGCACAGGCTGTGAGTCTTAAAAACATCTGAGTGAATCCAGGAAGAGGGAAGAGGCAGAGGGGATGGAAGAGTTTGTGTGTGTGTGCGCGCAGCCTGTGAATCATAAAAACATCTGACTGAATCCAGGAAACGGGAAGAGGCACAGGGGCTGGAAGTGTGCGTGTGTTCGTGTGTGTGTACGTGTGTACAGTCTGTGAGTCTAAAAAACATATGACTGAATCCAGAAAGAGGGAGGAGGGACAGGGGCTTGAAGTGAATGTGTGTGTGTGTTCGTGTGTGCCCATGTGCACAGGCTGTGAGTCATAAAATATCTGAGTGAATCCAGGAATAGGGAAGAGGCAGAGGGGCTGGAACTATATGTGTATGTGCACGCGCGTGTGCGTGTGCACAGGCTGTGAGTCTTTAAAAAGTGTGAGTGAATCCAGGAAGAGGGAAGAGGCAGAGGGGCTGGAAGTGTTTGTGTGTGTGTGTGTGTGTGTGTGTGTTTGTGTGTGTGTGTCCATGTGCACAGGCTGTGAGTCTTAAAAACATCTGAGTGAATCCAGGAAAAGGGAGGATGCAGAGGGGCTGGAATTGTTTGTGTGTGTGTGTGTATGTGTGTGTATCCGTGTGCACAGGCTGTGACTCTTAAAAACATTTGAGTGAATCCAGGAAAAGGGAGGATGCAGAGGGGCTGGAAGTATGTGTGTGTGTGTGTGTCTGTATGTTTGTGTGTGTTTCTGTGTCTGAGTGTGTGTGTGTACATGTGCACAGGCAGTGAGTCTTAAAATCAACTGAGTGATTCCAGGAAGAGGGAAGGGGCAGACGGGCTGGAAGTGTTTTTGTGTGTGTGTCTGTGTGTGTGTGTGTGTGTATGTGTGTACCTGTGCGTGTGCACAGGCTGTGAGTTTTAAAATCATCTGAGTGATTCCAGGAAGAGGGAAGGGGCAGACGGGCTGGAAGTGTTTGTTTGTGCGCGTGTGTGCGCGTGTGCACAGACTGTGAGTCTTAAAATCATATGAGTGAATCCAGGTGGGAAGAGGCAGAGGGGCTGGAAGTTTTTGTGTGTGTATGTGTTTGTGTGCGGTGTGCACAGGCTGTGAGTCTTAAAATCATATGAGTGAATCCAGGAAGAGGGAAGAGGCAGAGGGGCTGGAAGTGTTGTGTGTGTATGTGTTCGTGCCGAGTGCTCAGGCTGAGAGTCTTAAAAACATCTAAGTGAATCCAGGAAAAGGGAGGATGCAGAGGGGCTGGAAGTATGTGTGTGTATGTGTGTCTGTATGTTTGTGTGTGTGTCTGTGTCTGTGTGTTGGTGTGTGCGTGTGCACAGCCAGTGAGTCTAAAAATGATCTGAGTGAATCCAGGAAGAGGAAAGAGGCAGAGGGGTTGGAAGTATGTTTGTTTGTGTGTGTCTTTGTGTTTGTGTGTGTGTGTGTGTGTGTGTGTGTGTGTGTGTACCTGTGCGTGTGCACAGACTGTGAGTCATAAAAACATTTGAGTGAATCCAGGAAGAGGGAAGAGGCAGAGGGGCTGGAAGTATGTGTGTGTGTGCGCGGGCGTGTGTTCGTGTGCACAGGCTGTGAGTCTTAAAATCATCTGAGTGAATGCAGGAAGAGGGAAGAGGCAGAGGGGCTGGAAGTGTTTGTGTGTCTGTGTGTGTGTGTATGTGTGTGTGTGCGCGCAGGCTGTGAATCATAAAAACTACTGACTGAATCCAGGAAAAGGGAAGAGGCAGAGGGGCTGGAAGTGTTTGTGTGTGTGTGTGTGTGTGTGTGTTTGTTTGTGTGTGTCTGTGTCTGTGTGCACAGGCTGTAAGTCTTAAAAACAACTCAGTGAATCAAGGAAGAGGGAAGAGGCAGAGGGTCTGGAAGTGTTTGTGTGTCTGTGTTTGTATGTGTCTGTGTGCGCGCAGGCTGTGAATCATAAAAATATCTGACTGAATCCAGGAAAAGGGAAGAGGCAGAGGGGCTGGAAGTGTGCGTGTGTGCGTGTGTGTGTGTGCGTGTGTACAGTCTGTGAGTCTTAAAATCATCTGAGTGAATCCAGGAAGAGGGAAGAGGCAGAGGGGCTGGAAGTGTGTGCGTGTGTATGTGTGCGTGTGCGAGTGCTCAGTCTGTGAGTCTTAAAATCATATGAGTGAATCCAGGAAGAGGGAAGAGGCAGAGGGGCTGGACGTTTGTGTGTGTGCGCGCGCTTGTGTGCTTGTGCACAGGCTGTGATTCTTAAAAACGTGTGCGTGAATTCAGGAAGAGGGAAGAGGCAGAGGGGCTGGAAGTGTTTGTGTGTGTATGTGTTTGTGTCAGGGTGCACAGACTGTGAGTCTTAAAAAGATCTAAGTGAATCCAGGAAAAGGGAGGATGCAGAGGGGCTGGAAGTATGTGTGTGTGTGTCTGTATGTTTGTGTGTGTGTCTGTGTCTGTGTGTTGGTGTGTGCGTGTGCACAGCCAGTGAGTGTAAAAATCATCTGAGTGAATCCAGGAAGAGGGAAGAGGCAGAGGGGTTGGAAGTATGTTTGTTTGTGTGTGTCTTTGTGTTTGTGTGTGTGTGTGTGTGTGTGTGTGTGTGTGTGTACCTGTGCGTGTGCACAGACTGTGAGTCATAAAAACATTTGAGTGAATCCAGGAAGAGGGAAGAGGCAGAGGGGCTGGAAGTATGTGTGTGTGTGCGCGGGCGTGTGTGCGTGTGCACAGGCTGTGAGTCTTAAAATCATCTGAGTGAATGCAGGAAGAGGGAAGAGGCAGAGGGGCTGGAAGTGTTTGTGTCTCTCTGTGTGTGTGTATGTGTGTGTGTGCGCGCAGGCTGTGAATCATAAAAACATCTGACTGAATCCAGGAAAAGGGAAGAGGCAGAGGGGCTGGAAGTGTGCGTGTGTCTGTGTGTGTGTGCGTGTGTACAGTCTGTGAGTCTTAAAATCATCTGAGTGAATCCAGGAAGAGGGAAGAGGCAGAGGGGCTGGAAGTGTGTGTGTGTGTATGTGTGCGTGTGCGAGTACTCAGGCTGTGAGTCTTAAAATCATATGAGTGAATCCAGGAAGAGGGAAGAGGCAGAGGGGCTGGAAGTGTTTGTGTATGTGTGTGTGTGTGTGTGTGTGTCCGTGTGCACAGGCTGTGAGTCGTAAAAACATCTGAGTGAATCCAGGAAAAGGAGGATGCAGAGGGGCTGGAAGTATGTGTGTGTGTGTGTGTGTCTGTATGTTTGTCTGTGTCTCTGTGTCTGTGTGTGTGTGTGCGTGTGCACAGGCTGTGAGTCTTAAAAACATCTAAGTGAATCCAGGAAAAGGGAAGAGGCAGAGGGGTTGGAAGTATGTTTGTTTGTGTGTGTCTTTGTGTTTGTGTGTGCGTGTGCACAGGCAGTGAGTCTAAAAATCATCTGAGTGAATCCAGGAAGAGGGAAGAGGCAGAGGGGTTGGAAGTATGTTTGTTTATGTGTGTCTTTGTGTTTGTGTGTGTGTGTGTGTGTGTGTGTGTGTGTACCTGTGCGTGTGCACAGACTGTGAGTCATAAAAACATTTGAGTGAATCCAGGAAGAGGGAAGAGGCAGAGGGGCTGGAAGTATGTTTGTGTGTGCGTGGGCGTGTGTGCGTGTGCACAGGCTGTGAGTCTTAAAATCATCTGAGTGAATGCAGGAAGAGGGAAGAGGCAGAGGGGCTGGAAGTGTTTGTGTGTCTGTGTGAGTGTGTATGTGTGTGTGTGCGCGCAGGCTGTGAATCATAAAAACTACTGACTGAATCCAGGAAAAGGGAAGAGGCAGAGGGGCTGGAAGTGTTTGTGTTTGTGTGTGTGTGTGTGTGTGTGTGTGTGTTTGTTTGTGTGTGTCTGTGTCTGTGTGCACAGGCTGTGAATCATAAAAACATCTGACTGAATCCAGGAAAAGGGAAGAGGCAGAGGGGCTGGAAGTGTGCGTGTGTGCGTGTGTGTGTGCGTGTGTACAGTCTGTGAGTCTTAAAATCATCTGAGTGAATCCAGGAAGAGGGAAGAGGCAGAGGGGCTGGAAGTGTGTGTGTGTGTATGTGTGCGTGTGCGAGTACTCAGGCTGTGAGTCTTAAAATCATATGAGTGAATCCAGGAAGAGGGAAGAGGCACAGCGGCTGGAAGTGTTTGTGTATGTGTGTGTGTGTGTGTGTGTCCGTGTGCACAGGCTGTGAGTCGTAAAAACATCTGAGTGAATCCAGGAAAAGGAGGATGCAGAGGGGCTGGAAGTATGTATTTGTGTATGTGTCTGTATGTTTGTCTGTGTCTCTGTGTCTGTGTGTGTGTGTGCGTGTGCACAGGCTGTGAGTCTTAAAAACATCTAAGTGAATCCAGGAAAAGGGAGGATGCAGAGGGGCTGGCAGTATGTGTGTGTGTCTGTGTCTGTGTGTTTGTGTGTGCGTGTGCACAGGCAGTGAGTCTAAAAATCATCTGAGTGAATCCAGGAAGAGGGAAGAGGCAGAGGGGTTGGAAGTATGTTTGTTTGTGTGTGTCTTTGTGTTTGTGTGTGTGTGTGTCTGTGTGTGTACCTGTGCGTGTGCACAGACTGTGAGTCATAAAAACATTTGAGTGAATCCAGGAAGAGGGAAGAGGCAGAGGGGTTGGAAGTATGTGTGTGTGTGCGTGGGCGTGTGTGCGTGTGCACAGGCTGTGAGTCTTAAAATCATCTGAGTGAATGCAGGAAGAGGGAAGAGGCAGAGGGGCTGGAAGTGTTTGTGTGTCTGTGTGTGTGTGTATGTATGTGTGTGCGCGCAGGCTGTGAATCATAAAAACTACTGACTGAATCCAGGAAAAGGGAAGAGGCAGAGGGTCTGGAAGTGTTTGTGTGTCTGTGTGTGTGTATGTGTCTGTGTGCGCGCAGGCTGTGAATCATAAAAACATCTGACTGAATCCAGGAAAAGGGAAGAGGCAGATGGGCTGGAAGTGTGCGTGTGTGCGTGTGTGTGTGTGCGTGTGTACAGTCTGTGAGTCTTAAAATCATCTGAGTGAATCCAGGAAGAGGGAAGAGGCAGAGGGGCTGGAAGTGTGTGTGTGTGTATGTGTGCGTGTGCGAGTGCTCAGTCTGTGAGTCTTAAAATCATATGAGTGAATCCAGGAAGAGGGAAGAGGCAGAGGGGCTGGACGTTTGTGTGTGTGCGCGCGCGTGTGTGCTTGTGCACAGGCTGTGATTCTTAAAAACGTGTGAGTGAATTCAGGAAGAGGGAAGAGGCAGAGGGGCTGGAAGTGTTTGTGTGTGTATGTGTTTGTGTCAGGGTGCACAGACTGTGAGTCTTAAAAAGATCTAAGTGAATCCAGGAAAAGTGAGCATGCAGAGGGGCTGGAAGTATGTGTGTGTGTGTCTGTATGTTTGTCTGTGTCTCTGTGTCTGTGTGTGTGTGTGCGTGTGCACAGGCTGTGAGTCTTAAAAACATCTAAGTGAATCCAGGAAAAGGGAGGATGCAGAGGGGCTGGAAGTATGTGTGTGTGTGTCTGTATGTTTGTGTGTGTGTCTGTGTCTGTGTGTTGGTGTGTGCGTGTGCACAGCCAGTGAGTCTAAAAATCATCTGAGTGAATCCAGGAAGAGGGAAGAGGCAGAGGGGTTGGAAGTATGTTTGTTTGTGTGTGTCTTTGTGTTTGTGTGTGTGTGTGTGTGTGTGTGTGTGTGTGTGTGTACCTGTGCGTGTGCACAGACTGTGAGTCATAAAAACATTTGAGTGAATCCAGGAAGAGGGAAGAGGCAGAGGGGCTGGAAGTATGTGTGTGTGTGCGCGGGCGTGTGTGCGTGTGCACAGGCTGTGAGTCTTAAAATCATCTGAGTGAATGCAGGAAGAGGGAAGAGGCAGAGGGGCTGGAAGTGTTTGTGTGTCTGTGTGTGTGTGTATGTGTGTGTGCGCGCGCAGGCTGTGAATCATAAAAACTACTGACTGAATCCAGGAAAAGGGAAGAGGCAGAGGGGCTGGAAGTGTTTGTGTGTGTGTGTGTGTGTTTGTGTGTGTGTGTGTGTTTGTGTGTGTGTGTCCGTGTGCACAGGCTGTGAGTCTTAAAAAGAACTGAGTGAATCCAGGAAGAGGGAGGAGGCAGAGGGTCTGGAAGTTTTTGTGTGTGTGTGTGTGTGTGTGTCCGTGTGCACAGGCTGTGAGTCTTAAAAAGAACTGAGTGAATCCAGGAAGAGGGAAGAGGCAGAGGGTCTGGAAGTGTTTGTGTATGTGTGTGTGTGTGTGTGTGTGTGTCCGTGTGCACAGGCTGTGAGTCATAAAAACTACTGACTGAATCCAGGAAAAGGGAAGAGGCAGAGGGGCTGGAAGTGTTTGTGTGTGTGTGTGTGTGTGTGTGTGTTTGTTTGTGTGTGTCTGTGTCTGTGTGCACAGGCTGTGAGTCTTAAAAACAACTGAGTGAATCCAGGAAGAGGGAAGAGGCAGAGGGTCTGGAAGTGTTTGTGTGTCTGTGTGTGTGTATGTGTCTGTGTGCGCGCAGGCTGTGAATCATAAAAACATCTGACTGAATCCAGGAAAATGAGGATGCAGAGGGGCTGGAAGTATGTGTGTGTGTGTGTGTGTGTGTGTATATTTGTTTGTGTCTCTGTGTCTGTGTGTGTGTGTGCGTGTGCACAGGCAGTGAGTCTTAAAATCATCTGAGTGAATCCAGGAAGAGGGAGGAGGCAGAGGGGCTGGAATTGTTTGTGTGTGTATGTGTGCGTGTGCACAGGCTGTGAGTCTTAAAAACATCTGAGTGAATCCAGGGAAAGGGAAGAGGCAGAGGGGCTGGAAGTGTTTGTGTGTCTGTGTGTCTGTGTATGTGTGTGTGTGCGCGCAGGCTGTGAATCATAAAAACTACTGACTGAATCCAGGAAAAGGGAAGAGGCAGAGGGGCTGGAAGTGTTTGTGTGTGTGTGTGCGTGTGTACAGTCTGTGAGTCTTAAAATCATCTGAGTGAATCCAGGAAGAGGGAAGAGGCAGAGGGGTTGGAAGTGTGTGTGTGTGTGTGCGTGTGCGAGTGCTCAGGCTGTGAGTCTTAAAATCATATGAGTGAATCCAGGAAGAGGGAAGAGGCAGAGGGGCTGGAAGTGTTTGTGTGTGTGTGTGTGTGTGTTTGTGTGTGTGTGTGTGTTTGTGTGTGTGTGTCCGTGTGCACAGGCTGTGAGTCTTAAAAAGAACTGAGTGAATCCAGGAAGAGGGAAGAGGCAGAGGGTCTGGAAGTGTTTGTGTATGTGTGTGTGTGTGTGTGTGTCCGTGTGCACAGGCTGTGAGTCATAAAAACATCTGACTGAATCCAGGAAAAGGGAAGAGGCAGAGGGGCTGGAAGTGTGCGTGTGTGCGTGTGTGTGTGCGTGTGTACAATCTGTGAGTCTTAAAATCATCTGAGTGAATCCAGGAAGAGGGAAGAGGCAGAGGGGCTGGAAGTGTGTGTGTGTGTATGTGTGCGTGTGCGAGTGCTCAGTCTGTGAGTCTTAAAATCATATGAGTGAATCCAGGAAGAGGGAAGAGGCAGAGGGGCTGGACGTTTGTGTGTGTGCGCGCGCGTGTGTGCTTGTGCACAGGCTGTGATTCTTAAAAACGTGTGAGTGAATTCAGGAAGAGGGAAGAGGCAGAGGGGCTGGAAGTGTTTGTGTGTGTATGTGTTTGTGTCAGGGTGCACAGACTGTGAGTCTTAAAAAGATCTAAGTGAATCCAGGAAAAGGGAGGATGCAGAGGGGCTGGAAGTATGTGTGTGTGTGTCTGTATGTTTGTTTGTGTGTCTGTGTCTGTGTGTTGGTGTGTGCGTGTGCACAGCCAGTGAGTCTAAAAATCATCTGAGTGAATCCAGGAAGAGGGAAGAGGCAGAGGGGTTGGAAGTATGTTTGTTTGTGTGTGTCTTTGTGTTTGTGTGTGTGTGTGTGTGTGTGTGTACCTGTGCGTGTGTACAGACTGTGAGTCTTAAAATCATATGAGTGAATCCAGGAAGAGGGAAGAGGCAGAGGGGCTGGAAGTGTTTCTGTGTGTGTGTGTGTGTGTGTGTGTGTGTCCGTGTGCACAGGCTGTGAGTCTTAAAAACATCTGAGTGAATCCAGGAAAAGGGAGGATGCAGAGGGGCTGGAATTGTTTGTGTGTGTGTGTGTGTGTTCGCAGCCTGTGAATCATAAAAGAATCTGAGTGAATCCAGGAAGAGGGAAGAGGCAGAGGGGCTGGAAGTCTTTGTGTGTGTGTGTGTGTGTGTTTGTGTGCGCGCAGGCTGTGAATCATAAAAACATCTGACTGAATCCAGGAAAAGGGAGTAGGCAGAGGGGCTGGAATTGTTTGTGTGTGTGTGTGTGTTCGTAGCCTGTGAATCATAAAAACATCTGAGTGAATCCAGGAAGAGGGAAGAGGCAGAGGGGCTGGAAGTGTTTGTGTGTGTGTGTGTTTGTGTCAGTGTGCACAGGCTGTGAGTCTTAAAAACATCTAAGTGAATCCAGGAAAAGGGAGGATGCAGAGGGGCTGGAAGTATGTGTGTGTGTGTCTGTATGTTTGTGTGTGTGTCTGTGTCTGTGTGTTTGTGTGTGCGTGTGCACAGGCAGTGAGTCTAAAAATCATCTGAGTGAATCCAGGAAGAGGGAAGAGGCAGAGGGGTTGGAAGTATGTTTGTTTGTGTGTGTCTTTGTGTTTGTGTCTGTGTGTGTGTGTGTGTGTGTGTACCTGTGCGTGTGCCCAGGCTGTGAGTCTTAAAAACATCTGAGTGAATCCAGGAAGAGGGAAGAGGCAGAGGGGCTGGAAGTGTTTGTGTGTGTGTGCGCGCAGGCTGTGAATCAAAAAAACATCTGACTGAATCCAGGAAAAGGGAAGAGGCACAGGAGCTGGAAGTGTGCGTGTGTTCGTGTGTGTGTGCGTGTTCAGTCTGTGAGTCTAAAAAACATCTGACTGAATCCAGGTAGAGGGAGGAGGGAGAGGGGCTTGAAGTGAGTGTGTGTGTGTGCATGTGTGCCCGTGTGCACAGACTGTGTGTCATAAAAACATCTGAGTGAGTCTTAAGAACGTGTGAGTGAATCCAGGAAAAGGGGGGTCGCCAGCTTCGCCCCAGGAGCCGGGGAGAGTGGGGGGTGTGCAACAGCACGCCTTCGCCAAGCGGAGCCTGGAAGGAAACAGCTAATCAGATGTTACAGCTGAAATGCGGTGAGGTTGGAAGCTTCCCTCAATCTCCTTTTAAATCTATCTAATTGATGAGCAGCAGCCTTTCTAAATTGTGGATTCAATCCTTTGAAATGTTAAGATTGGAGGGGGGGATTTTCCACAACCCCCCTCGGAAAAGCAGCAATTGCAAAATCCCTCTCTCTCGGAAAAGAGAGAGAGAGTTAAAAGTTACTTTCTCTTCCTTTAAGCAATGGGAGGATGACTTCTTGCTACAATTGCAAAGGAGGATTGCTGAGTTGATTTTTTAAAACTACTTTATGGAAACTTTGGACGTTGATTTCTGATCTCCTGTGAAGGCGGAGCCAAGATGGCCAACTTCCTCCTTCTTCTTGCACTTATGAATGAATTTCCCTTTTGAAAGAATTTCTGGCTTTGTACTATATCACACCCTAGAGATCTCCAGGAGCCTCTTCTCGCACGTATCTCCCTTGGATTTGGAACATTGCTTTATATCACCTGGCTTGGAGCTGTATAGAGACCTACGCTCTCCTCTGGACTTGCTTGTCTTGTGACTTCTCCTGGTTGTGTCTTTCCACAGACGCCATTTCTTTGTGCAGACTTATAGCTATCTCTGAACCTAATATGGGTTCTAAAAAATTACCGCCTGGTAAGACACCATTGGCTTCATTTTTACAATCTAAAGCGACTGAAGAAAGCTCAAAGGAACTATCAGTTGAGCAAATGTTTCAAACTCTCTTAAAGGGACAGGACGAATTGAAAAAACAACTGGCAGACTTAAATGATCAGCTCAGAGAAACGCAAGAACAAACAACACAAAATAAACAGAGAATAGGGGTGCTGGAGGAGGGCACGACTGGGCTGAGGGAAGAGGTTAAGGTAATCCAGAAGGGGAATGTAGAATTTGAAAATCATATGATAAAGGTGGAATTTGAGAGAATGTCTTTTTTTTCTTAGATTCCAAAACTTGCCAGAAACAGAGAATGAAGATCTCAAGGAGATTATGACCACATTTTTAGCAGAATATATTAAAAGAGACAAACAACAGCTATGGTGGGATATTTGATCTATAGGATTAATTCAGCACATGCTAGAACACACAACGTGCCAAGGGAAGTACATGTTACATTTCTTAGAAAGACCACAAGAGATGAGGTCTTAGGAGCTCAAAGGGTGGGACCACTAAATATAAAGACAAAGAAATAACCATTCTTAAACAGATTCCAAAGAAAGTAAGAGATAAGAGGAAGAAATACTCCTCTTTAGCAAAGAAATTATATAACAATGGAATCTGGTTTAAATGGTTGTTGCCAGAAGGAATGCTAATTTTCTGGGAGGGCAATAGAATTAGAATTAACACAGTTGCGGAGGCAGAGGCCTTTATTAAAAAAAATAGTGCCCTCCTAGATCAAACAGGGGACAGTACACAAGATGTGAAGGAGGGAGGGGCCGCGGCTCTGCCAGCAGACAGGGGGGAGGACGCAACACTTAGAAGACTCAGATCACAAAAATGAGTTGAAACATTTTTGCAATTGTTGTTATAATGTAACTCTCGGAAGTGATACAAAAGATGATTGAATATATTGATGATTGAATGTAAAAACAAAAAGCTGCCAATGTTTATTCAAATTTTGATGTTTTTTCTTTTCTTTTTAGTTAAAGTTGTGAGATTCGGGGGGATTTCTACCTTTTCCCCTAAAACATTTGTAAAAAACCAATAAAAATTTTACAATAAAAAAAAGAAAAGAAAATGGGGATTTGGAGACTGGATTTGACATTATCAACTGGGTCACCTTCCCAAACAACAGCTTTCTTAAAGTCAAAGTTGGAAAGATCGACCCATCAGCTTCTCCAGATAAGCTGTTCACCATTTCTGCACAAGACATCATCTGGCCCGCCATGTTTAACCAGGTATAGCCTACTCAGATTTCAAAATGTGTGTTCTTCCCCAACCCTTCTTGCTTCCAGAATTATTGATTTGAATGGATCTAATCCTTCAAATTGTCAAGTTGAAAACTGCAAACGTGAAGAAATAGAGGTAGTCCTTGAATTACAACTACAATTGAGGCCGAAAAATTCCATTGCTAAGTGAGACACTGATTAGGTTTTGCTCAATTTTATGAGTTTTCTTGGTACAGTTGTTATGTGAATCACTGCTATTTTAAAGTTAGTAACATACTTGTTAAATTATCTGGCTTCCTTTTGACTTTGCTTGTTCAGAAGTTACATAAGATGATCACATGATCCCAGTACATTCACACACACACACACACACACAGCATACCAGGGGTTGTAACACAAATACATACCTATTTCCCTGGCTTAGCTGACAAGGAGGAGAGCCTGTGGCTAAGTGGCTAATATAACTGCCTAATATGTAATACAGCCCTGGTTCGAATCCCAGTAAGAGTATGGCTAGCTGATGAGAGCTAAATAGCTTGAAATGGATCTATACTAGTCTCCCTTTATTTATTTATCAGCACAAATACAACACACACACACACACACACACACACACACACACACATATATATATATATGCCAGTGCCAAGCAGCGAATACTCAATGGAATAAGGTGAAACCCATCAAGTCACTTTTTTCAGTGCTTTTGTAACTTTAAAGTACCTGAAATGATCAGAAAACCTAAAATATAGAGATAGAAATCTTTGTATAGTAAGGCTTAAAATAACTTCCTGACATCTTCTTGTCATATTTTTATGCTTTTAGCAGAAGTTAATCCGATAACTAGACTCTTTCCTTGTTGGCATTTCAAGGTTGCCTAATTATAATAGCTCTAGATCTCGGTCATCTAGATCATCTAGATTTAGATATGCATTAAAGTAACAAAAGCTTCGTATGACGGAACTCGTAACATTTTAATACGAATGGTGTGAAAGTTAATGCCTATTGTGTGTTGGGAGATTTCCCTAACAAGGATATGTTTGGAAAATCCATGTTTGTTTCCCAATAGTGACTCTGAATATTATTTGAATGTACACAACTTGAAGTGCCTTTTAATGTAAACAGGGGAATAACAGGATATTAATGCTATTGAAAAAAATTGTGGAAAAAAATAGGAAGAAAGCTGTCATCTCTTTGCTTGAGGACATATTCTAGTTGATGGTTATTACATGCTTTTGAATTGGATTCTCTCCTAGTAACTATATGGATAAATGACATTTCATTTTATTTTATTTATTATTAAATTTACAGTGTATTGCCGCCTATTCACCCCTGGTGACTCAAGGTGGCTTACAGAATATAAAAACCACATCTAAAAACAGTAAAACTAATAAAAATAAATAAATTAATGTAATAAAATCAATGTAATAAAATCACCCCCAACCTCCGATCCCAGTGACAGATGATCACACAAGCCATTTAATGGGTTCCATCCTGCTCTGGGTTCCCCAGGCCCACTGCAGAACTAGGTCTTCAGCGCCTTCCAGAAGAGTATTAGAGTGGGGGCCATTCTAATCTCCAGGGGAATGATGTTCCGGAGAGAGGGAGCCACCACAGTGAAGGCCCTTCTGGGTCCCACCAGGTGTATCTTCCTCGGGGATGGACCCGCAGCAGTCCCTGCCTCCCTGTTCTGATAGGTCGGGTAGATGTGACTGGCAAGAGATTGTCCCTCAGATCACCTGGTCCCACCTTGAATTGCACCCAGAAGCAAATCAGCAGCCAATGCAAAGCCACAAAGTTGGCTTTTCCAGTAAGCCGGCCTGGCCTGTTAATGTTAATGTTAATTTTAATTTATTTTAAATGTACTGTTTCTTTTTTTAAAAAAAAAATCGGTTTGGTCTTTTTGGAATTGGGTTTAATCTTTTTTTAACTTTTGTGATGTGTGTTTTTAATGTTGCACGCCGCCCTGAGTCCTTTGGAGAAGGGCGGCATATAAATCCAAATAAACCTAAACCTAAACCTAAACCCGCAGGAGAGGTGATACATGTGCACATCAGGGTCTGCACAAAACCATGTGGGCCGTTACATTTTACACCAACTGGAGCTTCCAGATGCTCTTCAAGGGAAGCCCCATGTAGAGCGTGTTGCAATAGTCAAGACAGGAAGTGACTAAGGCATGAGTGACTGTGAGTAGGGATTGCTGGTCCAGAAAAGGGCATAACTGGCACACAACTTGCAGTTGCGTGAAGGCCCTCATTGCACGACCGTCACCTGCTCTTCAAGCAGTAGTAGTGAGTCCAGGAGAACCCCCAGATTATGCACAGGGTCTGTTTGGGGTAGTGCCACCCCATCCAAGACCAAAGATGACAATTATCTCTAAGCCAATGAACCCCAAACCCAGAGACACTCAGTCTTGCCAGGGTTTAGTTTCAAACCCAAAACAGGGATGACATAATAAGTCATCATTGTTTAGCAGATATTGAAACAATTGTTTTGATCCCATCTGTTCACTAATTCATTATCTTCCTATTTGCCTTTTGCCTTATCATTCATAGTACTTTTTCCCTAGCTTTCCTTTTGCTTGAATGGCATATCCTAATTTTCAAATTTTCCATTTGCTAATCATTGTATTTGGGAAGTTACATAGGCTACAGGTTGACCAAATAGCTCAATCTCTGTTTGATTCAGGAGTGATTGGTTAGTTCTTTTTGCAACTATTTAATTGTTTTTTTCATTCTTGCTTCTCAATGTCACATGTCCAAGACATTCATTGGACCTGGTAAGAATTAATTGAGTAGCTTATTAAAATTGTCACTGAATTGAAATTAAGAAAATAACTGAGTTGGAAGAGACCTTGGAGGTCTTCTAGTCCAACTCCCTCCTCAGGCAGGAAACCCTGAGCAGAGGGTTGTCCAATCTCTTCTTCAAAAACTTTCAGTGTTGGTGTAACTGCAACTTCTGGAGGAAAATCTTTCCATTGATTAATTGTTGTGGCTGATAGGAAATTTCTCCTTAGTTCTAGATTGCTTCTCTCCTTTATTAGATTCCGTTCATTGCTTCTTGTGCTGCCTTCAGGTGCTTTGGAAAATAGGTTGACTGCCTATTCTTTGTGGCAACCTCTTAGATATTGGAACACTGCTATCATGTCATTCCCATCCTCATCCTTTTTATATCTCCTGAAGCAAAGCACAGAAAAATGTTAAGGATTCCTTTATATAAAGGCCAATTCTCAGAATACAGTATAAAAGAGTTGAGAGGAATCTTGGAGGTCTTCTAGTCCAACCCCTGCCCATGCAGGAGACCCTATACCATTCCAAACAAATGGCTGTCTGAACTCTTCTAAAATTCCCACAGTGTTGGGGCATCCATAACTTCTGAAGGCCAGCTGTCAAAACACAAGGTCAAAAGCAAACAGCCTAATAATAGATAAGTAACTTGATGCCATCCACAACATATGGGCAGTAGAAGCCATCAGAAAGTAAAACTTGATTTTATAGTACACAGATTTTTCATTCATTATATGGCAATCACAGAAATTCTGTACCATAATAACTGCATCAGTCTTTTCTAGAATGAATATGCTTAGTGCAGCTTTGGGTCCTTGAATATTTGCTTGGCCCAACATCCAATATAGAATTGTTGAGACACACCTGAGTGCTTACAAGGAACTACCATCACTGTATTAAACCATCCACTTTTAAAAAGGAATATACAAATACACAGAGAGACACATGCAGAGAGTTGGCTGCTTGTACAGATGTACACAGTAGGTGCCACAGCTCCATGAAAAGTGATTTTTGGTATGAGTTATACTGCAAATCTCATTCACAATTCATTATGTGCAGATCATTTAAACAGTATACCCAATCTTTACCACCAGTCTCCTAATTCTATATTAAAAGGAATAAATAAATATTTACAAATCCAGATACACACAATGCACACAGAGACAGACAGACAGAGAGACAGAGAGACAGACACATAGAGAGACAGACAGACAGAGGCAGAAAGATGATGTATCAATTACCTTTCCATAAGAAAAAGTGGAGTGGAAAAGACATATTTACTTGCCATTTCAAAGTTAATTACTGATCCCCAATTTCCCTGTGAGAAAAAAGAATTATCTCCCACTTTAGCTGTAGTCTTAGCACTGAAAGGTCTACGTCAACTTAAACATTCCCCAAGAAGATGGTTTGAAGGCAATCAATTTACAAAGGACAATACAGGAAGACATGATCTGAATACCGAGAACAGTAGGATAGATGGATGGATGGATGGATGGATGGATGGATGGATGGACCGATACACCAATAGACAGACAGACAGATAGGCAGACAGACAGACAGATAGGCAGACAGACAGACAGATAGGTCGATTAGTGGATGGATTGATGGATGGATGGATGGATGGATGGATGGATGGATGGATGGATGGATGGATGGATGGATGGATAGATAGACCGATACACCGATACACCGATAGACAGACAGAGAGATAGACAGACAGATGGATAGGTGGATAAGTGGATGGATAGATGCCTTGCCAAATTCAAATTTATCCCCCAAATGGCAAGAAGAATGATAAAACTATGGCTCTTAGATTGCTTCTTTTCCCACCAATCTTTGGTGTGCCAGTGACTGAATCCAAATCACATGGCTACAGAGCAAGGGTGGGTTCCTGCCAGTTCTAAGCTCTTCTATAGAAGAGGTTCCACAAATCTACAGTGCCTTTTAGAACCGGTTCCAGCTCCCTCCTCCGGCCCCTCCGCACATCATCAAGATGAAGAGCGAGAGGAGGAATTCTGGGAGTTGAAGTCCACAAGTCTTAAAGCTGTCAAGTTTGAACACTCCTGGGGTTTTTTTCTAAAGGGGTTAGGGGTGCAAGGGTCTTGTAACTTGACAGCTTTAAGGCGTGCTTCAAATGCCAGAGTTTCTGAGCCAACATTTTGGTTGCTAAGCAAGAGCGTTGTTAAGTGAGTTTCACCACATGTTACAAGTTAGCCATGCCCACCCAGTCACATGGCTGGCAAGCCACTCCCACCTGGTCCCATGGCCAGCAAGCCATCCCCACAAAGCAGGCCACACCTACAGAAGAGGTTCGAAAATTTTTTGAAACCCACCACTGCTACAGAGGCTTCTTTTGGTCGCTGGTTGAATTTCTAACCAAAGTACCCTTTCTGGATAAATTTGTTCTTGTGAAAAATTGCTAAAGTGAATGGTCATACGTGAGGGCTTGCCTGTGTTTAGATGTAAAATTCACCCTGAAATAGAATTTTCTGATAGAAAATTGTGACTTTTAATAAATCCTGCTTTCACTTCTTGATAGGTTCAACCTCTTTCTGTATGCAATGACAATTGCTATTCAGGGACCAGGGAGAGGAAAATAGAAGGGAAGCCATTTTGCTGTTATGACTGTATTCCATGTGCAAAAGAGAAAATTTCAAACCAGATGGGTAAGATTTGCTTTCCAAAAAAACCATTCAGACTCCTTAACTGTGATTCAAAATGCTAATATTTAACCTTCCAAGGGGACTATTTATGTCATGACTGAATGAATGACATTGCTCCATAAATTTTAAAAATAAAAGGATATTTCAGAGAATCCAAAAGCAAATGACCTATTCCACTTGTTCCACATTATTGCTTCTGATTAATGCAGAACAAAACTATGAAAAGATAAGCCTGATGAAAACCCTTTTCTGTTGTAGGATGAGGGATTTCCCCAAGAAAGATAGAAGAGAGAGAGGGAATGAAGGGAGAGAGAGGGAGAGGGAGAGGAAGGAGAATGTGCATAAAAGAGGAAAAGGGTAGAATTGTAATCACAAAACATTAATTAACTCTTCTATTTATTAACTATCTTTTCCACTATATTACTATTTTCAGAAATAGATCTTAATGCTTTCTTGCTTCAGATGCAGTTGATTGTTTCCAATGTTCAGAAGATCATTATCCAAACAAGGCTCAAAATCTCTGTATTCTAAAAACTACAACCTTCCTGTCTTACAATGAGCCACTGGGAATCACTTTGGCCACTGTTAGTCTCTTCTTTTCTTTGCTGACAGCTTTGGTGTTGGGAATCTTCATTAAAGAGCAGGACACACCCATAGTCAAAGCCAACAACAGGAATCTCACTTATGTTCTTCTCGTTGCTCTCCTCCTTTCCTTTCTTTGCAGCTTACTCTTCATTGGGAAACCTGACCAAATGAAATGTCTATTGCGACAAACTGTTTTTGGCATCATCTTCTCTGTGGCCCTGTCTTGCATTTTGGGGAAAACAACCATTGTTGTTATTGCTTTCATGGCCACTAAGCCAGACTCCCAAATGAGGAAATGGTTGGAGAACAGTTTGGCCAAAGGTATTATCCTATCTTGCTCCATAGCACAATTCACCATTTGTACAATGCGGTTGGCAATTTCTCCCCCATTCCCAGATTTAGATATGCACTCCATGGCTGAAGAAATTGTGCTGGAATGTAATGAAGGTTCAGCCACCATGCTTTACCTTGTCCTTGGCTTTATGGGGTTCTTGGCTTCTACCAGCTTCACGGTGGCCTTTCTAGCCAGGAAGTTACCTGACAGCTTTAATGAAGCCAAATTTATCACCTTTAGCATATTGGTCTTTTGTAGTGTCTGGATATCATTTGTACCAACATATTTGAGTACAAAGGGATAATATATGGTGGCCGTGGAGATCTTCTCCATTTTAGCTTCGGCAGCTGGGTTACTGTGCTGCATCTTTTTCCCCAAATGCTGTTATTATTTTTAGACCTGATTTGAATACAAAGGGACAATTAATAAAGAAATGATTCAGATTTTGTTTATTGGTGTGGTTCATTAAGTGTTTCCCTGATTCCAACAATAATGTGAGAGTCATTACATGCCAGAATTGTTGATTCAGTACCATACAGTTACACATATAGTTATCATCTCAACACAAATTTCTAACAAAAATCTCTCACACATATTGAAGAGAAAAATTCATATGAAGAAATCTATAACCGGGACTACAAAATTATATCAAGTAACACTAACTCTGGTTCCCTTGGGAAGAATTATCTAAGTGGAACAAATACTGCATCTCAGATTTTAAAAATATGAAAATTTTCAGCAGTTACAGCATTTATGGGGCTTAGCATTGGAAATAATGTTTGAGAATTTTTTCATTATTCCTCTACTAAGTGGGTTGGAGAAAATTTCTCATCGATGAAAAATATTTCAGTCTCCAATCCAAATAATCCATTTCAGTTCCCAAAGATCTCAGTAATTTGGAAGGAAATTACTAATGGATGCTTCTCAGTGGTGAAATTCAACATTTTTACTACCACTTAGATATGGTGAAATATTGAATGCAAAGGGTGAAATTAAATCTATGCAAGAACTGCAAGATATAAAGATGAACTGGTTTTCATATGCGCAAATACATTCTAGATATGATAAAGATCTTGAAATGGAAGATTTCCATGATAAAATGACCGAGTTAGATAAAATTTTGACAGGCACTGATGAAAAGGTAATCAAAAAACTATATGGCTAAAGGTTAGAGGTTAAGCTAGAAGAAGAACAAGTTAAAGAATCTATGATTGCTTGGGGGAATTTTTTTGGATATGGGATTGATTTAGAGAATTGGCAGAAATTGTGGTCTCAAAATTATAAAATGACTATCTCAACAGCATATAAAGAAAATCTGTATAAGATTTTTTACAGCTGGCACAAGAATAGCAAGAATGTTCAAGAACAAAACGGAAAAGTGTTGGAAATGCCATCAGATACTGGGCTCATATTACCATATGTGGTGGACTTGCACAGAAGCTAAAAGATATTGGACTAAAATCCACAATTAGTTGGAAAAAAATGATACAAAAACACATAAGACTTTAAACCAGAGATTTTTTTATTGGGAATTATACCGGAAACATACAATAGACAGTTGAAATATTTGATTGTAAATGTGCTAACAGCAGCTAGAATTGTATTTGCTAAAAATTGGAAAAATGAGAAAATACCAATGCAGGAGCAAGTTATTCACAAAATAATGGAATGTGCTGAAATGAGTAAATTGACATTTGAAATTAGACAACAAGAAGATAAACAATTTTATAGGATATGGGACTTATTTTATCAGTGGTTAGTTTAAAAACATGGAAATGAAACATATCAGAAAATGTTGTAAATACAAGAATAATGGAATGATATAGAATATAAAAATATTTTATTATTGAAGACATTTAGGATAATGTTATGAATTGTTATAATATAAATGAACCCAATATCTACTATAACTCATTTAAAATGAAATACGGTATTTAAATATATTTGATTTGATAATACGTGATTTTATATAAATGGTAAGTGATGACTACGGAAAGAATGCACAAATCTTGTAACCAATTGACACACTGTTCGTAATGGAAGATGATTTTATGTTTTTGCTTTGCTTTGTCTATGTTTGTCTGTAAATAAAAACTTTTATTAAAAAAACATTTTTACTACTGGTTCCAGAGGTGGGTTCCTACCAGTTCACACCGGTTCAGTAGAACCGGTACATCATATCTACCGAACTGGTTAGAAGAGGTTCCACCGGTGGACCCGGAAGTAACTTCCGGAACACCTGTCCCGGGCCTGTCGCTTGCTCGCTCCCCCCCGCCCGTCCGGAAGCCGCTCCATCGCTCCCTCCCCCTGCCCGTCCGCACTATCCTAGCCCGGCCCACCACTCACTGTTTGGCTACCTCACCAATCACCCCGCCCGCCTCTAAGAACCCTATCTAAACCCACTTACCTTTTTTCCTGCTTGGCTCTCTATTGCTGCCTGCCGACTCCGAGGAGGTAAGTAATCTGCAACTAAGCGTGGGGCCGGGGGGTGGGCTGTCGCGGCCCTGCACTATAAGCAAGTCCGGTGACCTTTTGTGACCTTGCAAGGATCCTGGGCTCACTTATAGCGCAGGGCTGCAGGGCCACCAGAAAGCACGCGCGCGGGGGTGGGGATGGCGGCGGGAGCTTACGCGGCATGGCTGGTGTCTTTGACAAGTTCGGAGACCTTGCAAGGCCTTTGCAAAGTCCCTGGACTTGCCTATGATGCCTGGCCACCAGAAAGCATGGGCACGGGGGTGGGGACGGCGTCAGGAGCTTATGCGGCATAGCCGGCATCTTTGACAAGTTCGGGGACTTCGTAAGGCCTTTGCAAGGTCCCTGGACTTGCCTAAGATGCCTAGCCACCAGAAAGCATGGGCGCGGGGGTGGGGACGGCGGCGGGAGCTTACACGGTGCGGTCAGCATCTTTGACAAGTTCAGGGACCTCGCAAGGCCTCGGCGTTTTTTGCATCGGGGCGTGCTGCAAGAGAGAGGGAGTGAAGACCTTTTCTGGAATGTTGGTGGTGGAGGTACAGCCCCGTGCTCAGCAAAGCAAGTCCGGGGAGGTCCTTTGCGCCGGCCGGAAAAGGTCTTCACTCCCTCCCTCTTGCAGCACGCCCCGATGCAAAAAATGCCGAGATCTGGGGCTGCAGCTGCGTTGTCTAGGGATGCTAAACCAAGCTGCGTGCCTTTCCCAGCTGCTTTCGCGGCTTCCCGGAGCACCAAGAACCTTTGCACTCTTCTCCGTGCTCTCCTCAGCTCCTCGCGACTGCAATAGATGTCCAGAAGTGGCGGGGGCTGGAAACCCAAGCCCCCATTAGCCACAAAAGCCGATTCTGGACATCTATTGCAGTCGTGAGGAGCCGAGGAGAGTGCGGATAAGAGCGCGAAGGTTAGGGTTCCTGGGCAACGTGTGTGCGTGAGGCTGGAGCAGTTCCGCTCTGAATGGAGGGAGAGGAAAAAAGTTGGGATTCTCCCTGCTGCAGCCTTTAAAGGGCAGAGAGAAGCCGAACTTCCCCCACCCCCCATTCACAGAGGAGCTGCGTTGCCAGGGAGACAGCCAGTGCAGGTGAGCCACGTGGTTTCTCCGATCGCACGGGCGCTCCACCAGCTCGGGTGAAGCCAGACTGGAGAAGTTTCTTTTCTCAGAAATGTCTTCTCAGAAGTAAAGCTGTGGCAGCCTGCCTGTCCCTTTCAGGTGCTTTCAGGGGGAGCATAACGGGAGCCGCAGCTCCTCTGTGAATGGAGGGAGAGGAAAAAAGTTGGGATTCTCCCTGCTGCAGCCTTTAAATGGCAGAGAGAAGCCGAACTTCCCCCCCCCCCCCCGCATTTACAGAGGAGTTGCTGCTCCCTTTATGTGGATGTAATGTGATATTTTGCAAGGACTGGGAAATCTCTCATGCAGTCTCTGAACAAGAAAAATGTATTTGAATGTTAATGGGGGAAACAGGTGGGCTAATTATAATCTTAAACTATTTTTGGCTTACTCTGCAGTTAATTTAGTGCAAAGCCGTGCAAAACAGTATTAGATTTCTTTTTTAAAAAAGAATTTTATTGTTTTTTAAACATTTATGGGGAAAGGTAAAAGGGTACATAGAAAATTTTGGCAGCTCCCGTGCTAGTGGTAGAAATCCCTCCAAATCTCACAATTTTTACAATGTTAAAGACAACGTATAAAAGATAAGCAAAAACAGAATCTTGTTCTACATTATATCAACCATGTGTTCAATCATCTCTTTTTTGTCACTTTCTAGTATGTCAAGAATTACAATAATATTTCAAATGCATTTATTTTTGTGACCTGAGCCTTTTCGATATTGCTCTCTCCTCCCTGTCCTCAGATGGAGCCACAGCCCCTCCCTCCTTCATATTTTGTACATTACTGCCTTTTTCACTACCTCCCATATTTTCGTCCTCTAGGAGAGAACTGTGTTTTTTAATGAAGGCTTCTGCCTCCCCCACTGTATTAATTCTAATTCTGTTTCCCTCCTAAATTTCTTTGATAAGGAGGAGTACTTCCTCCTTTTCTCTCTTATTTTTTTCGGAATTTGCTTAAGAATGGTAATTTCTTTGTCTTTATATTTTAGTGGTCCCCCCCTTTGAGCCCCTAGCACCTAATCCCTCGTGGTCCTCCTAAGAAATTTAACATGTACCTCCCTTGGAACATTATGTGTTCTAATCCTGTAAACCAGATCCATATCCCACCACAACTGTTCTTTGTCTCTCTTAATATATTCTGATAAAATTGTACTCATAATAGCCTTAAGATCTTCACTTTCTGTCTCTGGTAGGTTCTGGAATCTGGGAGAAAAGGACATTCTTTCAAATTCTATCTTTGCCATAAAATTTTCCAATTCTAAATTCCCCTTCCAGACTGCCTTAACCTCCTCCCCCAGCCCAGCCGCCCCCTCCTCCAACACATTAATTCTTTGTTTGTTTTCTGTTATATGGTGTTGTACACCTCTGAGTTCTTCTTTGAGATCTGTCACCTCCTTTTTCAACTCATTTTGACCCCTCATAATTTCCTGAAACATTTGGGTAATGGATAAGTCTTTTGAGCTCTCTCCAGTCCCTTCTTGTTGTAACAATGAAGTAATTTTCGTCTGATGCATACTTGGGCTGGAGGTGGCAGATGTGGGAGCAGAGAATGACTTGCCCGTTGGTGGTTTTTGCGGCCCCATTTATCTGAGTTCAGAGATGGTATAAATCTTTTACAAAAGAAATGGCGTCAGTGGAGTGCGCAGCTGTGCCGATCCAAGGAGGCAGGCAAATCCGAAAGTGAAAAGTTAGTTCTCCATCACAGTTCCAAGTCACGGAGGCACACCAGAAAGGGGAAAATAATCAAAATCCAGGAAGACCATATAACAGGAGAGGTCCAGGGGTCCTTCGGGGGGGGGGCAATAATAAAATGCCAGAGATTTTTTCAAAGGTAGTTTCAAAAGGCAGACTTCATTTTTAAGTACAAAAATGAAGACGGAGGGGAGCCATCTTGGCTCCTCCTTTCACAGGGAGAAGAACAAAGATTTCCATAAAGTTTTTTTTTCCTTTAAGAAAGCAGCTCAGCAATCACCTCTTGCAGTTGTTATATGAATCTTTCTCACATAGTTAATACAGGTGACAAGTCAGACTTTATTCTCTCTCCATTCCGATATAGAGAGAGATAATTCAAATGCCGCTTTATCTGAGGGAGGGAAAGAGAAAGAGAAACCCCTCCCTAATCTTCCAGCTTCAAATAGATTGAACACAAATTTACAATGGTCTGCTGCTTATCCATTAACGATAATTAAGGAGATTAGGATGGATCTCTCACCACCCGCATTCCAGCCGCTCCTCCTTAATTAACTCCTTCCTCCCGGAGCCCATTCAGCGAAAGGGCAGACAGCCAGATGCTGTTCCATGGCCCCCCTCCGTTCCCCGGCTCCTGGGGCGAGGCTGGAAACACCCCCGCCGGCTGCCAACGAATCCAGGGGGTTCCAGCAAGCCGCCCTGCAGCAGGTGGCCCCTCCGAGACCCCCTGTGCTCCTAAAAGGAGCCCACCAGAGAGATGAAAAGCGGACAACAACGTCCGTCGCCTTCAGTGACCAGAAGTGATCTCCAAAACAGTATTAGATTTCTGTGGTTTTGGGGAGAGCTATGGAAAGCTAAAACAAATGCTGTGTAACAAGGAACTGTAAAACATTCCTTTTGATTCATTGGAGAATTAAAACCAAACATTATTTCAAAGGAGAGAAGTTTCATATCATGCAACTTTCATCGAGTCCCTTTTGGGAGAGGGGGTGGTCTATAAGCGCTAAGAAATAATAATAATAATAATCAAAACTGTTTCACATGCCCTTAAATCTTTGGGGGGGGGGGGACAATAGTGAACATCTAGGAAGTAGGGCAGTAGTGGCAAATATCTTAGAATAATATTATGATGCAACTATTATAAATTGTTCAGCAATAATTTCACTAAAAGAATTGTGCGTACTATATATAAATTGTTACTTCTTAGCAGGAAGTCACTTCCGGTTTGCTCCGAGGGTGGTTTTAAGCGCTCCGAAGGCTTCAAGGAAGCCTCCACACAGTCTCTGAAGCCTCCGGGGAGGCAGGGGGGCTCTTTTCACCCTCCCCAGGCTCCTATAAAGCCTCTGGAGCCTGGGGAAGGCGAAAAATAGCTTTTAAAAAGGTGAACTCAGCTGGTCAGCGTGCGCATGTGCGCTGGCCAGCTGACAGGGCAGCGCCTTGCGTGCCCTGACAAATGGCTCCGCGTGCCACTTGTGGCACGCGTGCCATAGGTTCGCCATCACTGTTATAGGATCTGCTATCTGTTATTGGAACCCATTGCAATGGTTTAATTATGTAAGTTTTGTTGTGGAATTGCATTGCTATGGTGGCTATTGATGTTCCAAATTGCTCACGAAATAAACCTCTGATCTTAAAGTAAGATTTATTGCTTGTGTTGCTGTTTCCTGCTTTATTGGGATATTTTTATGACAGTACCATGATGACCAAAACTGGATGCAGGATTCCAAGTGAGGCCCTACTAGTACAGCATAAAGTGGAACTAACACTATCCCTCTTTTGATGCAGCCTAGTACTTCTAGTCGAAACCCTTGCTCAACCAGAAAACCCTATTCAATTTGAGACAAGTAGCTATCCAGTCTCTTCTTAAAAACCTCCACTGTTGGAGCCTCCACAACTTCTGGGGGCAAGACATTCCACTGATTAATTGTTCTCACAGTTAGGAAGTTTCTCCTTAGTTCTAAGTTGTTTCTCTCCTTGATTAGTTTTCATCCATTCTTTCTTGTCCTGCCTTCTAGTTCTTTGGAAAATAAGCTGACCCCCACCCCCCTCTTCTTTGTGGCAGTCTCTCAAATACTGGAATACTGCTATTATGTCATCCCTAGTCCTTCTCTTCACTAGACTAGCCATGCCCAGTTCCTGCAACTGTTCTTCATATGTTTTAGTCTCCAGGCCTTTAATCATCCTAGTTGCTCTTTCCTGCACTTTTCCCAAAGTTTCAACATCTTTTTTGAACAGCAAAAGTTATGCTGGTCATCTGTACAATAAACTCCTGAATTAGATTACAGCTGAGAATATTTTAGCTAAGGAACTGATGAGCTTTGAAGCAAGCTATTCCTGTTTGGACCATGCTCCATTAATAGAAAAAACACACCTTTAGAACATGTTCAGGTCTTTATACCCTCTGTATTGACCTCAGATATATCTGTCAACTAGTATCCAGACCTAAATTATGGGAGAAACTGAAGAATTCCTTGATAGATAGATAGCTACTATTACTAATCTACATGTTATCTCAAACCCCTGGCCAGAAGTGTGATGAAATAGACAGTATGCAATGGAAATTCCCATCAGAATAGGTCTCAGACAAGATTGCCTTCTGGCACCTTTATTATTTAATCTGTTTATTGATCATCTTGTATTGATTGATTAATCCAATTATTCATCCACCAAAATTGGAACGTTAAGCATGTTTCAATTCTCTTCTAAGCTGATGATCCAATACTTCTTTTATGTACACAATGATTTGTGTTTTTTTTAAAAAAAATTATTTACAAACATACAAAATACACACAGAGATAACTTTTACATTTACACAGTACATTGGAACTTCCTGTTCCTTCTAATAGCAGTTTCAAATCGGTACAATTCTCCTTATCTCATTTCCCCTTCTAATATATTTCATTTGATTTTCACCATTTTTAACCCTCTTATTTTACTCATCTATCTGATATATTGGGTAATTACCTCTAATAAGTTTAAACTCTCTTGAGTGCATATAAATATGTTAATTCTTCTTAACTTCTATTTTTGGGCTTTATTGGCTTCTTTCATTGGTCCTTGTTTCTTTCCTCCATCCACCTATACAATTTTCCCCATATCTGATAATATTCTGTTTCTTCTTTTCCCTGAATTTCTTTTGTTAATTTGTCCATTTCGGCACAGTCCATAACCTTTCTTATTATTTCATCTTCACTTGGTATCAATTTATTTTTCCATGTCTGAGTGAAGGCAATCCTTGCTGCCGTAATTATGTGTAGAATTAAATACTGGATTTCTTTTTTATATTTCATTGTCATTATTCCTAGTAAAAATACTTCTGGTTTCCAATCAATTTTGACTCCTGGTATTGATTCTAGCCAATTTTTAATCTTCTTTCCAATACTTTTTGGCTTCCTCACACATCCACCATATGTGATAATATGTTATGTGTGTTAATTCAGTTTTCCTTGTATGCAACCGATAGTGTCATTTTTAAATTTGTCCCCCCAAATTTTTCCCATTTATCTAATTCAATATTGTAGCCAAAGTTCTGTGCCCATTTTACCATTTGTTCCTTCACAATTTCTTCTTCCATTTTATACTTCAGAAGAAATTTATATATTATCCCTATCATCTTTATTTCTGTGCTTTGAATTATTTTGTCTAATTTGTGTGGTTCCATTTGAATGTCATATAATTTAGTACCCTCATTGTGTTTAGCTTTGATTTGCAAGTAGGTTAGCCAGTCGACTTTCATGTTTTGTTCTGCACAAAACACAGACTGATTTGAAACAGGGTTCTCTGTGCTTAACTATTGCTTACTTACTTTGACACTGGAGCTTACATTGAGACAAACCTTGTTGATTTTATATATGCAATTACTTGAAAAATTCAAAGTCTTCCATATCATCTTCTCCATCATTCTTTTCATGAGCTGAAAACTGCTATGTAAGCCATGCAGTTGACTTAAAAATAAACTATATGAGTTTTGATTCAACTTGTATTTTATCTTTTATTTCATCAACAAATGAAGCAGAAATCTCTCAAAGGTATTTGAGAAGCTACTTCAACCTTCCACAGGTCTTTGATGGAATATCTGAACTGATTGACAACCTATGAAATTAAGACAAAATTCAAATTTAAGGTAATTGTGGAATGTTCTGTCACTAAAATATAACTGCCCCCCTTCACTTGACTCTTTGGGTTGTTACTGCAAATGTTACATCCTGCAAACACAATTTTACTATCAATCTGATGTTCATTAGATTAAGACAGCTAAAGAGATCATAGACCTGGGTGCAATTCTTATTTTTCTAACTAACCCTAGATAGGTCATTTGAAACGCCTTATTGGAACTCATACATTTTGGAATATTATTTGGAAACTATAATAGTCCAGGAGTCCACAAAAACAACACTAAATGTGATGCTGTGAGGGTGTGATTCAGTGGTGGGTTCCGGATCTTTTTGCATCCGGTCCATACGCTGCATGCGCATGCGCAAATGGCCTGGTTGGGTCAAATACAGGTAAGGAACATGGGAAGTCGGGTGGGCCCTCCGAAGCACTATACCAGAATGGTACCTGCTGCTCCCAGCAGGCACTGGTACACCTGTACTGGGCATACTGGCCGGAACCCACCACTGGTGTGATTCCAAGACAACTCTTGGAATACTGCATCCAGGTTTGGTCACCACAAATGCAAAAAAGTTGTTGAGACTCTAGAAAGAGTACAGAGAGAAGAGCAACACAGATGATTAGGGGACTGGAGGCTAAAAAAATATGAAGAACGGTTGCAAGAACTGGGTATGTCTAGTTTAATGAAAAGAAGCGCTAGGGGGACATGATAAAGTTTTCCAATATCTAAGGGCTGTCACAAAGAAGAAAAAGTCAACCTATTCTCCAAAGTACCTGAAGGTAGGACAAGAAGCAATGGATGGAAACTAATCAAGGAGAGAAGCAATCTAGAACTAAGGAGAAATTTTCTGATAGTTAGAAGAATTAAGCAGTGAACCAAATTGCCTCCAGAAGTTGTGAATGCTCCAACATAAAAACACTGGAAGTTTTTAATGAAGAGATTTGACAATTTGTCTGAAATGGTATAGTGTTTTCTGTCTGAGCAGGGGATTGGATTAGAAGACCTCCAAGGCACTTTCCAACTCTATTATTCTGTACTCTATATGGTGTAAAGCAAGAAAATGGAATTGCTGTCCCAAAGATACTTTTTCTTTTCAAGAGGCAACTGGACTTTCTGGTTTTTCTTTGAAGACGTCTCGCTTCTTATCTAAGAAGCTTCTTCTTTAAAAAAAAAAAAAGCACCTTTGGGGCAACTATGAACTGGATGACTGAGCATCTCCATAGACATATACAAATGTGTTTTATTACTCTCACTGAAGGTTCCTGACTCATAATTATCAACACACTTTGGCTCTGGCATTTGCTGTAAAAGAGATAAATGAACATACTAGTATTTTACCCAACATTTCTGTTGGTTTTCACATCACCACTGACAATTCTCTGGAAAGTACAACATATCCTTTAGCAATGGAACTTCTCTCCACAAGAGACAGATTTATCCCAAACTACAAATGTGATATCCAGAACAGTGCAGTAGCTGTGATAGGAGGACCACAGAGAAAGACCTGTCTCGACATGGCAATTATATTGCACAACTATAAGCTTCCACAGGTGAGATACAAATATAGATTTAAAGAGGAGAAATCATTATTAATTTCATCAAGCCAAAGAATACAGACTGCAGAATTTATTCCTGAAGGCATTTTCATATATTAATTTCAGATGTCATTTCAGAAAGTAGCATAATAGAACTAAAGTACTATAATTCATCTTCTTCTGAAGAGTTTTGGAAAGATTTATTAAATAATGCAGTTATTTAAAGACATATTATGCCTCCTACTTCCTTTTCTCCATTATTTCTCCTCTGTTGTGCATCACTCCATCTTCTGCTCACTTACAATCCCAAAGGGCCTCAAATATATTTTTCTCAGAAATAATTCAAATGCTTGAAATCTTGAGCAAAGAAGTTGATCAATCTATGAGAAGAAAATAGTCACCTCCACTATTCTTTAATGCTGACCAGATAGTTCTAAGCTCCAAGTTTGGAATTATTTCATATTGGAATTATTTCTTTGATGAAATCTATTATCCCCCTCCTGTATTTAGATCACATATGGATCAGCTCCCATGATGAATAATGAAGCAGATGCAGTTTTTTTTTTCAGTTGGATGTTCCCAAATGAGATCCATCAGTTTAATGGAATATTACACTTACTATTACAGGATGGACCTGGGTTGGGATAGTTTCTATGGATGAGGAGAGTAAACAGAGGTTCATTCAAAAATGGCTTCCCAAGTTTTCTGAGAAAGGAATCTGCTTTGACTTTATGGAATGTATCAACCAAATGAAGTATGGCAATGAAGCTGCTGAAATGATTGAAGAGACAGATAAAGAGACAGATAAACAGTCTATGCTGTGGCACATGCTCTGAGGGCCATGCGCTCCTCCAAACTCAAAGAAGTTCAAATAATGGATGAGAGGAGATGGAAAGTCTTCCTTCAATCATCATAGCAGGTAATGTTGGACAATGAAGAGTTCAGAATAGTCATCAGATCATGCAAACAGTAATGGATTGCTCAATTGATGAGAGCAAACAACCTGTTGGGTTTTTCACTTTCTCAATTTTGTGATGGAATTTTCATTTTAAATATTTTCAAATATAGTATTTTTGTTAGACAATAGAGTAAAAATTGCATGTGACAGATAACATATTTATCTTCCAGTTTTAAATAGCATAGGCTGAAGCAACATTTAACACCTTATTTTTGTTAAGCACAGTCAAAATCAAAAGGATTAAACTGAGATTTTCTGGTCCCATTTAAGGAATGCTGTTATCCTCCCTTTAGCAAAAGTAGGCCCCAATCAAAAAACCTCAAGGAAAGTATGTTCTGAGGATTTGAGAATACAAAGCTCTCCTATCACCCGCTACTGATTCTGATTCTTCAGAACAGATCTTTGGAATATAAGGTTTGACTCAATCAATCAATCAATCCATGAATTTAATAGATGTGTCATTAGGAGCAGTTGAGGAATTCAGAGAGGAATTTAAACAGAAATAAATCTAGAAAACCGAACAACTTTGAGTTAGATATAAAGACTGTGGCTATGTCTAACTGATTATTTATTTTTATTTAGCGTATGGCAAATACATGGACTTACAGTAGTTCAAATGTTAATGTCCAGTCCACCCAGCCATTCAAGGACAGGGTGATCTATGATGAAAAAATCAGATATTGGGTGGGTATAAGCTCTTGATGGACATTCAGACACAATGTGGTGGTTATTTTATCGAGGAGCACCACAGTCACAGAAGGATAGAGACAAAATCCCACTTAAACAATGAGTCTTGGCAGATACCATGTTGGGTACAGATCCTGTTCAGAGTTGACCAATACTGGCAAGGAAGGTCAAAGCCTGACACCTTTTGCATAAGGTCATCTATGTAATTGCCTGTATCTGGGTGTTCAGCAGCTTATTTGTCTTTCCACTGTATGTTGACATCATAGTTGTTTGACAGCTGTTGAGAGAGTGCCAGGAAGGGGTTCCTGGATTTAAGCCTACCAATTGAGAGATGAGGAAGATCAGAGTGCACAGGAAGAAGTGGGTTTCTCATAATTTTGTTGTGCTCCTTCACTAAGGCTTCCTGCCTTCGTAGGGCTGGTGGTGCAATGTGGCTCAAGATGGGGAGCCAGAAAGTAGGAATAGATTTTATGATGCTCTTTGTATCATGACTGATGAAAATAAACTATCATGAAACATAAATTCTTCACTTGAAAGATTTCTTATTTTATTTGCAAACAGACATTACCTCTTTCCATCTGTAACAACAAATGTCCTCTTGGCCAGAGCACGATAAAAATTGAAGGGAAATTATCTTGCTGCTATGACTGTAAACAGTGTCCTAAAGGGAAGATAGTGGACCAACTGGGTAAGCAAACGATGTGTTTGTGTGTGTGAAAGATGTGTGTGTGTGCAATATATAAAAATGATGTCATAAATATAAATAGGGACTATTTTTTCATCAATATTATGGTGGCTGAAATTCTTGAGCTTCATATCATATTGAATAGTTCAGCAATGAAATATTTTAATATGTTTGATCATAAAACCATGCAGTTAACTCTAACTAGGAAAATCAATAGATTGCTTAGATTTGGATTGTCCTTCTTATGTTTCCTTGAAAATTATAAACAGTCTTTCCAGAAACTAAAATTTGTTGGAAGACTATCTGAAACACATTCTTTGTATTTTCTTTGTGGAAGTAATAGAAACTTGGCAATTATGTTTTCCCACTGGTTTATCTTTGTTTTTACATTCTATTTCACCTAGAGATATTGACTGATTATGTTATAGAATCTATATGGCCCACTATCTCATATAATGATTGTAGGTGGCTTACCCCAACCCATAAAAACACAAATTAAACCCAAACCAGCCTCACCACCAGACACTGGATGACTCAGATTCCCGATTAAACTCTCATCCTAGCCCAACACTTTAGGGACTAGCCAAATACTCCCAGGCTACTGCACGACTAAAAGGGCAGGAATCCCTTGAAAGTTAGATTGATTTATTGATTTATTGATTTATTGATTTATTGATTTATTGATTTATTGATTTATTGATTTATTGATTTATTGATTTATTGATTTATTGATTTATTGATTTATTGATTTATTGATTTATTGATTTATCGATTTATCGATTTATCGATTTATCTGCTGCCCATCTTGCTATTCACTGTGAGAAAGTATCACACAGGCATGGGGAAACTACAGAGAAGATACACCTCCACAATGTCATTAGATGATCGAGGAGTCTAGGAGTCTAGCCCAATTAGCCAACTTATTGTGATAGACAGATAGCCTTGAAGAGAGATGGTTTCATCAATCACTTGGCCTGGTGACATGCAGGGCTTTAAAGGTGATAAAGGACCTTGAATTGCAACCAGAAATGGGAGCTAGGGCAGCTCGGCCAGAAGTAATGTAACTCAGGTGAGACATGCATTGTCGACCTGTTGCTATTTCCAAATGGTCTTTATGTAGAGTGAGTCAGATAATCTAGTTGTGAATTCACTAAGGTTAGAGAATGGTATAAAAATCAGGGCACATTGAAATTGAACACTGTAGCACAATAGAAGAGAATACAGGTAGCTCAGTTTTGAACTGTGCAGTCCGTTTGTTGTTGGCTTGCAGACTTTTCATTATCTTTTTGTTTCTTTTTAGCTTTCTTTTTTTAAAAAAAATGAGCAAAAGTGGTTGATCTCTATATAACAAACAACCAAGCTCAGAGATTACCAAGGACTTCACTGTAGCAATGTAGGAGAGAGACTGTCATTGCCAGGGGAGGAATCAAATGAGGAATCTGTTTAGAGTCTCTACATAGTGACAACAAGATAAGGTCCAACACCCTTTGAATGGCATTAAACCTATCTCAACAAGCAAACCACTTGTTGAGAAAATCATTGTGCAAGGTTTGAGCAATAAATCAGTAAATTAGAACCCTTTGAATTTGGACCTGGTTACAAGCACATGATAAATTGCATTATGAATTACTTTAAGAAGAAAGCAAACGGGGCTTCAGGTGGCACCATAGGCGTTGAAGGATGCTCCTCTGAGAACGCCATCCCCGTGAATGAGTTAAGCTGCTAGAACAGCGTAAATCAGCTGTCTAGCGGCTTGAAAACTCTCCCCTCGGGAAAAGAGGGGGAGGTGAGCAGCCAGGCAAGGGTAGAGCCCCCCTAGACCCCCAGGAGCAATTCTGGGGCTCGAAGGGTGAGAGCTCCCCAGTGGCCTGACAGAACTCCTCGTCCGGGACACTTCTGCTCTAGCAGAAACAAAACGTCACGACCATCCCTGCCATCAACGTTTTAATCTACATTTGAATAAGATGCAGGCAGACCAAAGACAGGAGTGATTACAATCGCAAGTACAAACTTTAACTCTGATGTAGTAATACTTCCTTCTGTGAAGATTAAGGGGAAAGGAAGATGGCGCCTGAATATCAAAGGGCGTGGTGAAAGTGAAACTTAAAAGGATAGTATTTGTTAAGTGCCTGTTAACATTGTTAAAAGAGTCAAGAGCTCAAGATTAAAGAAAACAGCATTGGTTTACTAACAAGCTACAAGATTTAACAAATCTGGGGATTAGGTGGACTTTTTGGATTTAATAATCTGGCTGTTGAAAAGTGTGATTTGAATATTTGGAAATGGCTTCAAAATAAACAAAATTAAGTGTTTCTAAGAGCGCTGGAAGTTCCCCAGCCCAGACACATAAATTGCAGTCTTTATTACCCCCAGCGGATACACAAACTTTGACACTTGAAACCCTCCAAAGTGCTTTAAAGGAACAAGCCGTTGTTCTAGAAGGAAAGATCACAAATGCTTTTAAAGATGTGTCTGATGAAATGTCTGAAATCAAGGATTTAATCCAACCTGCAATCAACAGATAAGAGAGGATATAGTGGATGCATTTAAGGGCTTACTTGGTTATGTAACATCACTGGAGGATAGGGTGGAAGAAATTAACCAGTCTAATGTCAATTTGGAGAATAAAGTTGATGAGGCACAAAGTAAGATCGAGAAGTCAGAGGCAGAGGTTACAATGATACAATATAGAGCGATGGAATTTGCTTTGAGAATAAGAGGCAGGAAAGAAAATAACCAAGAATGCTTGAGAGAGATTTTTGCAGAAGCCTTTGCTCAATTAATTGGCGAACCAAAGGCAGAATGTGATTGGTAGATGGACAAAATTTACCGTGTTAATTCATGGATTGCCAGACAGAGACAACTACCAAGAGATATTGTAATCTACTTTTTCACCAGGAAAACAAGGAATGGAATATTACAAGCGACTTATAAAAACAAGCTACAAGTGGCAGGTCAGGAGGTGGCAGTACTGAAGGAAATTCCCCCTAAAATGTTGAGATCCATCAAAAGGACTATGCATTTCTAGTGGATGAACTTAGAAATCGTCAGATACAGTATAGATGGGAGGTTCCGGCCGGACTGGTGGTGACGTAGGAAAAAAAGGAGGGACCAAGCCAAGCTCTTCAGTGTAGGAACGAGTTTATTATGCATAGGTTCAAACGTCCAAAATAGGGCAATGTGTTTGAACCCCGAGGGGTTTACAAAAGCAGGGTTTTATACCTCAAATTACGTATACATTAGCTGGGTGTTACATTTGACATATATGGTCCTAAAAGGAACCGAAAACGCTTCTTACAGATTTTTAGTTGCTGATTACAGAAAGGAAAGGGAGTTACATGCATCTAATGAATTATGCAGACGTTATTGTATTCCATCTACTGCTTGAGGGGTGAAAAGCAGAAGTGAACAACAGGATACACCCGTCTGGGTCAGTCTGCTCTGTTACAGATAAAAATACCATATGTCATTTCAGCAACTCCTTCAAACAGGAAGAGGAACCTAACCTTGACCAGAGTTTCGGGCCTTTAATATGAACACTATTTTGCCTGAACCAACGTTTCAGCCTAGCTCACTCCCCCCTTTGTGACTCATCTGACATATCCAGAAGAGTCACATATTCCGGTTCTCCTTCAGGTTCCTCCCTGGGGCGAAGCCTCTCATATTCCCACATAGCCATTACCTGAGCGGTTGCTTTCCTTTCTGCTAATAGGGATAAACTATTAGTGATAGCTTTAACAAAGATAGGTAATACACACGGGAGTAATACACAACCAGCAGCAATTAACCCCACAAGACCCACAATGGCTTGTAAACCAGGCAACTTAGGCCACCATCCTGAGAACATATCTTGTAAGTTAAGACCTTTCCAGGTTTGTACTGGTACATGGGCTATTTTAACCATTTTATCAGTGATTTCTTTAATTACCTTGCCACTTTCATCTATTTCAATACAACAGTTGGTTAAATTGAACTTTCCACATACTCCTCCTTCCTTAGCTAACAAGTAATCTAAAGCTAATCTGTTTTGCATGATATAAGTTCTTGATTTTGCACTTTCTCTGGCTAACTGGGTGACACCCTTTACTGTTTCATTAGTTATGATAAATAGATCCAGGAAACTACAGACCTATCAGCCTGACCTCAATACCAGAAAAGATTCTGGAAATGATAATCAAGCAACGAATTAACAAACACCTAGAAGCAAACAAAGTAATAGCCAAAAGCCAACATGGATTTGTCAAAAACAGATCATGCCAGACTAATCTTCTTGCATTCTTTGATAATGTGACAAAATTAGTGGACCAGAGGAATGCCGTCGATATAGTTTACTTGGACTTCAGTAAGGCTATTGATAAGGTAGACCATAACCTACTACTAGATAAAGTAGAAGAATGTGGGTTAGACAGCATCACCACCAGATGGATCCGTAACTGGCTGACCAACCGCACTCAACGTGTAGTGCTCAATGGAACTGCATCTACATGGAGGGAAGTATGCAGTGGAGTATCCCAAGGCTCTGTTTTAGACCCAGTACTCTTCAACATCTTCATCAATGATTTGGATGAGGGAATAAATGGGGAACTCATCAAATTTGCAGATGACACCAAGCTGGCAGGAATAGCCAACACTCCAGAAAATAGGCTTAAGATACAGAAGGATCTTGACAAACTTGAACATTGGGCACTATCTAATAAAATGAAATTCAATGGTGAAAAGAGTAAGGTTCTACATTTAGGCAACAAAAACGGAATGCACAGGGACAGTATAGGTGGTACCGTGCTCAATAGTAGTAACTGTGAGAGGGATCTTGGAGTTCTTGTGGACAACCATTTAAATATGAGCCAGCAGTGTGCAGCAGCTGCCAAAAAAGCCAACACAGTTCTAGGCTGCATCAACAGAGGGATAGAATCAAGATCACGTGAAGTGTTCATACCACTTTATAATGCCTTGGTAAGGCCACACTTGGAATACTGCATTCAGTTCTGGTCACCACGATGTAAAAAAGATGTGGAGACTCTAGAAAGAGTGCAGAGAAGAGCAACAAAGATGATTAGGGGACTGGAGACTAAAACATATGAAGAACGGTTGCAGGAACTAGGTATGTCTAGCTTAAGAGAAAGAAGGACTAGGGGAGACATGATAGCAGTGTTCCAATATCTCAGGGGTTGCCACAAAGAAGAGGGAGTCAAGCTATTCTCCAAGACACCTGAGGACAGAACAAGAAGCAATGGGTGGAAACTAATCAAGGAGAGAAGCAACTTAGAACTGAGGAGAAACTTCCTGACAGTTAGAACAATTAATCAGTGGAACAGCTTGCCTCCAGAAGTTGTGAATGCCCCAACACTGGAAGTCTTTAAGAAGATGTTGGATAGCCATTTGTCTGGAACGGTATAGGGTTTCCTGCCTAGGCAGGGGGTTGGACTAGAAGACCTCCAAGGTCCCTTCCAACTCTACTATTGTATTGTATTGTATTGTATTGTATTGTATTGTATTGTATTGTATTGTATTGTAATGAAAGATAGGTGGCGGGCCATCACAGCTCCCTGCTCCAATGTTAAATGCTTGTATTATGCAAGGCTGTTTCTCTGGTTTACTCCACTGGCCCAAGTTGCTAACACATACCAGGTTACTATTCACTCCTTGCACCATTGCACTTACCCATATCCATCCAATACCATATCTTAAGAGCATGATTATCGGCTTCACGTTCCCTTCGAGCTTCCTTGAAAGCTTCTTCCAGTACCGTCCTGATGGTGGGGCAGGATTTGAGTATATAATAGGAGGGTTTGCCTACACCTACTACTTTATAATGCTGTAATCTGTCCTCTATAATTACCACGTCACACTCCACATTACAATGTATGCAAATAACACAATCAATACAATGCGCACAGCAACAACATCCACATTTACATTCACAAAACCAACACATATAAGCAATAAAAGGAAATTCTTAATGACTATTAATATAATCAAAAACCTTCTCATCCGTTCTTCCCCCTTGCGTAGAAAGTCAGCTGCCGGTGTGACTTAGCAAGGGTCTCTTCCTTCTTCGAGGAACTCTCGCCACGTAATCAGTTCTGGAGGAGAAATTGACTGGGGCGGGCTAGCCCAATTATTAAAGGGTTTTGATTGTCCACAAGGTAGGAGTTTATAATGATAGAATAAAATTGACACCAATGCTATTATTGCCACCAGCCAAAGTCCCCACACCCAGGACTCCCACATAGGTCCTTACCAATCTTCTGCCTTGCGCAGGAGACCAGCTTCCAGTGTGGTCCAGCAGGATGAATTCTCAGCCTTTACAGCTTGGTCTGTTAACAGCATCCTATTTACATACACAACACACATTATCTAGGTACATTTAAAAGTAAGCTTGGTTGGGTTTTTCTGGTCCACGGACAGCTTCCAGCTTGCATCAGCTGCAGCTTTGACTCGTGTCCAGTGGATCCAGGACTTAGACCCTGCAATTTTAACTGCAAGCGGAGAAGACATAACAACAGTAAACGGCCCTTTCCACCTTCCCTCTAGCTGTTCCTTCTTCCAGTGTTTTACCCATACTTGATCTCCTGGTTTAAATGGATGACAGCGAGTCACTAACCTAGGGGGTACCTGTTCCATTACATATTTCTGGAGTTTCTCAACTTGTTTACTCAGTTCCTGTACCATTTCCATATTCCAAACACCCCCCTTATGACCCAAATCAGGCCATCCTGCCAGACTCCTTCTTAGGAGGTTTGGAGGCCGACCAAACATCAGTTCATAAGGTGACAACTTGTGCTGTCCTCTAGGAGAGCTTCTAATTGCGTACAGGGCTAACGGCAAAGCATCTGGCCACTTCAAATGGCTCTCCGAGCATATTTTTGTTATTCGTTCTTTGAGGGTCCTGTTCATGCATTCAATAGAACCCCCACTCTCTGGGTGGAATGCACTGTGGAGCCTCCATTTTATGCCCACCGCACTTGCTACAGCTTGATTGACCTGATGTACAAATTCTGGCCCATTGTCAGATGACATATGACTAGGAATCCCAAACCTCGGGATTATTTCTTTCAACAACACTCTTGCCACCTCCCTAGCTTGTTTAGTCTTAGTAGGGAAGGCTTCTGGCCATCCAGTGTACATATCTATCATGACCAACAGAGCTTTAAACAAACCACATCCTGGCATATCAGTGAAATCAATCATAACATAATCCATAGGGATATATGACCGTGGTATTGCTCCTGGGGGTAGCAGAGGTCCTTGCCTTGGATTTACCCGTGCACAAGTGACACATTTAGCTACCACCCCAGCAGCAATGCCAGCCAGGCCATTGATATAGTAATCCCTCTTTAATGCAGCTTCCAACACTGTTTTTCCCATATGAGTAGCATCATGGGCCAATTGAGCTAGTGTCCAAGCTACGGATGACGGCACAAAAACTCTGTTGTCAGGTAAGACATACCATCCATCTCCACTCTTGCCTTCAAATCAGTCACAGCTTTCACACTTTCTTGTTGGGAATATGTAGGTTTAATCTCAGGTGGAATCACCCCCATATCCATTGCCACACATACAGATAAGTCAGGTGTTGGTTCAGACCTCTTAGCTGCCTCCCGTGCTTCTAAATCAGCTGCCCTATTACCCAACGCCACCCTATCATCTCCTCTCTGGTGTCCTTTACAATGCATCACTGCTACCTTTTGGGGTTTCTGTACTGCTTCAAGCAACCGGCTAATTAGATGTCCATGCAAAATGTACTTTCCTGCTGAGTCTCTAAATCCCCTTTCTTTGTATACGGCCCCATGTGCATGTAGCGTAAGGAAAGCATACTTGTTGTCTGTCCACACATTTAAGGTCTCTCCTTTAGCTCTTTCCAGTGCTCGTATCAAAGCCCATAATTCTGCTACCTGTGCGCTATACCCCTGTCCCAATGGACCACTTTCTACCACTTCCTCATCATCTACAATCGCATATCCTGACACCCTCCCTCCCCCTATCATATAGCTGGATCCATCGGTATACCAATTTAGTTTTGCATTTGGCCATGGTATGTCTGTCAGATCTGGGCGGCTTGAATATACTTTCTCCAGAACCTCCAAACAATTGTGTATTGGTGCTGTCTCTGTTGGTAATAAAGTGGCAGGATTTAACCTATTTGAAATCACTAGTCTCACCTGTGGGTTTTCAATCATGATTGCTTGGTATTTGGCTAAACGCTGCCCACTAATCCACAGATGACCCTTCGCATCCAAAACAGATTGCACAGTGTGTGGTGTGTGTACATTTATAGTACTTGAGAAAGTGAGCTTATTACAGTCTTGGATCAACTCAGCAATTGCAGCTAATACCTTCAAACAATGAGGCCAACCTTTGGCAACTCCATCTAACTGCTTAGAGAGATAGGCTACTGGCTGCTGCCAGCTCCCAAGGGGCTGGGTCAGCACCCCTAATGCAATATTTCTGTTTGTGTCTACATATAGGTTGAAGGGCTTTTGTAAATTTGGTAATGTTAATGCCGGGGCCTGTGTTAGTGCTTCCTTAACGTCATGAAATGCCTTGTTTTGTTCCCCTCCCCAATCGAGTGGTTCTAAGTTCACACCTTTGGTTGCAGCATACAAAGGAGCTGCTATCAGGGCAAAATTTGGAATCCAAATACGACAAAAACTTCCTAATCCCCGAAAACTCCTCAACTGTCTTTTTGTCCGAGGCTCAGCCAAAGCCAAAATTGCATGCTTCCTTTCCGGTCCTAATGCACGGCAGCCTTGTTCTATAACATACCCTAAATATCTGACACGCTTCATCACAAGCTGGGCCTTTTTGCGGGAAACTCTATACCCACACTCTAACAACAGATTTAACAATGCCTTGGTATTATCCCAACAAGTATCTTCTGTCATTCCTGTCACTAAGACATCATCTACACACTACAAAATTGTATCCCCTTGCTGACAGGGTACATAGTATTGTAGATCTCTTGCTAAGGCGGTACCAAACAAGGTGCGGGAATTCTTGAACCCTTGGGGAAGCCTAGTCCACGTATACTGTGACTTCGTTCCAGTACGGGGATGTTCCCATTCAAATGCAAACAGAGGCTGACTGACTGGATGTATTGGTATTGTGAAAAAGGCATCTTTTAAATCTATAACAGAAAACCAGGCAGCTCCAGGTGGAATTAAACTAAGGAGGGTGTAGGGGTTTGACACAGACGGATGTAGGGTCACCGTCAGGGCGTTCACTGGGCGTAAATCCTGCACAGGTCTGTAAGACCCATCTTCCTTTTTTATAGGGATGATTGGGGTATTCCATGGGGATTGAGCAGGCACTAAGACTCCGGTTTCCAAATATTTCTGGATGGTTTCATACACAGCATAAACAGCTTCTCTAGAAACAGGCCGCTGCCCTATGCGTACAGGGACTGCCCCTGGCTTTACTTCTACCACCACTGGGGAATGGTGGGCCACAAATCCTGGCGGGTTGTCCTCCGCCCACAGCCCTGGCACACCAAAATGGTACCAGATACCATCTTGGATCACTTTCCCAACCTGTCTGCCCACCATCAATCTCCAAGTTTCTTCCGGCGAATGTCTTACTGTCACTCTCTGCCGGCCCTCATCAAAGGAAATAGTTGCTCCCAATTTGCTAAGTAGATCCCTACCCAACAACGGAATTGGGCGTTCAGGTATATATAAAAACTCATGCTGTATTTTGGCGCCTTTGAAATCATAGGAGACAGGCTTCAAGACCTTGTGACCTAAAACCTGTCCTGAGACCCCCTGGACCTGAATTGTATATGGTCCAGGTGCTGATATGGGCCTATTCACCACCGATCTTCCCGCTCCAGTATCCACTAAAAAGGTTGTCTGTTGACCCCCGACGTTTACGGTTACCAAGGGCTCAGATGGGGCCTCCTCCAAGCCTGGTCCCCGTCAATCTGTCCAGTCTGTTTCAGCCAACCCCACCGTCTCAGATACCTCTCAGAGCCGATTAGGATTTCCATAGCCTCTATTGAATCCTCTACCACATCTTCTTCCCCTAAATCCACCTCTTCCAGTAAACTGACCAGTTCCCTGGCCTCCTCGGCTTCCTCCTCCAGGCTGCGGTCTTCCTCCTCCTCTCCATGTCCCCCTTCCTCTCTGCATATGTTTCGGACACTCCCTCTGCCAATGTCCCTCACCTTTACAATAAGCACACTGGTTTGGGCCCAAGGACATCCCCCCTTGTAAAGCTACAGCCATCAATTCAGCCTTCTTCTGCATCTTAGCCTCTTTTTCCCTTTTCTCTACCTTGTCTCTATTCACATACACTTTCCTCGCAATCTCCAGCAACTCACTAGTATTCTTTCCTAAAGCCCCTTCCTGTTTCTGCAATTTCCTTCTGATATCTTCATAGCTCTGAGCAATAAACCTTTCATTTAACATTCTTACTTTTTCTGGTCTCGCCACACACAAACGCACCATCTCCGCCTGACACTGCAGCAAATCATCAGCTTTTTCAGTCAAAGCATTCACCCACTGATCTATATATGGAAACTGATCTGGGTACTTCTCCTGAGCTACTGCTATTACCCCCCACAGCTTATCAGCAACGTCCTCCTTAAAAGATCCCTCTGGTGGCCACCTTGTTCCCATGTTTGGCCATACATGTTTACACAAATACTTCAATCTATCCTTAGTTACTTTGGGATACGAGGGGTCTCTAAAGTAGTTATCAAAGCCTTTCAACATGCATGCCAACGGTGTGTTGGGCACACTCTGAGTCCCCCCCATCCTAACACACTGTTACCGACTCGTAGCCCCGGTGCTCACGGTCACTAACGAGAACTGCGGTGACTTAACCTTCCCACACAGTTACCTCACACGGACTTCGTTAGGACAGCCGTCCCGAGTCCAGGGGAGAGATCATGTCCCCTCTTCTGTCTTCAAGTGAGACAGGTAACAATTATTACAGATACTCGCCTGAGGCGTCACTTCACGCGTCCTGGCCAGGAATCACACGAACCCTCTTTCCTACACCGCAGGGTTCTTGGACTCGTTCACAGCACTGTCGGCCTCACAGGGAAGTCGCTGCTGCCTCCCGGAAGTCAGGAAATTCCCGTGGCGCCTGGAGGATGTTCAGGAGCGGCTGCCCCGAGGGCCCGAGGGGTTGAACGGTCCTCAGCAAAATATTGCCTCAGCCCAAACATCCCATCTGGGGTGCCATCTGATGTAGGAAAAAGAGGGGACTACGCCAAGCACTTTGGTGTGGGAATGAGTTTATTAAGCATAGGTTCAAATGTCCAAAACAGGGCAATGTGTTTGAACCCCGAGGGGTTTACAAAAGCAGGGTTTTATACCTCAAATTACGTATACATTAGCTGGGTGTTACATTTGACATATATGGTCCTAAAAGGAACTGTAAACGCCTCGTACAGATTTTTAGTTGCTGATTACAGAAAGGAAAGGGGGTTACATACATCTAATGAATTATGCAGACGTTATCGTATTCCATCTACTGCTTGAGGGGTGAAAAGCAGAAGTGAACAACAGGATACACCCGTCTGGGTCAGTCTGCTCTGTTACAGATAAAAATACCATATGTCATTTCAGCAACTCCTTCAAACAGGAAGAGGAACCTAACCGTGACCAGACTTTCGGGCCTTTAATATGAAGACTATTTTGCCTGAACCAAAGTTTCAGCCTAGCTCACCGGGGTTGCCTGCTTCACATGTTGCAGCTCAACCAATGATGGCTGGCTAGGGGGGTTTATGTGCCAAGGACCCTCCTGCTGGCTTGGAGGAGTTATGGGCCAAGTAGGTGCCCTCTGCTGGCTTGGAGGATTTTCCCATGCTGATGGCAAAGGAGGTGGCCAGTGGCATCTCATCCATCCATACTCTGGGAAGAAAACCCAGTCTGGTTTTGCTTCATTTACTGGTTGCAGCCCAATTTGTGGCTGGCAAGTGAAAGATGCTGGCCAAATCCCTTCTTGCTGTCTGGGTTGAAATTCCCATTTTGATAGGGAATCTGTCTCCCACTCAGTTGCAGGGTAATAAGCCATTTCATTTATTGCTGTCTGGAAGGAATCAAAATCTCCACTCCAGGTTTTTTCCCAAGCCTTGCTTCCAAGCTGGGGGGAAGGAGGGGGAGCATGCACTCACATTTAGTTGTCCGAAATGGTCCGGGAAGCCCATCAGAGATGATTGCGTGGGGATGGCTTGAATCTCCATTCCGTTCATCTTCTAACTGGGTGTAGAAAAAGTCTTTTCCAGCCCGCTCCGTCCTCTTGCCAGATGCAATAAATTTAGAAGCAGCATTCCATTGCCTTTGAAGCGTCGGCTCTCAGCTTCTTATCACCAAAAGCTTTCTCATTATTCCTTCGCTAATATTTTACGCTGTCCCGGTCAGTGTTGGGAATTCAGCCCCCCCCCATCCCCCCCCGGGCGAGGGGGGGGTGCTAGCTCTTTCATTTTAAAGTTAGAGTTGGAATAATGTCAGCGTTCTAAATACCATGTATGAAATCAATCAGAGACCAAGGCCGACTCATCCTTAAAGTTCCAATTTAATCATACAGGCAAGTTAGCACGTCTATGGAATTCCAACTCTAATGTTCTTCCTGGAATTCCACCCAGTTGAAAGTTCATGATCTAGGTGGGGATCCTGACCGATGCTCTTGGAGGACTTAGGAGAAAAGCAACAATCACTTTGTGAGTCTTTTGTGTTTCTGTCCTTGAAGAGAGATTAGAGGGGGGGCTTTACCATTCCCCCCCCCTCGGACTAAGCGGCTTTGAAAATGGACCCTCGGGAAGAGAGAGGTTAAAAGACTGATTTATTTGACTTTTAATTGAAAATGACTTTCACAATTGCTGGAAACAACTCTGAACTGTTGTTTTAAAACAAAAAACTTTTGGCGACTTTTTTCCCTGCGAAGGGGAGGGCCAAAATGGCGCTCGCCCCTCTTTCTTTGTCTTTATGCAAATGAAGTCTGTCCTCTGAAGTTACTCCCAAAGAGAGAATAAAGAAAAGTGGATTGCTTGTTTACTCTCCCAAAGGGAATCTGGGACCTCCTCCTGTGTAGGATCTTCTGATCTTTGGCTGACTTTTCTCTCCATTCATCTTGGTGTATTTTACTCTTGGAACTGCAAATTGGGTGCCGTTGCAATTGTTTTCCTTTGGAGACCAGCGTAGCTGTGAAACCCTCTGACACCACTTCCCTTGGCAAGGATTTGCATCTCTGAACTTAAACAAATGGCGGCAAGGAAACCACCTACTGGCAAAGCGCACTCACCCCCCTCATCGGCTGCCCCAAGTCCCACGATGCAACAGTCTAAGATATTGTCAATGTTGCAGAAAGCAGTGGCTGGGGAGGATCCTAAGGAATTATCTGTTACGGAAATGTTTAAAGAACTTATGAAGGGACAGAATGAAATGAGGGCTGAGATCAAAGAAGAACTCAGAGTGGTTAAAGAACATATAGCTGGAAATACACAACGAATTTTGGTGTTAGAGGATGGAATGGCGGGGCTGGGGGAAGAAGTGAAAGCAATGCATAAGGGAAACATAGATATGGAAAACTTTCAGACAAAAGTAGAATTTGAAAGAATGTCCTTTTTTCTTAGATTCCAGAACTTACCAGAAACAGAGAATGAAAACCTTAAAGATATTATGAGTACAATTTTAGCAGATTATCTCAAGAGAGATAAAAAACAAATATGGTGGGATATGGATCTAGCTTATAGGATAAATTCAGCATATGCTAGAAGACACAATGTTCCAAGGGAGATACATGTTAAGTTTGTCAGGAGATCCACAAGGGACGAGGTACTTGCGACCCAAAGGGAGGGACCATTGAAATATAAGGGTGAAGAGATCACCATTCTCAAACAGATCCCGAAAAAAATAAGAGATAGAAGGAGGAAATTTTCCTCCCTAGCAAAAAATTTATATGAAAAAGGGATCTGGTTTAAATGGCTGATTCCAGAGGGGATGTTAATCTTCTGGGAGGGAAACAGGATCAGAATCAATACAGTCCAGGAGGCGGAGGCCTTCATTAAAAAGAATTTTCCACTCTCAGAGGAGGAACAGAGTGGGAGTAGTGAAAGAGACAGTAAAACACAAGACAGTAAGATCCAAGACGGGAAGGAGGGGGGCACTGAGGCTCTCTCTGGCGACATGGAGGAAGAAGCAATATCGAAAAGGCTCAGATCTCAAAAATAAAATTATTTGGAACAACAGCAGTTAGTGATATATTAGAAAACGACAAAGAGAAACATGAAGGAACACAAGACTAACAATATAGAGTAAGATTTGGTTTACTGTTTTCTTCTATAAATTTGTTGTACAATGTTATATAAATGAGTACCGTGCTGGGATCTCTACCAGCAGTATGAAAGCTGCCAAAAAATTTTGTATACCTATTTACCCTTCCCTATATATTTGAAAACCAATAAAACTTTGTTTTAAAAAAAAAAGTTCATGATCTATCCCCACACCCACACATCCATCACATGTTCCAATCATCATCTTCCATGCTGGCATCTACACCCCTCTGCTTCCGGTCAGGTGTCGAGGTGCGGAGACAAAAGATGACCTTGAGCTTCTATAAAAGAATGACAACAATACATTCCACAAATCTACTCCTTTCCATTCCCCCCTCCCAACTACTACACTAATGAAACAGCATAGGAAATTAATAGAAAGTGTGGCAGGCCCAAGATCCTAAAAGAAACATAACTACAGGCCTGACAATGGGCTTGTTGGGAGCAGGAAGTCAGAGAGAGTACAGAGGACAAAGGTAGGGTAAAATTGCATTCAGTTCATTTGAACTTTCCTGAGGCTGGTGGGCGTACCTGCTCGCTGTGAGTGGGGAGTCACAGAGAGTATACAGTAGAGGACAAAGTAAGAGTAAAATTGCTTCCAGTTCAGTTGAACTTTCCTGAGGCTGTTGGGAGGATCTGCTGGCTGTGAGGGTGGAGTCAGGGAGAGTACAGATGACAAAGGTAGAGTAAAATTGACTCCATTTCACGTGGACTTACCTATGGCTGGTGGGAGGATCTCCTTGCTGTGAGAGGGGAGTCAGAGAGAGTACAGAGGACAAAGGTAGGGTAAAATTGCTTCCAGTTCAGTTGAAAGTTCCTGAGGTTGGTGGTTGGATCTTCTGGCTGTGAGAGGGGAGTCAGAGAGACTACAGAGGACAAAGGAAGAGTAAAATTGCCTCCAGTTCATTTGAAATTTCCTGAGGATGGTCGGAGTATCGGATGGTTGGGAGCGGGGAGTCAGAGAGAGTACATAGGACAAAGGTGGGGTTAAAATTGCCTCCAGTTCATTTGAACTTTCCTGAGGCTGGTGGGCGTACCTGCTCGCTGTGAGTGGGGAGTCACAGAGAGTATACAGTAGAGGACAAAGTAAGAGTAAAATTGCTTCCAGTTCAGTTGAACTTTCCTGAGGCTGTTGGGAGGATCTGCTGGCTGTGAGGGTGGAGTCAGGGAGAGTACAGATGACAAAGGTAGAGTAAAATTGACTCCATTTCACGTGGACTTACCTATGGCTGGTGGGAGGATCTCCTTGCTGTGAGAGGGGAGTCAGAGAGAGTACAGAGGACAAAGGTAGGGTAAAATTGCTTCCAGTTCAGTTGAAAGTTCCTGAGGTTGGTGGTTGGATCTTCTGGCTGTGAGAGGGGAGTCAGAGAGACTACAGAGGACAAAGGAAGAGTAAAATTGCCTCCAGTTCATTTGAAATTTCCTGAGGATGGTCGGAGTATCGGATGGTTGGGAGCGGGGAGTCAGAGAGAGTACATAGGACAAAGGTGGGGTAAAATTGCCTCCAGTTCATTTGAACTTTCCTGAGGCTGGTGGGCGTACCTGCTCGCTGTGAGTGGGGAGTCACAGAGAGTATACAGTAGAGGACAAAGTAAGAGTAAAATTGCTTCCAGTTCAGTTGAACTTTCCTGAGGCTGTTGGGAGGATCTGCTGGCTGTGAGGGTGGAGTCAGGGAGAGTACAGATGACAAAGGTAGAGTAAAATTGACTCCATTTCACGTGGACTTACCTATGGCTGGTGGGAGGATCTCCTTGCTGTGAGAGGGGAGTCAGAGAGAGTACAGAGGACAAAGGTAGGGTAAAATTGCTTCCAGGTCAGTTGAAAGTTCCTGAGGTTGGTGGTTGGATCTTCTGGCTGTGAGAGGGGAGTCAGAGAGACTACAGAGGACAAAGGAAGAGTAAAATTGCCTCCAGTTCATTTGAAATTTCCTGAGGATGGTCGGAGTATCGGATGGTTGGGAGCGGGGAGTCAGAGAGAGTACATAGGACAAAGGTGGGGTAAAATTGCCTCCAGTTCATTTCAACTTTCCTGAGTCTTGGGGGAGGATCTGCTGGCTTTGAGGGGGGAGTCAGAGACAGTACAGTAAAATTGCCTCCAGTTCATTTGAACTTTCCTGAGGCTGGTGGGAGGATCTGCTGACTGTGAGAGGGGAGTCAGAGAGAGTATGGAGGGCAAAGGAAGAGTAAAATTGCTTCCAGTTCAGTTGAACTTTCCTGAGGTTGTTGGGAGGATCTGATGGCTCTGAGGGGGGAGTCACAGAGAGGATGGAGGGCAAAGTAAGAGTAAGATTGCTTCCAGTTCAGTTGAAATTTCCTGAGGATGGTGGGAGGATCTGTTGGCTGTGAGAGGGGAGTCAGAGAGAGTACAGAGGACAAAGGTGGGGTAAAATTGCCTCCATTTCATTCAAATTTCCCTGAGACTGGTCGGACTATCGGATGATTGGGAGCGGGGAGTCAGGGACAGTACAGTAAAATATCCTCCAGTTCATTTGAATTTTCCTGAGGCTGGTGGGAGGATCTGCTGGTTGTGAGAGGGGAGTCAGAGACAGTACAGTAAAATTGCCTCCAGTTCATTTGAACTTTCCTGAGGCTGGTGGGAGGATCTGCTGGTTGTGAGAGGGGAGTCAGAGACAGTACAGTAAAATTGCCTCCAGTTCATTTGAACTTTCCTGAGGCTGGTGGGAGTACCTGCTCGCTGTGAGGGGGGAGTCACAGAGAGTATGGAGGGCAAAGTAAGAGTAAGATTGCTTCCATTTCAGTTGAAATTTCCTGAGGCTGGTGGGAATACCTGCTCGCTGTGAGTGGGGAGTCACAGAGAGTATAAAGTAGAGGACAAAGTAAGAGTAAAATTGCTTCCAGTTAAGTTGAACTTTCCTGAGTCTGTTGGGAGGATCTGCTGGCTGTGAGGGGGGAGTCACAGAGAGTATAGAGGACAAAGTAAGAGTAAGATTGCTTCCAGTTCAGTTCAAATTTCCTGAGGCTGTTGGCAGGATCTGCTGTCATTGAGTGGGGAGTCAGGGAGAGTACAGACGACAAGGGTAGAATAAAATTGCCTCCATTTCATTTGAATTTTCTTGAGGCTGGTGGGAGGATCTGCTGGCTGAGAGGTGAAAGTCAGAGAAGAAAGGTAGATTAAAATTGCCTCCAGTTAATATGATGTTTCCTGAGGTTGGTTGGAGGATCTCCTCGTTTTGAAGACAAGTCAGAGAGAGTACATAGGACAAAGCTAGAGTCAAATTGCCTCCATTTCATTCAAACTTCCCTGAGACTGGTCGGAGTATGTGCTTGTTGGGAGAGTCAGAGAGAGTACAGAGGGCAAAGGTAGGGTAAAATTGTATTCAGTTCATTTGAACTTTCCTGAGGCTGGTGGGCGTAGCTGCTCGCTGTGAGTAGGGAGTCACAGAGAGTATACAGTAGAGGACAAAGTAAGAGTAAAATTGCTTCCAGTTCAGTTGAACTTTCCTGAGGCTCGTGGGCGTAGCTGCTTGCCGTGAGGAGGGAGTCACAGAAAGTACAGAGGACAAAGGTAGGGTAAAATTGCCTCCAGTTCATTTGAACTTTCCTGAGGCTGGTGGTGGTACCTGCTCACTGTGAGGGGGGAGTCACAGAGAGTATGGAGGGCAAAGTAAGAGTAAGATTGCTTCCATTTCAGTTGAAATTTCCTGAGGCTGGTGGGAATACCTGCTCGCTGTGAGTGGGGAGTCACAGAGAGTATAAAGTAGAGGACAAAGTAAGAGTAAAATTGCTTCCAGTTAAGTTGAACTTTCCTGAGTCTGTTGGGAGGATCTGCTGGCTGTGAGGGGGGAGTCACAGAGAGTATAGAGGACAAAGTAAGAGTAAGATTGCTTCCAGTTCAGTTCAAATTTCCTGAGGCTGTTGGCAGGATCTGCTGTCATTGAGTGGGGAGTCAGGGAGAGTACAGACGACAAGGGTAAGAATAAAATTGCCTCCATTTCATTTGAATTTTCTTGAGGCTGGTGGGAGGATCTGCTGGCTGAGAGGTGAAAGTCAGAGAAGAAAGGTAGATTAAAATTGCCTCCAGTTAATATGATGTTTCCTGAGGTTGGTTGGAGGATCTCCTCGTTTTGAAGACAAGTCAGAGAGAGTACATAGGACAAAGCTAGAGTCAAATTGCCTCCATTTCATTCAAACTTCCCTGAGACTGGTCGGAGTATGTGCTTGTTGGGAGAGTCAGAGAGAGTACAGAGGGCAAAGGTAGGGTAAAATTGTATTCAGTTCATTTGAACTTTCCTGAGGCTGGTGGGCGTAGCTGCTCGCTGTGAGTAGGGAGTCACAGAGAGTATACAGTAGAGGACAAAGTAAGAGTAAAATTGCTTCCAGTTCAGTTGAACTTTCCTGAGGCTCGTGGGCGTAGCTGCTTGCCGTGAGGAGGGAGTCACAGAAAGTACAGAGGACAAAGGTAGGGTAAAATTGCCTCCAGTTCATTTGAACTTTCCTGAGGCTGGTGGTGGTACCTGCTCACTGTGAGTGGGGAGTCACAGAGAGTATACAGTAGAGGACAAAGTAAGAGAAAAATTGCTTGCAGTTCAGTTGAACTTTCCTGAGGCTGTTGGGAGAATCTGCTGGCTGTGAGGGGGGAGTCAGGGAGAGTACAGACGACAAAGGTAGAGTAAAATTGACTCCATTTCACTTGAACTTTCCTATGGCTGGTGGGAGGATCTGCTGGTGTGAGAGGTGTGAGTCAGAGAAGAAAGGTAAAGTAAAATTGCCTCAATTTCATTTGACCTTTTCTGAGGCTGGTTGGAGTATCTGCTAGATTTGAAGATGAGTCAAAGAAACTACAGAGGACAAAGGTAGAGTAAAATTGCTTCCATTTCATTTGAACATTCCTGAGGCTGGTGGGAGGATCTGCTGCCTGAGAGGTGAGAGTCAACGAAGAAAGGTAGAGTAAAATTGAATCAATTTCATTTGACCTTTTCTGAGGCTGGTTGGAGTATCTGCTTAGATTTGAAGATGAGTCAAAGAGAGTATAGAGGACAAAGGTAGAGTAAAATTGCCTCCCTTTCATTCAAACTTCCCTGAGGCTGGTGGGAGTATCGGCTTGTTGGGAGCGGGAAGTCAGAGAGAGTACAGAGGACAAAGGTAGGGTAAAATTGCTTCTAGTTCATTTGAACTTTCCTGAGGCTGGTGGGAGGATCTGCTGGCTGTGAGGGGGGAGTCAGGGAGAGTACAGAGGACAAAGGAAGAGTAAAATTGCCTCCAGTTCATTTGAACTTTCCTGAGGGTGGTGAGAGGATCTGCTCACTGTGAGGGGAGAGTCACGGAGAGTATGGAGGACAAAGTAAGACTAAGATTGCTTCCAGTTCAGTTGAAATTTCCTAAGGCTGGTGGGAGTATCGGGTTGTTGGGATTGGGAAATCAGAGAGAGTACAGATGACAAAGGTAGGGTAAAATTGCTTCCAGTTCAGTTGAACTTTCCTGACGCTGGTGGGAGGATCTGCTGTCTGTGAGTGGGGAGTCACAGAGAGTATACAGTAGAGGACAAAGGAAGAGTCAAATTGACTCCAGGTCATTCGATCTTTCCTGTGGTTGGTGGGAGGATCTGCTCACTGTGAGGGAGGAGTCACAGAGAGTATGGAGGGCAAAGTAAGAGTAAAATTGCCTCCAGTTCATTTGAACTTTCCTGAGGGTGGTGGGAGGATCTGCTTGCTGTGAGGGGAGAGTCACGGAGAGTATGGAGGACAAAGTAAGACTAAGATTGCTTCCAGTTCAGTTGAAATTTCCTAAGGCTGGTGGGAGTATCGGGTTGTTGGGATCGGGAAATCAGAGAGAGTACAGAGGACAAAGGTAGGGTAAAATTGCTTCCAGTTCATTTGAACTTTCCTGAGGCTGGTGGTGGTACCTGCTCGCTGTGAGTGGGGAGTCACAGAGAGTATACAGTAGAGGACAAATTAAGAGTAAAATTGCTTCTAGTTCAGTTGAACTTTCCTGAGGCTGGTGGGAGGATCTGCAGGCTGTGAGTGGGGAGTCACAGAGAGTATACAGTAGAGGACAAAGGAAGAGTCAAATTGACTCCAGGTCATTTGATGTTTCCTGTGGTTGGTGGAAAAAGCTTCTTTCAGTGAGAAGGCAATCAGGGAGAGAACAGACGACAAAGGTAGGGTAAAATTGCTTCCAGTTCAGTTGAACTTTCCTGAGGCTGGTGGGAGGATCTGCTGTCTGTGAGTGGGGAGTCACAGAGAGTATACAGTAGAGGACAAAGGAAGAGTCAAATTCACTCCAGGTCATTCGATCTTTCCTGTGGTTGGTGGGAGGATCTGCTCACTGTGAGGGAGGAGTCACAGAGAGTATGGAGGGCAAAGTAAGAGTAAAATTGCCTCCAGTTCATTTGAACTTTCCTGAGGGTGGTGGGAGGATCTGCTCGCTGTGAGGGGAGAGTCACGGAGAGTATGGAGGACAAAGTAAGACTAAGATTGCTTCCAGTTCAGTTGAAATTTCCTAAGGCTGGTGGGAGTATCGGGTTGTTGGGATCGGGAAATCAGAGAGAGTACAGAGGACAAAGGTAGGGTAAAATTACTTCCAGTTCATTTGAACTTTCCTGAGGCTGGTGGTGGTACCTGCTCGCTGTGAGTGGGGAGTCACAGAGAGTATACAGTAGAGGACAAATTAAGAGTAAAATTGCTTCTAGTTCAGTTGAACTTTCCTGAGGCTGGTGGGAGGATCTGCAGGCTGTGAGTGGGGAGTCACAGAGAGTATACAGTAGAGGACAAAGGAAGAGTCAAATTGACTCCAGGTCATTCGACCTTTCCTGTGGTTGGTGGGAGGATCTGCTCGCTGTGAGGGAGGAGTCACAGAGAGTATGGAGGGCAAAGTAAGAGTAAGATTGCTTCCAGTTCAGTTGAAATTTCCTGAGGCTGTTGGGAGGATCTGCTGGCTGTGAGAGGGGAGTCAGAGAGAGTACAGAGGACAAAGGAAGAGTCAAATTGACTCCAGGTCATTTGATCTTTCCTGTGGTTGGTGGAAGGAGCTTCTTGCAGTGAGAAGGCAATCAGAGAGAGTACAGAGGACAAAGGTAGAGTCAAATTGCTTCCAGTTCATTTGATCTTTCCTGAGGCTGGTGGGAGTTCCTGCTCGCTGTGAGGGGGGAGCCAGAGACAGTACAGAGACAAAGGTAGGGTTTAAATTGCCTCCAGTTCATTTGAACTTTCCTGAATCTGGTGGGAGGATCTGGTGTCTGTGAGGGGTGTGTGAAAGAAAGTAAAGAGGAGAAAGGTAGAGTAAAATTGCATTTAAGGTTTAAGGTTTAAGGTTGATTTGGATTTATATGCCGCCCTTCTCCAAAGGACTCAGGGCGGCGTACAACATTAACAACACACATCACAAAAGTTAAGAAAAGATTAAACCCAATTCCAAAAAGACCAAACCGATTTTTTTTTTTAAAAAAAGAAACAGTACATTTAAAATAAATTAAAATTAACATTAACATTAACAGGCCACGCCGGCTTGCTGGAAAAGCCAACTTTTTAGGGCGCGTCGGAAGGACCGGAGGTCAGGGATTATGCGGAGCTCCGGGGGCAGCTCATTCCAGAGGGAAGGCGCTCCCACAGAGAAGGCTCTCCCACTGGGGGTCACCAGCCGACACTGCTTGGCCGACGGCACCCTGAGGAGGCCAACTCTGTGGGATCGTACTGGACGGTGGGAGGCTACTGGTGGCAGTAGGTGGCCTCGCAGGTACCCTGGGCCTAAGACATGGAGCACTTTGAAGGTCATAATTAATACCTTGAATCGCACCCGGAAAACAACCGGCAACCAGTGCAGGCCGCCTAAAAGGGGTGTGACATGGGAGCACCTAGGTACCCCCATGACAACCCGCGCGGCCGCATTCTGGACCAGCTGAAGCCTCCGGGTGCTCTTCAAGGGCAGCCCCATGTAGAGAGCATTGCAGTAGTCCAGGCGAGAAAGGACGAGGGCATGAGTGACTGTGCACAGAGCATCCCGATCCAGGAAGGGGCGCAACTGGCGTACCAGGCGAACCTGCTAAAAGGCCCCCCTGGTCACGGCCGTCAGGTGTTCTTCTAAACTGAGCCGTGTATGCAGGAGGACTCCCAGATTGCGAGCCTTCTCTGAGGGGGCTAAAATTTCTCCCCCTATCATCAAAGATGGAACAAGATGTACAAATCGGGATGCCGGGAACCACAGCCACTCAGTCTTGGAGGGATTGAGCTTGAGTCTGTTCCTCCCCATCCAGATCCGCACAGCCTCCAGGCATCGGGACAACAGGTCGAGGGCATCATTTGGGTGGTTTGGTGTAGAGATGAAAAGTTGGGTATCATCAGCATATTGATGATACCGTACCCCAAAACCACGGATGATCTCACCCAGCGGTTTCATGTATATGTTGAACAGGAGGGGTGAGAGAACCGACCCCTGGGGCACCCCACCAGTGATGCGCCTGGGGGTCGATCTCTGCCCTCCAGTCAACACAAACTGCGACCGATCCGACAGGTAGGAGGAGAACCACCGTAAAATGGTGCCCCCCACTCCCAACCCCCCGAGTCATCGCAGTAGGATACCATGGTCGATGGTATTGAAAGCTGCCGAGAGGTCTAATAGGACCAGGACAGAGGAGCAGCCCCTGTCCCGGGCCCGCCAGAGATCATCGACCAACGCAACCAGTGCCGTCTCCATGCTGTACCCAGGCCTGAAACCCGACTGAAACGGATCCAGGTAGACAGCTTCATCCAGGTACTGGGGAAGCTGACGTGCTACCACACTCTCGACAACCTTCGCTACAAAGCGAAGGTTGGAGACCGGATGATAGTTGGCTAAAGAAGCTGGGTCCAGGGAAGGCTTCTTAAGGAGGTGCCTCACCACCGCCTCCTTCAAGGCGGTGGGAAAGAACCCCTCTCTCAATGAAGCGTTGGTAATCGCCTGGAGCCAGCCTCGTGTCACCTCCCGGGAAGCCGAAACTAACCAAGAGGGACACGGGTCCAGCACACAAGTGGCAGCACTGAGTCTCCCCATAATCCTGTCCATGCCTTCGTGGGTCACAGGGTCAAACCCATCCCAGATAGTCTCCTCAAGAATCATCACCGTCGGCTCGCCCGAATCTACCCAGTCAGAGTCCAAGCCTGTCCGGATCTGAGCGATTTTATCCTGCAGATACTGAACAAATTCTTCAGCCCTACCCTGCAAGGGGTCTTCCCCAGTTCCTTGGTTAAGTAAGGAGCGGGTCACCCTAAACAGGGCGGCTGGGCGGTTATCTGCGGATGCGATAAGAGCGGAAAAATATTGCCGTTTTGCCGCTTCTATCGCCACTAAGTAGGATTTAATATAAATTCTTACTAGTGTTCGATCAGCCACTCTCTTGGCGTCTTTTCCGGCGTTTCATCTCCCGGAGCTCCCCGGTAAACCAGAGAGCCATCCGGGATCGACACCAGGTCAGAGGCTGCAAAGGCACAACACGATCCAAAGCCCCAGCGGCAGCTCTATCCCAGGCTCCCACTAGGGCTTCGGTCGAGTTGTGAGCAAGGGATTCAGGAAAAGTCCCAAGCTCCATCAGGAACCTTTCGGGGTCCATCAGGTGCCTGGGGCGGAACCATCTAGTCGGTTCCCCCTCCCTGCGGCGAGGGGTAGCGGTATGGAAGTCAAGCCTGATGAGGAAATGATCAGACCATATCAAGGGTTGAATAGAAATATCCCCTAAATCTAGATCATTCATCCACTGCCCAGAGACAAAAATCAGGTCGAGCGTGTGTCCCCCATTATGGGTGGGGTCTTGAATTAACTGAGTTAGGTCCATAGCTGTCATGGAAGCCATGAACTCCCGAGCTCACTCGGATGTCTCTCCAATGGAGGGCAGATTGAAATCCCCCAGGACCATGAGCCTGGGGAAATCAACCGCCAATCCAGCTAATACATCCAGCTGCTCCGGCAGGGCCGATGAAACATAGCAGGGAGACAGGTATGTAACAAAAAGGCCCACCTGAGCTCCAAGGCCCCACTTCACAAAGAGGGACTCACACCCGCCTATCTGAGGCACAGTGACCTCCTGAGGTCTGAGACTTTCCCTAATAACCACCGCTACACCCCCCCCGCCCCTGCCCTGGGCTCTCGGCTGGTGAAACGCCCGGAAGCCTGGTGGGCATAGTTCGCTAAGGGGCACCCCCCCCCTCATGGCCCAACCAGGTCTCCGTAATGCACGCCAGGTCCGCTCTACCCTCCTGTATGAGGTCGTAAATGAGGGGAGCCTTATGTACCACAGACCTGGCATTAAGCGACACCAGCCGGAGGCCAGGGTCCTGTAATCCCGAGCACCCGGGGGTGCAAGAAGGGTGATGAGGGTCGGAACGCGCGATTGCTCTCAAACAGCAAACCCGCGTCCTCCGAACATCATTTGGCCCTCGGCCCCCACCATATCTGCCTCTCCCACAAACAGTAGAGATAGTGAACTCCCCAATGGAATGGCTTAATGTCTCCCCTGGAATCCCAGCCCTTCCTAGCCCTTTCAACCCGCGCCCATTAGTTAGTGCTGGCCTGTGCCCTGGCAGACTCCCCCCCAAGCCTGTCTGAGCCATCCGAATCAACCCCACCCTCCCTCCCCTTAAAATTTGGTGCAAAAGCCCCTGTAAAAAACCCTTAATAAGTCTCTTCTTCGCATGCCACCTCTCGGGATCCCAAGATCCATCATTAAGGAAGCGTCTTGATAGGTCAGAGGGCCATCCCCGGGAAAGGGGGAGTTCCCGGAGGGAATAAAGTTCTGTCGGAGTATAGCATAGAAGAGAGTGTGGCATCAACCAAACGGGATGACATCATGGGGAGATGGAATGAGGAGATGACATGTCCACAGGGGGGCAGCCGGCAGTGTTCAAGGGGGTAGTAGGAAGCTTATGTCCATCATAAGAATTGTCGATGTTGCGGACAATATGTAAGGGTAACAGCCAGCTGTCCAAAATCGCAGCAGATGCTAGCTTGCGAGGTGGTAAAGCGGCCAGTGATGGCGGCAATGAGGACAGCGGTGGCATCGGCGGCTGCTCCAACTCCGACTCCAACAGCTAAGCTCCGCCCACGCCAGCCGCACTCACATCCATCGCCAGGGCCGCACTCCGTTGACCCAGTCCATAATATCACAGGAGGGGGGCCAAATGGCCAAATGGCACAGAACGGTGGCCCAGGCAATGGCAGTAATACCAGGGGGGGCACAATAAAGCACCCCCCCTCCAGCCACGCCCACGCCAGCTCCCGAAGCCATCTTCCGCTGGCGTTAGTATCCATGCCAGCTGCCTCAGCCACTCCCCACTGATCTAGGTTATCATGTTCACAAGCAAGGAGGAGAGAGGGGGGGCAACCGGGATAACACCACGGCGTGGAGAGCAGCAGCTATAGAGACCCCAAACCGGGCGTCCCACTGCCACCATTTAGTTCACTTGAACTTTCCTGAGGCTGGTGGGAGTACCTGCTTGCTGTGAGGGGGGAGTCATAGAGATTATAGAAGACAAAGTAAGAGTAAGATTGCTTCCAGTTCAGTTGAACTTTCCTGAGGCTGGAGGGAGGATCTGCTTGCTGTGAGGTGGGCATCACAGAGAGTACAGAGGACAAATTAACAGTAAGATTGCTTCCAGTTCAGTTGAAATTTCCTGAGGCTGTTGGGAGGATCTGCTGTCTGTGAGGTTGGAGTCAGAGACAGTGCAGAGGACAAAGGTAGGGTTTCAATTGCCTCCAGTTCATTTGAACTATCCTGAATCTGGTGGGAGGATCTACTTGCTGTGAGAGGGGAGTCAGAGACAGTACGGAGGACAAAGATGGGGTAAAATTACCTCCAGTTCATTTGAACTTTCCTGAGGCTGGTGGGAGTATCTGCTGGCTGAGAGGTGAGAGTCAGGGAAGAAAGGTAGAGTAAAATTGCCTCCAGTTCATTTGACCTTTCCTGAGGCTGGTGGGAGGATCTATTTGCTGTGAGAGGTGAGTCAGAGAGAGTACAGAGGACAAAGGTAGGGTAAAATTGCCTCCAGTTCATTTGAAATGTCCTGATGCTGGTGGGAGGATCTGCTCGCTGTGAGGGGGGAGTCACAGAGAGTATGGAGGGCAAAGTAAGAGTAAGATTGCTTCCAGTTCAGTTGAAATTTCCTGAGGCTGGAGGGCGTACCTGCTTGCTGTGAGGGGGGAGTCACAGAGAGTATAGAGGACAAATTAACAATAAGATTGCTTCCAGTTCATTTGAACTTTCCTGAGGCTGGTGAGAGGATCTCCTTGCTGTGAGAGGGGAGTCAGAGAGAGTACAGAGGAGAAATTAACAGTAAGATTGCTTCCAGTTCATTTGAACTTTCCTGAGGCTGGTGAGAGGATCTCCTTGCTGTGAGAGGGGAGTCAGAGAGAGTACAGAGGAGAAATTAACAGTAAGATTGCTTCCAGTTCAGTTGAAATTTCCTTTTTTTTAAAATATAAATTTTATTTTTTTCTTTAAAAAAGACAAAACAACACATACAGAACAAGAGCAAGTAGGGGGAAAACACAATTTCATCAAGCATGTCGTTTGGTTACAAGTTTTTGTGCAACGGTTTTTACAATTAAGAATAAAGTCACTAATTATCCATTAAACATAGTTAAATATTTCATTGAGCATTATGTGTTCAAGTTACCATTAATATTCTTTCATTTGTGACAGCCCTTGTTTCTTTACATCCATAATTATCTACTAAGTAACAATAAATCTTTATAAAATTATATCACCAATCTCTAAAAAATAAGAATAAAGATTAAGTCAAAAAATTCCCATTAATTCATATAACACATTTCTACTTTCCATTAACCATAGAATTTCCAATCATCCACAACTCCGAATATAATTTTCCATTATTATTTGTCAATCCATGTGGTCATTAAGTATTTCAATCTATATTTATATCCATTATTCATTACATCATCATTATTCCATTTTATATTATAAAATAGTCACCAGCTACAATCATACCTAACAATTTAAATCATCTCACTCTTATATATTAAGTACATTATTATTCTTATATCGTATAAGTAAGTAATCTGTTTCATAGTAAAAGCTTAACATATATAAAAAGACAGAATAGAAAGGAAATTTTTTTCTCAACATTAAGTATAGCTTTCTATTATTATTACATATAAGATAAGATAAAGGAAAAAAAAAATCATTTCCAGGTTTTTTTATCCAACCATTGATAAAACAAATCCCATACTTTATAGAATTGCTCATCCTCTAGTTCTCTAATTTCAAATGTAAGTTTACTCATTTCAGCACAGTCCATTATTTTCCGAACAATTTCTTCCTCTGTTGGTAATTTCTCATTTTTCCAGTTTTTAGCAAATACAATTCTAGCAGCTGTTAACACATTTATGATCAAATATTTCAAGTCCTTATTGTATATTTCTGGTATTATTCCCAATAAAAAAAGTTCTGGTTTCAAGTCTATATGTTTATGTATCATTTTCTCCAACCACATGTGTATTTTAGTCCAATATCTTTTAGCTTCAGGACAAGTCCACCACATGTGGTAGAATGTGCCCGGAGTATGTTGACATTTCCAGCATTTTTCAGACTTATTCTTCGACATTCTTGCTATTCTCGATGGGGATAAATGCCACCTATAAAACATCTTATACAAGTTCTCTTTATATGCAGTTGACATTGTCATTTTATAATTTTGAGTCCACAGTTTTTGCCATTTTTCTAAGTCAATCCCATGTCCAAAGTTTTTTCCCCAAGCTAACATAGTTCCTTTAACTTGTTCTTTATATAATTTCACCTCTAATAGATAATCATAAAATTTTTAAATTACTTTTTCATCATTACCTGTTAAGATTTTATCTAATTCAGTCATTTTGTCATAAAAGCACTCATTTTTTCGATCTTCATTATATCTAGAATGTATTTGCATGTATGAATACCAATTGAGTTCAATACCTTCCTGTTTCAATTCTTGTATGGATTTGAGTTCACCCTCTGTATTCAATAATTCAGCATATCTAACTGTTTCTTCCCTTTTATATACTATTGGATATGAAAAAGCTTCAATAGTTGATATCCAGACTGGAATTTTCAAGTAGTGCAACCTCTTAACCTTCTCCCAATTTGATAACAGAGCCTCTCTTATAAAATGCCTTCTGAAATAACCATGCGTTTTAGTTCCCTTATACCATAAATATGCATGCCATCCCAACAACAGGTCATGACCCTCTAGATTCAAAAGCCTAGCATTTCTTAGCATTATCCATTCCTTAATCCACATCAGACTAACTGCCTGGTAATATAAATCCCAATCGGGTAAACCCCACCCTCCCCTTGATTTGGCATCTTGTAACAATTTACGTTTTATTCTTGCTTTTTTCCCTTGCCATATGAATTTCAACACCATTTTATTTAATTCTTCAAAATAGCCTTTCCCCAACTTAATTGGAATAGTCTGGAACAAATATAGCAGTCTAGGTAGGATATTCATTTTGATTGTTGCGATTCTACCAATCATTGATAATTGAAGATTCTCCCATTTCGCCAAATCTGTTGCGATTTGTTGCTTCAATCTAAGATAATTATCCTCTTTGAGAGTGCTGCATTTGGCTGTTAGATGAATCCCCAAATATTTAACTTTATTTGTAATTTGCATTTCCAAAATTTCCGCCAATTCTTCTTTTTGTTTTCGGGGTATATTTTTTGTCAAGATCTTTGTTTTGTCTTTATTTATTTTCAAACCTGCAACTTCTCCATACACCTCAATTTCTCCTATCAATTTAGGTGCAGATTGAAATGGCTCCTCAAGAATGAAGACTAAATCGTCAGCAAATGCTTGCAGCTTGTATTCTTCCTTTTTAATAGTCATTCCCTTTATTTCTTCCTCTTCTCTAATCTTTCTATTTAGTACTTCTAATGTTAAAACAAAAAGCAGTGGTGATAGTGGACAGCCTTGTCTCATTTCATTTGATCTTTTCTGAGGTTGGGGGGAGTATCGGCTGGTTGTGAGAGGGGAATCAGAGAGCGTACGGAGGACAAAGGTGGGGTAAAACTGCCTACAGTTCATTTGAACTTTCCTGAGGCTGGTGGGAGGATCTGCTGGCTGTGAGAGGGGAGTAAGAGAGAGTACAGAGGACAAAGTAAGAGTAGAATTGCCTCCATTTCATTTGATCTTTTCTGAGGTTGGTGGAAGGAGCTGCTTACAATGAGAAGGCAATCAGAGAGAGTACAGAGGGCAAAGTTAGGGTGAAATAGCTTCCAGTTCATTTGACCTTTCCTGAGGATGGTGGGAGTATCGGCTGGTTGTGAGAGAGGAGTCAGAGAGAGTACGGAGGACAAAGGTGGGGTAAAATTGCCTCCGGTTCATTTCAACTTTCCTGAGTCTTGGGGGAGGATCTGCTGTCTGTGAGGGGGTGGTCAGAGAGAGTACAGAGGGCAAAGTAAGAGTAAAATTGCCTCCATTTCATTTGATCTTTCCTGAGGTTGGTGGAAGGAGCTGCTTGCAATGAGAAGGCAATCAGACAGAGTACAGAGGGCAAAGGTAGGGTGAAATTGTTTCCAGTTCATTTGACCTTTCGTGAGGATTGTGGAAGGATATTTTGGCTGTGACGGGGGAGTCAGAGAGAGTATAGAGGACAAATGATGTGTAAAATTGCCTTCATTTCATTTGATCTTTTCTGAGGTTGGTGGGAGTATCGGCTGGTTGTGAGAGGGGAATCAGAGAGAGTACGGAGGACAAAGGTGGGGTAAAACTGCCTCCGGTTCATTTCAACTTTCCTGAGTCTTGGGGGAGGATCTTCTCACTGTGTGGGGGGAGTCAGAGACAGTATAGTAAAATTGCCTCCATTTCATTTGATCTTTCCTGACGTTGGTGGAAGGAGCTGCTTACAATGAGAAGGCAATCAGAGAGAGTACAGAGGGCAAAGTTAGGGTGAAATTGCTTCCAGTTCATTTGACCTTTCCTGATGATGGTGGAAGGATCTGCTGGCTTTGAGAGGGGAGTCAGAGAGAGTACAGAGGACAAAGGTAGAGTAAAATTGCTTCCAGTTCATTTGAACATTTCTGAGGCTAGTGGGAGGATCTGCTGGCTGTGAGGGGGAGTCAGAGAGAGTGCAGAGTACCATGTTTGGGTGAAATTATCTCCATTTCATTTGACCTTGTAGAGGGTCATGATTTATTGTTGGGATGGCATGCTTTTTTATGGTACAAGGGAACGAAAGCACATGGTTATTTTAGAAGACATTATATAAGGGAGGCCTTGTTATTAAACTGGGAAAAGATTAAAAGATTACAATACTTAAAAATTCCAGCCTGGATATCAACTATTGAAGCATTTTCATATCCAATAATATATAAAAAGTAACAAACAGTAAGATATGTTGAAATATTGAATACAGAGGGTGAACTCAAACCTATTCAAGAGTTGAAACAAGAAGGAATAGAAATGAATTGGTATTCATACTTACAGATACAATCTAGATATAATGAAGATAGAAAATCAATAGGTCTTTACAATGAAATGACTGAGTTAGATAAAATTTTAATTGGTACTGATGAAAAAGTAATTTAAAAACTATATGGATATTTATTAGAGACTAAATTACAAGAGGAACAAGTTAAAGAAACTATGATAGCTTGGGGGGAAAACTTTGGGTATGGGATAGATTTAGAAAAATGGCAGAAACTGTGGTCTCAAAATTATAAAATGACAATGTCAACTGCTTATAGAGAAAATTTGTATAAGATGTTTTACAGGTGGCATCTATCCCCAATGAGAATTGCAAGAATGTCCAAGAATAAATCGGAAAAGTGTTGGAAATGTCATCAGATACCGGGTTCATACTACCACAAGTGGTGGACTTGTATTGAAGCTAAAAGATACTGGACTAAAATCCACATGTGGTTGGAGAAAATGATACATAAACACATAGACCTCAAACCAGAGATCTTTTTACTGGGAATCATACCAGAAATTTACAACAAAGACTTAAAATATTTGATTCTAAATGTTTTAACAGCAGCTAGAATCGTATTTGCAAAAAACTGGAAACCTCTAGTTAATTTGAACTTTCCTGAGGCTGGTGGGAAAATCTGCTGGCTGTGAGAGGGGAGTCAGAGAGAGTACAGAGGACAAAGGTAGAGTAAAATTGCTTCCAGTTCATTTGAACTTTCCTGAGGCTGGTGGGAGTACCTGCTCGCTGTGAGGGGGGAGTCAGGGAGAGTACAGACAACAAAGGTAGAATAAAATTGCCTCAATTTCATTTGACCTTTTCTGAGGCTGGTTGGAGTATCTGCTAGCTTTGAAGATGAGTCAAAGAGAGTATAGAGGACAAAGTAAGAGTAAAATTGCCTCCAGTTCATTTGAACTTTCCTGAGGCTACTGGGAGGATTTGCTAGCTGTGAGAGAGGAGTCAGAGAGAGTACAGAGGACAAAGGAAGTGTAAAATTGCCTCCATTTCATTTGATCTTTTCTGAGGTTGATGGGAGTATGGGCTGGTTGTGAGAGAGGAGTCAGAGAGAGTACGAAGGACAAAGGTGGGGTAAAATTGCCTCCGGTTCATTTCAAATTTCCTGAGTCTTGGGGGAGGATCTGATTTCTGTGAGGGGGGAGTCAGAGACAGTACCGTAAAATTGCCTCCAGTTCATTTGAACTTTCCTGAGGCTGGTGGGAGGATCTGCTGGCTGTGAGAGGGGAATAAGAGAGTACAGAGGACAAAGGAAAAGTAAAATTGACTCCAGGTCATTTGATCTTTCCTGAGGTTGGTGGAAGGAGCTGCTTGCAGTGAGAAGGCAATAAGAGAGAGTACAGAGGACAAAGGTAGAGTAAAATTGCCTTCATTTCACTCAAACTTCTGTGAGGCTGGTGGGAGTATCGGCTTGTTGGGAGCGGGAAGTCAGAGAGAGTACAGAGGGCAAAGTTAGGGTGAAATTGATTCCAGTTCATTTGACCTTTCATGAGGATGGTGGAAGGATCTGCTGGCTTTGCTGGCCATTTCATTTGATCGTTTCTGAGGTTGGTGGGAGTATCGGCTGGTTGTGAGAGGGGAATCAGAGAGAGTACAGAGGACAAAGGAAGAGTAAAATTGCCTCTAGTTAATTTGAGCTTTTCTGAGGCTAGTGGGAGGAGCTGCTTGGAGTGAGAAGGCAATCAGAGAGAGTACAGAGGACAAAGGTAGGGTAAAATTGCCTTCAGTTCATTTGTACTTTCCTGAGTCTGGTGGGAGGATCTGCTGGCTGTGAGGGGGGAGTCAGAGAGAGTACAGAGTTCAAAGTTAGGGTGAAATTGCCTCCAGTTCATTTGAACTTTTGTGAGGCTGGTGGGAGGACCTGGTGGCTAAGAGCTGAGAGTCAGAGAGGAAAGGTAGAGCAAAATTACCTCAATTTCATTTGACCTTTCCTGAGGCTGGTGGCAGGATCTATTTGCTGTGAGAGGGGAGTCAGAGAGAGTATAGAGGAAAAAAGAAGAGTAGAATTGCCTCCATTTCATTTGATCTTTTCTGAGGTTGATGGGAGTATGGACTGTTTGTGAGAGAGGAGTCAGAGAGAGTACGGAGGACAAAGGTGGGGTAAAATTGCCTCCGGTTCATATCAACTTTCCTGAGTCTTGGGGAGGATCTGCTGTCTGTGAGGGGGGAGTCAGAGACAGTATATTAAAATTGCCTCCAGTTCATTTGACCTTTCCTGAGGCTGGTGGGAGGATCTGCTGGCTGTGAGAGGGTGGTCAGAGAGAGTACAGAGGACAAAGTAAGAGTAAAATTGCCTCCATTTCATTTGATCTTTCCTGAGGTTGGTGGAAGGAGCTGCTTGCAATGAGAAGGTAATCAGAGAGAGTACAGAGGACAAAGGTAGAGTAAAATTGCTTCAGGTTCATTTGACCTTTCATGAGGCTAGTGGGAGGATCTGCTGGCTGTGAGGGGGAGTCAGAGAGAGTGCAGAGTACCATGTTTGGGTGAAATTGCCTCCAGTTCATTTGACCTTTTTTAAAAAAAAAGAATTTTATTGATTTTTAAACATTTATAGGAAAGGGTAGGTGGATATACAAACATTTTGGCAGCTCCATCGTGATAGAGGTAGAAATCTCTCCAAATATCACAACTTTTACAGAAAAGAAAAAACAAAGGATAAAAGATAAGCAGACACAGCGTCTTGTTATACATTGTATCAACCTTGTGTTCAGTCATCTCTTTTGCCACTTTCTAATATATCAACAATTACAATGATATTTCAAATCCATTTATTTTTGTGACCTGAGCCTTTTCAATATTGCACCTTTTTCACTACCTCTTATATTTTTGTCCTCTAGGAGGGCACTATGTTTTTTAATGAAGGCCTCTGCCTCCACAGCTGTGTCAATTCTGGCTGTGAGGGGGGAGTCAGAGAGAGTACAGAGGACAAAGGAAGAGTAAAATTGCCTCCAGTTCATTTGACCTTTTCTGAGGCTAGTGGGAGGATCTGCTGGCTGTGAGGGGGGAGTCACAGAGAGTCCAGAGGACAAAGTAAGAGTAAAATTGCCTCCAGTTCATTTCAACTTTCCTGAGGCTGGTAAGAGGATTTGGTGGCTATGATCGGCGAGTAAGAGAGAGAACAGAGGACAAAGGAAGAGTAAAATTGCCTCCAGTTAATTTGACCTTTTCTGAGGCTAGTGAGAGGATCTGCTGGCTGTGAGGGAGAGTCAAAGAGTGTGCAGAGTACCATGTTTGGGTGAATTTTGTTGGGATCTTTTGCAATGGTCAAATAACTTTGCTTCACATTAAATGAAAATCAACCTGACAAGGTAGCCTAACGACATTGAATACCACATCCTTTGTTGCGCTTGAACACCTGCTGTTTATGCAAGAAATGCTAACCACAAAGCCTGTCCGGAGAACTCCGGACATGAGAGAAAAAAACCACATCCTATAGAAAGCTTTAACCAATTATATGCTAAGATATGGCTACATGCTAACCTGCTTAGTTTTGCCCTGCAACAAGCAGGTAACCAATCATGTAATCACACGCTGTATAACGGAAACTTTTTTGAATGCCTTCTGACTTAATAAAAGGAGACTCCAGAACACATTCTGGGCTCATCTCATCTCGAGGAAACCTCGCTGTCATTCTCTTATTTCATCCCATGGATGAGCCCACCCTAATGCGGCCCGGCGAAGCCGCAGAAATTGCCTCCATTTTGTCCTCTGCGAGTGCACTATGTTTTTTAATGAAGGCCTCTGCTTCCACAACTATGTCAATTCTGGCTGTGAGGGGGGAGGCAGAGACAGTACTGTAAAATTGCCTCCAGTTCATTTGAACATTTCTGAGATGGGTGGGAGGATCTTCTGGCTTTGAGAGGGTAGTCAGACAGAGTGCAGAGGACAAAGGCAGTGTAAAATTGCCTCCAGTTCATTTCAACTTTCCTGAGGCTACTAAAAGGATTTGGTGGCTATGATCTGCGAGTAAGAGAGAGAACAGAGGACAAAGTAAGAGTAAAATTGCCTCCAGTTCATTTGAACTTTCCTGAGGCTGGTGGGAGGATCTGCTAGCTGTGAGGGGGGAGTCAGAGAGAGTACAGAGGACAAATGATGTGTAATATTGCCTACATTTCATTTGATCTTTTCTTAGGTTGGTGGGAGTATCGGCTGGTTGTGAGACAGGAGTCAGAGAGAGTACGGAGGACAAAGGTGGTGTAAAATTGCCTCCAGTTCATTTGAACTTTCCTGAGGCTGGTGGGAGGATCTGCTGGCTGTGAGAGGGTGGTCAGAGAGAGTACAGAGGACAAAGTAAGCGTAAAATTGCCTCCATTTCATTTGATCTTTCCTGAGGTTGGTGGAAGGAGCTGCTTGCAATGAGAAGGCAATCAGAGAGAGTACAGAGGGCAAAGTTAGGGTGAAATTGCTTCCAGTTCATTTGACCTTTCCTGAGGCTAGTAAGAGGATTTGGTGGCTATGATCGGCGAGTAAGAGAGAGAACAGAGGACAAAGGAACAATAAAATTGCCTCCAGTTAATTTGACCTTTTCTGAGGCTAGTGGGAGGATCTGCTGGCTGTGAGGGGGGAGTCACAGAGAGTATAGAGGACAAAGGAAGAGTAAAATTGCCTCCAGTTCATTTCAACGTTCCAGAGGCTGGTGGGAGGATTTGCTGGTTGTGAGAGTGGAATCAGAGAGAGTACAGAGGACAAAGGTGGGGTAAAATTGCCTCCGGTTCATTTCAACATTCCTGAGTCTTGGGGGAGGATCTGCTGGCTGTGAGAGGGTGGTCAGAGAGAGCACAGAGGACAAAGTAAGAGTAAAATTGCCTCCATTTCATTTGATCTTTCCTGAGGTTGGTGGAAGGAGCTGCTTGCAATGAGAAGGCAATCAGAGAGAGTACAGAGGGCAAAGTTAGGGTGAAATTCCTTCCAGTTCATTTGACCTTTCCTGAGGATGGTGGGAGGATCTGCTAGATGTGAGGGGGGAGTCAGAGAGAGTACAGAGGACAAAGGATGTGTAATATTGCCTACATTTCATTTGATCTTTTCTTAGGTTGGTGGGAGTATCGGCTGGTTGTGAGACAGGAGTCAGAGAGAGTACGGAGGACAAAGGTGGGGTAAAATTGCCTCCAGTTCATTTGAACTTTCCTGAGGCTGGTGGGAGGATCTGCTGGCTGTGAGAGGGTGGTCAGAGAGAGTACAGAGGACAAAGTAAGCGTAAAATTGCCTCCATTTCATTTGATCTTTCATGAGGTTGGTGGAAGGAGCTGCTTGCAATGAGAAGGCAATCAGAGAGAGTACAGAGGGCAAAGTTAGGGTGAAATTGCTTCCAGTTCATTTGACCTTTCCTGAGTCTGGTGGAAGGATCTGCTGGCTGGGAGGGGGGAGTCAGAGAGAGTTCAGAGGACAAAGGAGGTGTAAAATTGCCTCCATTTCATTTGATCTTTTCTGAGGTTGGTGGGAGTATTGGCTGGTTGTGAGAGGGGAATCAGAGAGACTACGGAGGACAACGGTGGGGTAAAAACTGCCTCCGGTTCATTTCAACTTTCCTGAGTCTTGGAGGAGGATCTGCTGTCTGTGCGGGGGGAGTCAGAGACAGTACCAAAAAATTGCCTCCAGTTCATTTAAACTTTCCTGAGGCTGGTGGGAGGATCTGCTGGCTGTGAGAGGGTGGTCAGAGATAGTACGGAGGACAAAGGAAGAGTAAAATTGCCTCCAGTTCATTTGAACTTTCCTGAGGCTGGTGGGAGGATCTGCTAGCTGTGAGGGGGGAGTCAGAGAGAGTACAAGAGGACAAATGATGTGTAATATTGCCTACATTTCATTTGATCTTTTCTTAGGTTGGTGGGAGTATCGGCTGGTTGTGAGACAGGAGTCAGAGAGAGTACGGAGGACAAAGGTGGGGTAAAATTGCCTCCAGTTCATTTGAACTTTCCTGAGGCTGGTGGGAGGATCTGCTGGCTGTGAGAGGGTGGTCAGAGAGAGTACAGAGGACAAAGTAAGCGTAAAATTGCCTCCATTTCATTTGATCTTTCCTGAGGTTGGTGGAAGGAGCTGCTTGCAATGAGAAGGCAATCAGAGAGAGTACAGAGGGCAAAGTTAGGGTGAAATTGCTTCCAGTTCATTTGACCTTTCCTGAGGCTAGTAAGAGGATTTGGTGGCTATGATCGGCGAGTAAGAGAGAGAACAGAGGACAAAGGAACAATAAAATTGCCTCCAGTTAATTTGACCTTTTCTGAGGCTAGTGGGAGGATCTGCTGGCTGTGAGGGGGGAGTCACAGAGAGTATAGAGGACAAAGGAAGAGTAAAATTGCCTCCAGTTCATTTCAACGTTCCAGAGGCTGGTGGGAGGATTTGCTGGTTGTGAGAGTGGAATCAGAGAGAGTACAGAGGACAAAGGTGGGGTAAAATTGCCTCCGGTTCATTTCAACATTCCTGAGTCTTGGGGGAGGATCTGCTGGCTGTGAGAGGGTGGTCAGAGAGAGCACAGAGGACAAAGTAAGAGTAAAATTGCCTCCATTTCATTTGATCTTTCCTGAGGTTGGTGGAAGGAGCTGCTTGCAATGAGAAGGCAATCAGAGAGAGTACAGAGGGCAACGTTAGGGTGAAATTGCTTCCAGTTCATTTGACCTTTCCTGAGTCTGGTGGAAGGATCTGCTGGCTGGGAGGGGGGAGTCAGAGAGAGTTCAGAGGACAAAGGAGGTGTAAAATTGCCTCCATTTCATTTGATCTTTTCTGAGGTTGGTGGGAGTATTGGCTGGTTGTGAGAGGGGAATCAGAGAGACTACGGAGGACAACGGTGGGGTAAAACTGCCTCCGGTTCATTTCAACTTTCCTGAGTCTTGGAGGAGGATCTGCTGTCTGTGCGGGGGGAGTCAGAGACAGTACCAAAAAATTGCCTCCAGTTCATTTAAACTTTCCTGAGGCTGGTGGGAGGATCTGCTGGCTGTGAGAGGGTGGTCAGAGATAGTACGGAGGACAAAGGAAGAGTAAAATTGCCTCCAGTTCATTTGAACTTTCCTGAGGCTGGTGGGAGGATCTGCTAGCTGTGAGGGGGGAGTCAGAGAGAGTACAGAGGACAAATGATGTGTAATATTGCCTACATTTCATTTGATCTTTTCTTAGGTTGGTGGGAGTATCGGCTGGTTGTGAGACAGGAGTCAGAGAGAGTACGGAGGACAAAGGTGGGGTAAAATTGCCTCCAGTTCATTTGAACTTTCCTGAGGCTGGTGGGAGGATCTGCTGGCTGTGAGAGGGTGGTCAGAGAGAGTACAGAGGACAAAGTAAGCGTAAAATTGCCTCCATTTCATTTGATCTTTCCTGAGGTTGGTGGAAGGAGCTGCTTGCAATGAGAAGGCAATCAGAGAGAGTACAGAGGGCAAAGTTAGGGTGAAATTGCTTCCAGTTCATTTGACCTTTCCTGAGGCTAGTAAGAGGATTTGGTGGCTATGATCGGCGAGTAAGAGAGAGAACAGAGGACAAAGGAACAATAAAATTGCCTCCAGTTAATTTGAACTTTTCTGAGGCTAGTGGGAGGATCTGCTGGCTGTGAGGGGGGAGTCACAGAGAGTATAGAGGACAAAGGAAGAGTAAAATTGCCTCCAGTTCATTTCAACGTTCCAGAGGCTGGTGGGAGGATTTGCTGGTTGTGAGAGTGGAATCAGAGAGAGTACAGAGGACAAAGGTGGGGTAAAATTGCCTCCAGTTCATTTCAACATTCCTGAGTCTTGGGGGAGGATCTGCTGGCTGTGAGAGGGTGGTCAGAGAGAGCACAGAGGACAAAGTAAGAGTAAAATTGCCTCCATTTCATTTGATCTTTCCTGAGGTTGGTGGAAGGAGCTGCTTGCAATGAGAAGGCAATCAGAGAGAGTACAGAGGGCAAAGTTAGGGTGAAATTCCTTCCAGTTCATTTGACCTTTCCTGAGGATGGTGGGAGGATCTGCTAGATGTGAGGGGGGAGTCAGAGAGAGTACAGAGGACAAAGGATGTCTAATATTGCCTACATTTCATTTGATCTTTTCTTAGGTTGGTGGGAGTATCGGCTGGTTGTGAGACAGGAGTCAGAGAGAGTACGGAGGACAAAGGTGGGGTAAAATTGCCTCCAGTTCATTTGAACTTTCCTGCGGCTGGTGGGAGGATCTGCTGGCTGTGAGAGGGTGGTCAGAGAGAGTACAGAGGACAAAGTAAGCGTAAAATTGCCTCCATTTCATTTGATCTTTCATGAGGTTGGTGGAAGGAGCTGCTTGCAATGAGAAGGCAATCAGAGAGAGTACAGAGGGCAAAGTTAGGGTGAAATTGCTTCCAGTTCATTTGACCTTTCCTGAGTCTGGTGGAAGGATCTGCTGGCTGGGAGGGGGGAGTCAGAGAGAGTTCAGAGGACAAAGGAGGTGTAAAATTGCCTCCATTTCATTTGATCTTTTCTGAGGTTGGTGGGAGTATTGGCTGGTTGTGAGAGGGGAATCAGAGAGACTACGGAGGACAACGGTGGGGTAAAACTGCCTCCGGTTCATTTCAACTTTCCTGAGTCTTGGAGGAGGATCTGCTGTCTGTGCGGGGGGAGTCAGAGACAGTACCAAAAAATTGCCTCCAGTTCATTTAAACTTTCCTGAGGCTGGTGGGAGGATCTGCTGGCTGTGAGAGGGTGGTCAGAGATAGTACGGAGGACAAAGGAAGAGTAAAATTACCTCCATTTCATTTGATCTTTCCTGAGGTTGGTGGATGGAGCTGCTTGCAGTGAGAAGGCAATCAGAGAGAGTACAGAGGACAAAGTAAGATTAAGATTGCTTCCAGTTCAGTTGAACTTTCCTGAGGCTGGTGGGAGTACCTGCTCGCTGTGAGGTGGGAGGCACAGAGAGTATAGAGGACAAAGGTAGTGTAAAAGTGCCTCAGTTTCATTTGACCTTTCCTGAGACTGGTTGGAGTATCTGCTCACTTTGAAGACGAGTCAAAGAGAGTATAGAGGACAAAGGTAGGATAAAATTATTTCCAGTTCATTTGAACTTTCTGAGGCTGTTGGGAGGACCTTCTGGCAGTGAGGGGAGGGGCAAAGAAAGTACAGAGGACAAAGGTAGAGTAAAATTGCCTACATTTCATTCAAACATTCCTGAGACTTGTCGGACTATCGGCTTGTTGGGAGCGGGAAGTCAGGGAGAGTACAGATTACAAAGGTAGAATAAAATTGTATCCATTTCATTTGAACTTTCCTGAGGCTGGTGGGAGGATCTGCTCCGTGTGAGGGGGGAGTCAGGGAGAGTATAGAGGACAAAGTAAGATTAAGATTGCTTCCAGTTCAGTTGAACTTTCCTGAGGCTGGTGGGAGTACCTGCTCGCTGTGAGGTGGGAGGCACAGAGAGTATAGAGGACAAAGGTAGTGTAAAAGTGCCTCAGTTTCATTTGACCTTTCCTGAGACTGGTTGGAGTATCTGCTCACTTTGAAGACGAGTCAAAGAGAGTATAGAGGACAAAGGTAGGATAAAATTGTTTCCAGTTCATTTGAACTTTCTGAGGCTGTTGGGAGGACCTTCTGGCAGTGAGGGGAGGGGCAAAGAAAGTACAGAGGACAAAGGTAGAGTAAAATTGCCTACATTTCATTCAAACATTCCTGAGACTTGTCGGACTATCGGCTTGTTGGGAGCGGGAAGTCAGGGAGAGTACAGATTACAAAGGTAGAATAAAATTGTATCCATTTCATTTGAACTTTCCTGAGGCTGGTGGGAGGATCTGCTCCGTGTGAGGGGGGAGTCAGGGAGAGTATAGAGGACAAAGTAAGATTAAGATTGCTTCCAGTTCAGTTGAACTTTCCTGAGGCTGGTGGGAGTATCGGCTGGTTGTGAGATGGGTGTCACAGAGAGTATAGAGGACAAATAAGAGTAAGATTGCTTCCAGTTCAATTGAACTTTCCTGAGGCTGGAGGGAGTACCTGCTCACTGTGAGGGGGTGTCACAGAGAGTATAGAGGGCAAAGTAAGAGTAAGATTGCTTCTTGTTCAATTGAACTTTCTTGAGGCTGGTGGGAATATTGGCTCGTTGTGACACGGGTGTCAGAGAGAGTACAGAGGACAAAGTAAGAGTAAGATTACTTCCAGTTCAGTTGAACTTTCCTGAGACTGGAGGGAGTACCTGCTCGCTGTGAGGGGGGTGTCACAGAGAGTATAGAGGACAAAGTAAGAGTAAGATTACTTCCAGTTCAGTTGAACTTTCCTGAGGCTGGAGGGAGTACCTGCTTGGTGTGAGGGGGGAGTCACAGAGAGTATAGAGGACAAAGTTAGAGTAAGATTGCTTCCTGTTCAATTGAACTTTCTTGAGGCTGGTGGGAATATTGGCTCGTTGTGACACGGGTGTCAGAGAGAGTACAGAGGACAAAGTAAGAGTAAGATTACTTCCAGTTCAGTTGAACTTTCCTGAGACTGGAGGGAGTACCTGCTCGCTGTGAGGGGGGTGTCACAGAGAGTATAGAGGACAAAGTAAGAGTAAGATTACTTCCAGTTCAGTTGAACTTTCCTGAGGCTGGAGGGAGTACCTGCTTGGTGTGAGGGGGGAGTCACAGAGAGTATAGAGGACAAAGTTAGAGTAAGATTGCTTCCTGTTCAATTGAACTTTCTTGAGGCTGGTGGGAATATTGGCTCGTTGTGACACGGGTGTCAGAGAGAGTATAGAGGATAAAGTAAGAGTAAGATTGCTTCCAGTTCAGTTGAAATTTCCTGAGGCTGTTGGCAGAATCAGCTGGCAGTGAGGGGGGAGTCAGGGAGATTACAGACGAGAAAGGTAGTATAAAATTGCTTCCATTTCATTTGAACTTTCCTGAGGCTGGTGGGAGGATCTGCTGGCTGAGAGGTGAGAGTCAGAGAAGAAAGGTAGAGTAAAATTGCCTCAATTTCATTCAAACTTCCCTGAGGCTGGTGGGAGTATCGGCTGGTTGTGAGAAAGGTGTCAGAGAGAGTACAGAGGACAAAGGTAGGGTAAAATTGCTTCCAGTTCAGTTGAACTTTCCTGAGGCTGGTGGGAGTACTTGCTCGCTGTGAGGGGGCCAGAAAGACTATTGGTCTATACGTTCAAAAAGGCCTTAGATCCCAAACTGAAAGAAGCTTGTGCCGTAAGGGGGACCCCAGATCGTCTCCAAGATTGGTACACCACTGCAATCATACTGGACCACGAGATTAACAACTATCCAAAGCCGGGTACCAGAACCCCTGCCAAAAAACCGTTGGCCCACCGAACGCAGAGGCAGCAAACTGAAAAGCCCCCACCAACCCCTCGTTCCTGGGACCCCAAAATAAAGTGCTACCGATGTGGTCAGCTTGGCCACCGGGCATCAACATGCCGGGCTCCAGCCCCAGTTCCGCAACCACACCAACCACCTGCCAGCACAACCAATAAAACCCCCAGAAAACCACCAGAAAAGAGTCGTCTGGTACAACAGCCAGCAGAGGCAGAGAGCAAAACCACTGAAAACGCCCCTGCCACCTCGGAGGAGGAGGAGGACAAAAATTCCGAAGACGACCCGATCGTGAGTGCACCAATCCCCCCCTTCCAGATGAAAGCCCAACTCCAAATACCAAAAATGGGGGTAGAAGGGGAAGTTGGGGTGATTATAGATACCGGTTGCACCCGATGCTTAATCAGCATGTCAATAGTGGAGCAACTAGGTATACGCACCAGACCCCTAAAACATCCCATTCCGTTTGAGCAAGTAGATGGAACCCTAATTGGGGGAGCTGCGGCTACAAAGGTCACTGAGTTAGTAAAGCTGGTGATAGACCGCCACTATGAGTTCCTCAGATTCATCGTGGCCCCTGGAATGCAAGAGTCAATTATCCTAGGACTTGCATGGTTGGACAAGTGGGCACCTACTATAAAGTGGGAGGAAGGCGTTAGAAAGGTGATTATTGGGGTTGGCCCGTTACCACCGGTGGAACCAAAAGGCCACCCAGGCACGTTGGAACCTAACAGCCCAACCCATCCAGAACCTGCACCAACCGCAGCAGACACTAAACCTCCAGGAATCCAACAAGTCCCAAAGATCTATTGGGATCTGGCGGAGGTGTTCAGTGAGGAAGACGGAAACTACCTTCCACCTCACCGCCCCACAGACTGTGCAATAGAGTTCAAACATGGGGTAACCTTACCAAAGCCAAAAATGTACTCTATGCCTCCTAAGGAGATGATAGAATTGAGGAAGTACATTGACACCAATTTGAAAAGAGGTTTTATTGAACCAGCAATATCAAAAGTAGCGGCCCCAGTGCTCTTCAGAGAAAAGAAAGATGGGGGAGTTCGCCTCTGTGTGGACTTACGAGCTTTGAATGCGGTATGCGAAAAGAATACCTATCCCCTCCCTCTCATGAAAGATATGTTGAACCACTTGGCTAAAGGCAAGATCTTCACCAAGCTGGACTTGAGAGAGGCGTATTACCATATACGTGGGGTATCGTATCTCCAATGAAGGAGTAGAAATGGATCCAGGAAAAGTGAAAGCGGTGTTAGATTGGAAACCTCCAAGCACTCGCAAACAATTACAAAGCTTCCTTGGATTTGCAAACTTTTATAGGCAGTTTATTCCAACATTCGCTGAAATTGCCCTACGATTGACTGAACTATTAAAAACGGGGCCTTCCCCAACTAAACCGAAAGCAAACCAACCGTTAAAATGGACAATGGATTGTCAAAAGGCTTTTGAGAAATTAAAACGTCTCTTTGCCCAAGAACCCATATTGCAACACCCCAATCCAGAGCAAGCATTCATAATCCAAACGGATGCCAGTGATGTCGCGATAGCTGCGGTACTACTGCAAAAGAGTAAAGAAGGCCACCTCTTGCCATGCGCTTACATCTCCAAGAAACTCACCACTACTGAAAGAAGGTGGGCCATTTGGGATATGGAGGCATTCACGATCAGGTGGAGCATGCTGACCTGGAGACATCTCCTAGAAGGGGGGGGGGGATATATACTGTTCGAGGTATGGACTGATCATAAAAACCTCGAAGCTCTTCTTGCCCATCGGAAGTTATCCCCTAAACAAGTTCATTGGGCCCAATATTTCCAAAGGTTCAAATTTGAAATTAAACACATCCCCGCAGGAAAGAACTTGTTAGCAGATGCACTGTCGAGAAAACCTCAGTATGACAGTAAGAAGGAAGAAGTTGTCCACCCCATCATATCTCCTTCCCACCAAAAGGCAGCTCAAGTCACCACTCGAAGCCAAGATAAGATGAAAACCAAGCTGAAAGTGGCCCTCCAGACAGACCCGTGGTTCAACAACAACAAGGACATCCTAACAATGAATGATGGCGTAGCCTGGAAGGGGTCCAAACTGTACGTCCCTGCAGAGATGAGACTGCAAGTACTACAGCAGAGTCATGATGCGAAACTAGGAGGTCATTTCGGATTCCTGAAAACTCTCCACCTCGCCAGACGTCAATTTTGGTGGCCGCAGATGAGGTCGGAGGTGGAAGATTATGTAAAAAGCTGTGCTACTTGTGCCACAATGAAAACCCGGCCAGGGAAGCCCCCTGGACTACTACAACAAGTGGCCAACCATAGCCGACCATAGGATAATATAGCAATGGACTTCATTGTCGAGCTTCCAGATAGCAAGGGTAATAGAGTAATCTGGACAGTTATTGATTTGTTTTCCAAGCAAGTACACTTTATCGCTTTTTCAGGCCTGTCATCCACAAAGAAATTAGCGAAAATGTTTGTGAAACACATTTATCGCCTACATGGGGTACCAAAAAGGATCATTTCAGATTGCAGAGTTCAATTCACCGCCAAGTTCTGGAGACAATTCCTAAATCTATCGGGTCCACACAGGGACTCAGCTCAGCATTCCATCCCAGCACAAATGGGGCAGCAGAGAGGGCCAATGCGATGGTGGAACAGTACATCCGGTGTTATGTGGACTATCAGCAAGACAATTGGTCGGACTTGCTACCCTTCGCCGAAGTAGCATATAATAATGCGGTCCACAGCAGTACAGGATTAACTCCTTTCCAGATTACCAATGGCATGGAATTCGTTCCCATGCCTGAACTACCTAAAGAACCCCCCTCCTCCATGTCTCTGAATGAATGGCTGGAGGCACTAAAGAAGGGATGGGAAAATACGAAAAAGGCGCTAGCAGATGCGGCAGAAGCCTACATGAAGCAAGCTGATAAACATCGCTCCCTACAACCCCCCTTTCGAGTGGGGGACAAAGTTGTTGTGTCTACTAAATACATAAGGTTAAGAATGCCTAGTAAGAAATTAGGTCCAAAATTTCTAGGTCCTTTCCCAATAGAAAAGATAATTAACCCTGTTACAGTTCGACTCAGCCTACCCAGACTCCTAGGGAAAATTTACCCAGTATTCCATTGTAGCTTATTGAAGCCAGTAAGGGGGTCTAGCATAAGGCCATCCACCCAAGCTCCACCTCCTCCCGTAGTGGTAGAAGGGGAAACACATTATGAGGTGAAAAAAATATTAGATTCCAGGCTGTATAGTGGTCGCTTACAATATTTAGTGCATTGGAAGTGGTACCCTTTGTCCGAAGCTACGTGGGTGAAAAGTTGGCATCTGAAAGCAGATAAATTAGTGAAACAATTCCATGAGAAGTTCCCTGATAAGCCAAAGGGTCCCCCTGGGGGAGGCAGAGGTGGTTAATTGTGTATAGTAATTTATACTTTTACTTCTTTTGCAGACAACGTGGGTTTTTTGAAGAGAGGCCGCCTGTCAGGCCTGCAGAGGTTCCTTTAAGAATCTTTGGCCTGCCACACTTCCTTATAATTTCCTATGTGTTTCATTAGTGTAGTAGTTGGGAGTGGGGCATAGAAAGGAGTAGGATTGTGGAATGTATTGTTTTGATTCTTACTAGAAGCTCAAGGTCATCTTTTGTCTCCGCACCTCAACACCTGACCGGAAGCAGAGGGGTGTAGATGCCAGCGTGGAAGATGATGATTGGAACATGTGATGAATTATTGGGTGTGGGGATAGATATGAACTTTCAACTGGGTGAACCCACAGGATGTACATTAGAGTTGAAATTTCATAGCATAATGCCAACATGCCTGTATTATTAAATTGGAACTTTAAGGATCATTCTGTTCTGGACTCTGATTTACTTTTGCATGGTATTTGGAACGCTGACAGGGGGTGTCACAGAGAGTATAGAGGACAAAGTAAGAGTAAGATTGCTTCCAGTTCAACTGAACTTTCCAGAGGCTGGAGGGAGTACCTGCTTGGTGTGAGGGGGAAGTCACAAAGAGCATAGAGCAGTGATGGCGAACCTATGGCACGCGTGCCACAAGTGCCACGCAGAGCCATTTGTCAGGGCACGCGAGGCACTGCCCTGTCAGCTGGCCAGCGCGCAAGCGCGCGCTGGCCAGCTGACTTCACCTTTATAAAAGCTATTTTTCGCCTTCCCCAGGCTCCAGAGGCTTTATAGGAGCCTGGGGAGGGTGAAAAGAGCCTCCCCCGCCCCCCCAGAGGCTTCAGGCTCCGTCCGGAGGCTTCCCTGAAGCCTTCCGGAGGCTTCCCTGATGCCTTCGGAGCGCTTAAAATGACCCTCCGAGCAACCCGGAAGTCACTTCCGGTTTGCTCGGAGGGTGGTTTTAAGCGCTCCAAAGGCTTCGGGGAAGCCTCTGGATGGTCTCTGAAGCCTCCGGGGGGGCGGGGGGAGGCTTTTTTCGCCCTCCCCAGGCTCCTATAAAGCCTGTGGACTCTGGGGAGGGCGAAAAAAGCATGCAAAAATGGGGGGGGGGTGTCGCGCGTTGTGCGCTCATGCGCAATGGGGGGGTCGCACGTTGCATTTTGGGTGCGGCACGCCCGCACACGACCCCCCCTGCGCTCCCCCCACTTGTGGCACGCGAGCCAAAAAAGGTTCGCCATCACTGGTATAGAGGACAAAGTAAGAGAAAGATTGCTTCCAGTTCAGTTGAACTTTCCTGAGGCTGGTGGGTGGATCTCCTGGCTGAGAGGTGAGAGTCAGAGAAGAAACGTAGAGTAAAATTGCCTCAGTTTCATTTGACCTTTTGTGAGGCTGGTTGGAGTATCTGCTCACTTTGAAGACGAGTCAAAGAGAGTATAGAGGACAAAGGTAGAGTAAAATTGCCTCCATTTCATTCAAACTTCCCTATGACTGGTCGGAGTATCGGCTAGTTGGGAGCGGTACGTCAGAGAGAGTACAGAGGACAAAGGTAGGGTAAAATTGCTTCTAGTTCATTTGAACTTTCTGAGGCTGGTGGGAGTATCGGCTGGTTGTGAGACAGGTGTCACAGAGAGTACAGAGGACAAAGTAAGAGTAAGATTGCTTTTAGTTCATTTGAACTTTCCTGAGGCTTGTGGGAGAATCTGCTGGCTGTGAGGGGGGAGTCACAGAGAGTATAGAGGACAAAGAATTATTAAGATTGCTTCCAGGTCAGTTGAACTTTCCTGAGGCTGGTGGGAGGATCTGCTCCATGTGAGGGGGGAGTCAGGGAGAGTATAGAGGGCAAAGTAAGATTAAGATTGCTTCCAGTTCATTTGAACTTTCCTGAGGCTGGTGGGAGGATCTGCTCGATGTGAGAGGGGAGGCGAAGAAAGTCCAGAGGACAAAGTTGGAGTAAAATTGCATTCCGTTCATTTGAACTTTGCTGCGGCTGGTGGGAGTACCTGCTCGCTGTGAGGGGGGAGTCACAGAGAGTATAGAGGGCAAAGTAATAGTAAAATTGATTCCACTTCAGTTGAACTTTCCTGAGGCTGGTGGGAGTACTTGCTCGCTGTGAGGGGGGTGTCACAGAGAGTATAGAGGACAAAGTAAGATTAAGATTGCTTCCAGTTCAGTTGAACTTTCCTGAGGCTGGAGGGAGTACCTGCTTGTTGTGAGGGGAGAGTCACAGAGACTATAAAGGACAAAGTAAGAGTAAGATTGCTTCCAGTTCAATTGAACTTTTTTGAGGCTGGTGGGAATATTGACTCGTTGTGACACAGGTGTCAGAGAGAGTACAGAGGAGAAAGGTAGGGTAAAATTGCTTCCAGTTCAGTTGAACTTTCCTGAGGCTGGTGGGAGTACTTGCTCGCTGTGAGGTGGGTGTCACAGAGAGTATAGAGGACAAAGAATTATTAATATTGCTTCCAGGTCATTTGAACTTTCCTGAGGCTGGTGGGAGGATCTCCTGGCTGAGAGGTGAGAGTCAGAGAAGAAACGTAGTGTAAAATTGCCTCAATTTCATTTGACCTTTCGTGAGTCTGGTTGGAGTATCTGCTCGCTTTGAAGACGAGTAAAGGGAGTATAGAGGACAAAGGTAGAGTAAAATTGCCTCCATTTCATTCAAACTTCCCTATGACTGGTCGGAGTATCGGCTTGTTGGAAGTGGTACGTCAGAGAGAGTACAGAGGACAAAGGTAGGGTAAAATTGCTTCTAGTTCAGTTGAACTTTCCTGAGACTGGAGGGAGTACCTGCTTGGTGTGACGGGGGAGTCACAAAGAGTATAGAGGACAAAGTAAGAGGAAGATTGCTTCCAGTTCAGTTGAACTTTCCTGAGGCTTGTGGGAGGATCTCGTGGCTGAGAGGTGAGAGTCAGAGAAGAAACGTAGAGTAAAATTGCTTCAATTGCATTTGACCTTTCGTGAGGCTGGTTGGAGTATCTGCTCGCTTTGAAGACGAGTCAAAGAGAGTATAGAGGACAAAGTTAGAGTAAAATTGCCTCCATTTCATTCAAACTTCCCTATGACTGGTCGGAGTATCGGCTTGTTGGGAGCGGTACGTCAGAGAGAGTATAGAGGACAAAGGTAGGGTAAAATTGCTTCCAGTTCAATTGAACTTTCTTGAGGCTGGTGGGAGGATCTGCTCCATGTGAGGGGTGAGTCAGGGAAAGTACAGACGACAAAGGTAGAGTAAAATTGCCTCCACTTCATTGAAAGTTTCATGAGACTTGTCGGAGTATCGGCTTGTTGGGAGCGGGAAGTCAGAGAGAGTGCAGAGGAATAAGGTAGGGTAAAATTGCATTCAGTTCAGTTGAACTTTCCTGAGGCTGGTGGCAGTATCAGCTGGTTGTGAGACGGGTGTCACAGAGAGTATAGCGGACAAAGTTAGAGTAAGATTGCTTCCAGTTCAATTGAACTTTCTTGAGGCTGGTGGGAATATTGGCTCGTTGTGACACAGGTGTCAGAGACAGTACAGAGGAAAAAGGTAGGGTAAAATTGCCTCCAGTTCATTTGAACTTTCCTGAGGCTGGTGGGAGAATCTGCTGGCTGTGAGGGGGTAGTCACAGAGAGTATAGAGGACAAAGTTAGAGTAAGATTGCTTCCAGTTCAATTGAACTTTCTTGAGGCTGGTGGGAATATTGGCTCGTTGTGACACAGGTGTCAGAGAGAGTACAGAGGACAAAGGTAGGGTAAAATTGCCTCCAGTTAATTTGAACTTTCTGAGGCTGGTGGGAGTATTGGCTGGTTGTGAGACAGGTCTCACAGAGAGTACAGAGGACAAAGTAAGAGTAAGATTGCTTCTAGTGCAGTTGAAGTTTCCTGAGGCTGGAGGGAATACCTGCTTGCTGTGAGGGGGGAGTCACAGAGAGTATAGAGGACAAAGTTAGAGTAAGATTGCTTCCAGTTCAGTTGCACTTTCCTGAGGTTGGTGGGAGCACTTGCTCGCTGTGAGGGGGGTGTCACAGAGAGTATAGAGGACAAAGTAATATTAAGATTGCTTCCAGGTCAGTTGAACTTTCCTGAGGCTGGTGGGAGTATCGGCTGGTGCTGAAACAGATGTCACAATGAGTACAGAGGACAAAGGTAGGGTAAAATTGCTTCCAGTTCAGTTGCACTTTCCTGAGGTTGGTGGGAGTACTTGCTCGCTGTGAGGGCGGAGTCACAGAGAGTATAGAGGACAAAGTAATATTAAGATTGCTTCCAGGTCAGTTGAACTTTCCTGAGGCAGGTGGGAGCATCTGCTGGCTGTGAGGAGGGAGTCACAGAGAGTATAGAGGACAAAGTAAGTGTAAGATTGCTTCCAGTTCAGTTGAACTTTCCTGAGGTTGGTGGGAGTATCGGCTGGTTGTGAAACAGGTGTCACAGAGAGTACAGAGGAGGACATAAGAGTAAGATTGTTTCAAGTTGAGTTGAACTTTCCGAAGGCTGGAGGGAATACCTGCTTCCTGTGAGGATAGAGTCACAGAGAGTATAGGGGACAAAGTAAGGGTAAGATTGTTTCCAGTTCAGCTGGACTTTCCTGAGGCTGGTGTGAGCATCTGCTGGCTGTGAGGGGGGAATCACAGAGAGTATAGAGGAGAAAGTAAGATTGCTTCCAGTTCAATTGAACTTTCCTGAGGCTGGTGGGTGGATCTGCGGTCTGTGAGGGGGGAGTCACAGAGAGTATAGAGGACAAAGTCAGATTAAGATTGCTTCCAGTTCAGTTGAACTTTCCTGAGGCTGGTGGGAGGAATTGCTCGCTGTGAGGGGGGGAGTCACAGAGAGTATAGAGGACAAAGTAAGATTAAGATTGCTTCCAGTTCAGTTGAACTTTCCTGAGGCTGGTGGGTGGATCTGCGGTCTGTGAGGGGGGAGTCACAGAGAGTATAGAGGACAAAGTCAGATTAAGATTGCTTCCAGTTCAGTTGAACTTTCCTGAGGCTGGAGGGAGTACCTGCTTGCTGTGAGAGGGGAGTCACAGAGAGTATAGAGGGCAAAGTAAGAGTAAGATTGCTTCCAGTTCAGTTGAACTTTCCTGAGGCTGGAGGGAGTACCTGCTTGCTGTGAGGGGGGAGTCACAGAGAGTATAGAGGGCAAAGTAAGAGTAAGATTGCTTCCAATTCAGTTGAACTTTCCTGAGGCTGGAGGGTGTACCTGCCTGCTGTGAGGGGGGAGTCACAGAGAGTATAGAGGACAAAGTAAGATTAAGATTGCTTCCAGTTCAATTGCACTTTCCTGAGGCTGGTGGGAGGATCTGCGGGCTGTGAGGGGGAGTCACAGAGAGTATAGAGGACAAAGTAAGATTACTTCCAGTTCAATTGAACTTTCTTGAGGCTGGTGGAAATATTGGCTCATTGTGACACAGGTGACAGAGAGAGTACAGAGGAGAAAGGTAGGGTAAAATTGCTTCCAGTTCAGTTGAACTTTCCTGAGGCTGGTGGGAGTACTTGCTCGCTGTGAGGGGGGTGTCACAGAGAGTATTGAAGACAAAGTAAGAGTCAGATTGCTTCCAGTTCAGTTGAACTTTCCTGAGGTTGGTGGGAGTACTTGCTCGTTGGGGGGGGGGGGGGTGTCACAGAGAGTATAGAGGACAAAGTAAGAATAAGATTGCTTCCAGTTCATTTGAACTTTCCTTAGGCTGGAGAGAGTACATGCTTGCTGGGGGGGTGGGATTCAGGGAGTGTACAGACGACAAAGGTAGAGTAAAATTGCCTCCACTTCATTGAAAGTTTCATGAGACTTGTCGGAGTATCGGCTTGTTGGGAGCGGGAAGTCAGAGAGAGTGCAGAGGAATAAGGTAGGGTAAAATTGCATTCAGTTCAGTTGAACTTTCCTGAGGATGGTGGGAGTATCAGCTGGTTGTGAGACGGGTGTCACAGAGAGTATAGCGGACAAAGTTAGAGTAAGATTGCTTCCAGTTCAATTGAACTTTCTTGAGGCTGGTGGGAATATTGGCTCGTTGTGACACAGGTGTCAGAGAGAGTACAGAGGACAAAGGTAGAATAAAATTGTCTCCATTTCAGTTGAACTTTCCTGAGGCTGGTGGGAGAATCTGCTGGCTGTGAGGGGGTAGTCACAGAGAGTATAGCGGACAAAGTTAGAGTAAGATTGCTTCCAGTTCAATTGAACTTTCTTGAGGCTGGTGGGAATATTGGCTCATTGTGACACAGGTGTCAGAGAGAGTACAGAGGACAAAGGTAGAATAAAATTGTCTCCATTTCAGTTGAACTTTCCTGAGGCTGGTGGGAGGATCTGCTTGCTGTGAGGGGGGAGTCACAGAGAGTATAGAGGGCAAAGTAAGATTAAGATTGCTTCCAGTTCAGTTGAACTTTCCTGAGGCTGGTGGGAGTATCGGCTGGTTGTGAGAGGGGTGTCACAGAGAGTATAGAGGACAAATAAGAGCAAGATTGCTTCCATTTCATTTGAACTTTCCTGAGGCTGGTGGGAGGATCTGCTCGATGTGAGAGGGGAGGCGAAGAAAGTACAGAGGACAAAGTTGGAGTAAAATTGCATTCCGTTCATTTGAACTTTCCTGAGGCTGGTGGGAGTACCTGCTCGCTGTGAGGGGGGAGTCACAGAGAGTATAGAGGGCAAAGTAATAGTAAAATTGATATCACTTCAGTTGAACTTTCCTGAGGCTGGTGGGAGTACTTGCTCGCTGTGAGGGGGGGTGTCACAGAGAGTATAGAGGACAAAGTAAGATTAAGATTGCTTCCAGTTCAGTTGAACTTTCCTGAGGCTGGAGGGAGTACCTGCTTGCTGTGATGGGGGAGACACACAGAGTATAAAGGAAAAAGTAAGAGGCTGTCTGGAGGATCTGCTCGATGTGAGAGGGAAGGCAAAGAAAGTAAAGAGGAGAAAGTTGGAGTAAAATTGCATTCCGTTCATTTGAACTTTCCTGAGGCTGGTGGGAGTACCTGCTCGATGTAAGGGGGTGTCAGAGAGAGTATAGAGGACAAAGTAAGTGTAAGATTGCTTCCAGTTCAGTTGAACTTTCCTGAGGCTGGAGGGAATACCTGCTTGCTGTGAGGGGAGAGTCACATAGACTATAGAGGACAAAGTAAGAGTAAGATTGTTTCCAGTTCAGTTGAACTTTCCTGAGGCTGGTGGGAGGATCTGCTCGATGTGAGAGGGGAGGTGAAGAAAGTACAGAGGACAAAGTTGGAGTAAAATTGCATTCCGTTCATTTGAACTTTGCTGAGGCTGGTGGGAGTACCTGCTCGCTGTGAGGGGGGAGTCACAGAGAGTATATAGGGCAAAGTAAGAGTAAAATTGATTCCACTTCAGTTGAACTTTCCTGAGGCTGGAGAGAGTACCTGCTTGCTGGGGGGGGGGGGGAGATTCAGGGAGTGTACAGACTACAAAGGTAGAGTAAAATTGCCTCCATTTGATTGAAAGTTTCCTGAGACTTGTCGGAGTATCGGCTTGTTGGGAGCGGGAAGTCAGACAGAGTACAGACGACAAAGGTAGAATAAAATTGTCTCCATTTCATTTGAACTTTCCTGAGGCTGGTGGGAGTATCTGCTCCATGTGAGGGGGGAGTCAGGGAGAGTATAGAGGACAAAGTAAGATTAAGATTGCTTCCAGTTCAGTTGAACTTTCCTGAGGCTGGTGGGAGTATCGGCTGGTTGTGAGACGGGTGTCACAGAGAGTATAGAGGACAAATAAGAGCAAGATTGCTTCCATTTCATTTGAACTTTCCTGAGGCTGGTGGGAGGATCTACTCGATGTGAGAGGGGGGGCGAAGAAAATACAGAGGACAAAGTTGGAGTAAAATTGCATTCCGTTCATTTGAACTTTGCTGAGGCTGGTGGGAGTACTTGCTCGCTGTGAGGGGGGTGTCACAGAGAGTATAGAGGACAAAGTAAGAGTCAGATTGCTTCCAGTTCAGTTGAACTTTCCTGAGGCTGGTGGGAGTACCTGCTCGCTGCGAGGGGGGAGTCACAGAGAGTATAGAGGACAAAGTAAGAGTAAGATTGCTTCCAGTTCAATTGAACTTTCCTGAGGCTGGTGGGAATATCGGCTGGTTTTGAGACGGGTGTCAGAGAGAGTACAGAGGACAAAGGCAGGGTAAAATTGCTTCCAGTTCAGGTGAAATTTCCTGAGGCTGTTGGCAGGATATGCTGGCAGTGAGGGGGGGAGTCAGGGAGAGTTGAGACGACAAAGGTAGAATAAAATTGTCTCCATTTCAGTTGAACTTTTCTGAGGCTGGTGGGAGGATCTGCTGGCTGAGAGGTGAGAGTCAGAGAAGAAAGGTAGAATAAAATTGCCTCAATTTCATTTGACCTTTCCTGAGGCTGGTTGGAGTATCTGCTCGCTTTGAAGATGAGTCAAAGAGATTATAGAGGACAAAGGTAGAGTAAAATTGCATCCATTTCATTCAAACTTCCCTGAGGCTGGTGGGAGTATCGGCTGGTTGTCAGACAGGTGTCACAGAGAGTATAGAGGACAAAGTTAGGGTAAAGTTGCTTCCAGCTCATTTTAACTTTTGGAGGCTGTTGGGACGATCTGCTTGCAGTGAGAGGAGAGGCAAAGAGTGTATAGAGTGAAAGGTAGAGTAAAATAGCCTCCATTTCATTCAAACTTCCCTGATATTGGTTGGAGTATCGCCTTGTTGGGAGCGGGAAGTCAGACAGAGTACAGAGGACAAAGGTAGGGTAAAATTGCTTCCAGTTCATTTGAACTTTCTGAGGCTGGTGGGAGTATCTGCTCCATGTGAGGGGGGAGTCAGGGAGAGTACAGAGGACAAAGTAAGAGTAAGATTGTTTCCAGTTCAGTTGAACTTTCCTGAGGCTGGTGGGAGTACCTGCTCGCTGTGAGGGGGGAGTCACAGAGAGTATAGAGGACAAAGTTAGAGTAAGATTGCTTCCAGTTCACTTGAACTTTCTTGAGGCTGGTGGGAGGATCTGCTCCATGTGAGGGGCGAGTCAGGGAAAGTACAGATGACAAAGGTAGAATAAAATTGCCTCCATTTCATTTGAACTTTCCTGAGGCTGGTGGGAGGATCTCCTGGCTGAGAGGTGAGAGTCTGAGAAGAAAGGTAGAATAAAATTGCCTCAATTTCATTTGACCTTTCCTGAGGCTGGTTGGAGTATCTGCTCGCTTTGAAGACGAGTCAATGAGAGTATAGAGGACAAAGGTAGAGTAAAATTGCCTCCATTTCATTCAAACTTCCCTGAGGCTGGTAGGAGTACCTGCTCGCTGTGAGGTGGGAGGCACAGAGAGTATAGAGGGCAATGTAAGATTAAGATTGCTTCCAGTTCAGTTGAACTTTCCTGAGACTGGTGGGAGGATATGCAGGCTGTGAGGGGGGAGTCACAGACAGTATGGAGGACAAAGTAAGAGTATGATTGCTTCCAGTTCAGTTGAACTTTCCTGAGGCTGGTGGGAGGATATGCAGGCTGTGAGGGGGGAGTCACAGACAGTATGGAGGACAAAGTAAGAGTATGATTGCTTCCAGTTCAGTTGAACTTTCCTGAGGCTGGTGGGAGGATATGCGGGATGTGAGGAGGGAGTCACAGACAGTATGGAGGACAAAGTAAGAATATGATTTCTTCCCGTTCAGTTGAACTTTCCTGAGCCTGGTGGGAATATCAGCTGGTTGTGAGACGGGTGTCAGAGAGAGTAGAGAGTGTCACTACGTTAAAAAGTTTGCTAGACATGAACTGAATGAACTGACACTGAAGAGTTAAACTGAGAAAGAGTTATTGCGCAGGTCATAAAAGTTCTTATCTGACAGTGATTTATTGCGCATGTCTTCACACATTCCAGAAGGAGAGAGAAAGAGAAAGCTACTGCTGAACTTTTGTCCGGCTGCCAAGCTGGCAGACGGAACCTTTTCTTATCAAAATGTAACAATTAGTTAGTTTTGTTTTATTTACTTTTATTATTTTTGTATTAAAGTTTGTTTATTAATTAGAATATGCTTCTCAAGACTTTTATTCTTTTTCTTCACATCTTAATGCATATGCTGTTGGGAATCAGCCCGATCCATAGACCTCATGTTCTTCAGGGTGAAATTTTTCCCCTGACAATTAATGGTAGCAGAGGATGGTCAATGCTAACAGGGTTAATTGATGGAAGCTGAGATGGCTATAATTTACGGCTGCTTTTCCTTCGAGCTATCTTAAGATAACCGACTAAGCTAATTAGCCATGCCAAGGAAGAAAAGAAAAAAACGCGGACATGGAAAGCGCTCGAAAGAATCCATTTCCTCAGACACAGAGTAGCAAGATCCTTCAGAATTACTTCAAAAGCAACAAATTTCTCCAAGTGCCGAGCCAGATGTGGGGGAAGGAGCTACAGGAGGTGAGATCTACGAACAGAGGTCAGTGGTTCCCCCTTCTAAAATACCTCCAGGAGATTATGATTTATTGGGGGCCAAGCCAAAACTTCCCACATTACCAAAGCCACTCCATTCCCAGACTCTTGGAGATTATGAAACACTTGATGAATGGCAAAAGCCTAAGCGGCAACTGCCGGCAGAGAAAAAATACTCCCACGCAGAAAGCGAAGTTTATGAATCCTTCCCAGGCACTGGGGAAGAAATGCAAAGCTATCGTGATCAGTTAGAGCTGTTCGAAAAATACGCTAGGGAAGCGAGAGAATATTTTGAGGAAATGAAAAGAAGTAGGAGGGGCTCCCCCACTCCCAAAATGTCTGAGGACGCCATCTTTTCTTCAAAACAACAGCCTAAGACACACCCCACAGAGTTCTTAGGTGAATCAGAACAAAGAGATATGTACACGTCACCGAGGTCACATGATCCCTTTGGTTCCATTGAACTTCCGGCCACGTATAGAGGGCTGCAGCCAAAAAGTGAAGCTGCACTGCCATCTGCTGGAGGAGAAAAATTATTAGAGCAAAAGATGAAGCAGCTTCGTCAGAGCTTTAAAGATTTATCTATGAGTCCTCTAGAAGCCAAAGTTTTGCCTCCAAAGGTTAAGTCTTCAACACCCCCTGGTGGTGCTGAATCCTCCCTAAATGGAAAAAGGCAAAGCCAAAGGCGAATGCAAGGAAGTCAATTTGATGTTGCCACGCAAAGGCCAATGGTGCAATTGCAGCACCCCCTGGTTCAACAACCAGCTTTGCAACCTGCTCAACAAATTGTTCCAATGCATATTCCTCAGCAGGTATTTCCAGTCACTCCTTTGACTGGTGAGTCCAAATTAAAGGAGTCAGGAGAGAATTATAAAGCCTGGGTCAGTGAAATTGCGCTCTTGCTTCGAAGAGAAGGCACATATTGCATGGTTTTTAATCCTCCCCCTCAGCCATGGACACCTGCAATGAGAGACCTGGAAAACAGAGCAATCACGACTTTGCTCATGTCAATGGAAATTGAGATCCAGGGTATCTTTCCACCTGATGCAACTGCCCAACAAATTTGGGCTATTTTGGAAGATTGCTACAGGCCCGTTTCAATTGAATCTTCATATTTGCTCATGTCTGAGTTCCATGGTTCGAAGTTGAAACCTGGTGAACGAATTGGTGGACATTTGACCAAACTGAAAAGAATGAGAAGTGAATTGAGACAAAATGGCCATGTAATCGATGATATCCAAATGATTAGCATCATCATTAACTCATTGAATTATGAATGGAAAGATGCTGTTGCAAAGATTAACTTCGTGCCTATTGCTCAGCGCACAGTTAACCACGTTTGCAGACTTTTAGTGGAAGAAGAAGCTATCAAGTTAGCTACACCACATCTGCAACGACCCCCAGCATCAAAGGCTCCAGCCAGACGTCCCTTCCGAGGAAGAGGCTACGCTCCAAGGATGCCAAAATGCTACACCTGCAACCGTGTGGGACATGACACCCGGGATTGTCCCCAACGGGTTCCAGCTCCCGTCACATACCAACCCAGAGGAACAGACTCCAGAGGCAGAGGTAGAGGTGGAAGACAAGGTCGTCGTGGTCCAAGGCGTGATCCACAAGCTCCACTTGCAACACTGCCCATAGCCAACGTTCCACAACCTGATCCAAAGTTCGACAGACGTCTTTTGTGGACTTTAGACAGTGGAGCAGCTGTGCACGTTACCCACAGAAGGGAACTTTTCACAGAGATGGGCGAACCAGAGCCCGAGTATCGAGAACTGTATTCCTTCACCAACCACACTTGCAAGGTCATGGGAAAAGGAACTGTTTACATTGAAGAGCTCGATACATACATCCCTGATGTTTATTACATACCTTCAGCAACCAGTAATTTGCTTAGTCAAAGTCACTTGTCTAGAGAGTTAAAGTTCCAGGTTCACCACCTCGAAAAAGCAAGTTACATAGTTAAAGATGGAGATATTGTTGCTGAAACTATGCTGATTGGTGGTGTTTATTACTTAAAGCCAAAGCCTAAAGGGCAAGCACAGGCAAGTATGCAAACTCCAAAAAGGCACAACACGGGCCCAGAGAGAGTTGGTTCAGAGAGAGAACCCGTTACTGTGCCAAAGGCTCCTAAAGCCAACAAACAGAGAAAACAGAAACAGGTTGCTCAGAGCAAGCCTGAGGTTCCTCATGAAACTGTTAATGTTGAGAATTCACTAACTGGTAAACCTTTGCATTCCAGGTGTATTCACAAATGGCACAGAAGATTGGGACATGCCAGTTTCCGTGTTCTTAGAAAGATGCCGGAGTTCGCAAAAGGTTTGGATCTAAAGGGGTGTAAGGTGTTTTTGGATTGTGCAGTTTGCAAAAAGGCTAAATCCAAGGCAGCTGCAGTTCCAAAACACGCTACACGCCGGTCAACACGCATTTTTGATTTGGTACACACTGACATAGTGGGTCCTTTCCCACCAACAATTGGTGGCAGAAAGTATTTTCTAACAATAGTAGATAATCATTCTAGATATGGATTTGTATATCCTATGAGAGAGAAATCTGAGACCTTTCAGATCTTTAAAGACTTTGCAGCTTTTGTTTCTACACAATACCAAGTTCGCATCGCCAGAATCCAGAGTGACCGTGGTGCAGAATTCATGTCTCAGCGTTTCCAGGACTGGATGCGTAAGAATGGAATTCTTCATCAGACATCTGCTCCATATACACCGGCTCATAATGGAGTCGTAGAAAGAAGACAAGGGGTTCTACAAACCATGATGCGTTGTCTTCTAGAAGATGCCGATCTCAGTAACATATACTGGGGTGAAGCAATCAAATATGCAAATTACATTGTCAACCGTACTTGGAGCAGTGTAATCAATCAAACTCCTTTCTACATGCTGTATGGCTACAAGCCTGATCTCAAGAACCTCCACATTTTTGGTTCATATGCTATGGTGAACACTCCTATAACTCAAGGACCAAAGAGACTGAGATTTATGGGTATTGATGATGACTCAAAATGGTGCAAATTCATTGATACTAAACATGTGATTGTCATTTCACAATCTGCTAAGTTTGAGGAAGAGGTTGACTGGTACAGGATTCATTCCAATGATCCTCGAGTTTATTTTCCTAGAGATGGTGTCCCAGATGCCACGCAGCCTGATGGTAATTCGCAGGCAGATATTCCTTCTACCAGTTCTTCACAACCTGATGTTCCGTCTTCACAAGCCGCGGATACTGATGCTAGCGACGAACGTGAGGACGAGGATGAAGAAGAAGAAGACTGGTCTGTTGTTCCTAGACGTTCCAAGAGGGTCACAAAAGGAATCCCTCCACAACGTTATTCATGGCAACTGACAAAAACACCATTACCTTTGATTTGCAACGTTACTCTTCCTCCTGAGACATTCACACAAATCAAACAGCTTCCTGATTCAGAGCAAGACAAATGGTATGATGCAATGCAGGATGAAATGGACAGTTTAAAGAAACTTAATGTATTCACACCTGCAAAACCTCCAGCAAACAAGAAAGTCATTGGCACTCGATGGGTCTACAGAATCAAGAAGAAACCGAATGGTGAGTCTTTATACAAAGCCAGACTTGTAGCTCAGGGTTTCGCTCAACGTTATCCTGAGGACTACACAAACACTTACTCACCAACAGTCAGAACTGAAAGTGTAAAAATTGCTTTAACCACTGCAACTATTCTTGGTTTAGAAGTTTTCCAATTTGATGTGGACACAGCTTATCTACATGCAGACCTAGATGAAGAGATCTACGTGAGAAGCCCTCCAGGATTCCGAAAGCAAGAAGGGGATACCTGGTTCCTGAACAAAAGTCTTTATGGTCTGAAACAGTCAGGTTTAATGTGGTATTTATGTCTTACTGACAAACTAAATTCAATGGGCTTTATTAAGTCCGAAACTGATGAATGCGTGTTCTTATCTGACAGTGATTTATTGTGCATGTCTTCACACATTCCAGAAGGAGAGAGAAAGAGAAAGCTACTGCTGAACTTTTGTCCGGCTGCCAAGCTGGCAGACGGAACCTTTTCTTATCAAAATGTAACAATTAGTTAGTTTTGTTTTATTTACTTTTATTATTTTTGTATTAAAGTTTGTTTATTAATTAGAATATGCTTCTCAAGACTTTTATTCTTTTTCTTCACATCTTAATGCATATGCTGTTGGGAATCAGCCCGATCCATAGACCTCATTTTCTTCAGGGTGAAATTTTTCCCCTGACAGAGAGGACAAAGGTAGGGTAAAATTGCTTCCAGTTCAGTTGAAATTTCCTGAGGCTGTTGGCAGGATCTGCTGGCAGTGAGGGGGGAATCAGTGAGAGTACAGATGACAAAGGTAGAATAAAATTGCCTCCATTTCATTTGAACTTTCCTGAGGCTGCTGGGAGGATCTCCTGGCTGAGAGGTGAGAGTCTGAGAAGAAAGGTAGAGTAAAATTGCCTCCATTTCATTTGATCTTTCCTAATGCTGATTGGAGTATCTGCTCACTTTGAAGACGAGTCAAAGAGAGTATAGAGGACAAAGGTAGAATAAAATTGCCTCCATTTCATTCATACTTCCCTGAGAATGGTGGGAATATCGGCTGGTTGTGAGACAGGTGTCACAGAGAGTGCAGAGGACAAAGTCAGAGTAAGATTGCTTCTAGTTGAGTTGAACTTTCCTGAGGCTGGAGGGAGTACCTGCTTGATGTGAGGGGAGAGTCACAGAGAGTATAGAGGACAAAGTAAGAGTAAGATTGTTACCAATTGAAAGACGAGAAGGGAACGATTCAATACAAAGCAGAAGAAAAGAAGAAAATTATACATAAATACTTCACAAAATTATACGCACAAGACAGTATGGAGGAAAATAAAATAAGGCATTACTTAAACAAAGCAAAGATAAACCCAATCTCAAAAGAGCAAAGGGAGCTGATAAACAGGTCAATAACATTAGCCGAAGTGGAATCAGCTCTGAAAAACCAGAAAAGTAATAAAACACCAGGACCAGATGGAATACCGGTGGAGCTATACAAAAATAATAAAATAATACTGGAAGAATTAGGGGTAGACATGTTTAATGAAATCTTACGAAAAGCCAAGATACCGGAAACATGGACAGAAGCAATAATCTCGTTAATCCCAAAAGAAGAACCCAGCCAACAAGAAATTCAAAATTACAGACCAATTTCATTATTAAATTCTGACTATAAAATATTTGCAGCAATTATGGCAGGAAGAATCAAACAAGTTTTAAATGAACGAATACACCCAGACCAAAACGGATTCCTACCTCACAGACACATCAGAAATAATACGAGAATCATCCTAGACATAATAGAGTATTATGAGGCGCACCCAGAAAAACAAATGGTACTGGTTTTCCTTGATGCACAAAAAGCATTTGACAATGTAGTTTGGAAATTTATGATAACAGTATTGGATGAGATGAAATTCGGTGAAAAATTTATAAAAATGATAGAAGGATTTTATAATAACCAGACAGCCAAAGTTCTGATGAATGGAGAACTAACAGAGAAGATCGAAATAAAAAAGGGAGTCAGACAGGGATGCCCCCTCTCTCCTTTGCTGTTCATACTGACTTTGGAAATCTTACTAAATGAAATCCGGAAAGACCAGGGAATAAAAGGTCTAAGACTCAAAAATGAAGAATACAAGGCACAAGCCTATGCCGATGACTTAGTATTTGTATTAGAGGACCCTTTAGATTCTAGTCAGAAATTAATTCAAAAATTAGAATATGGCGAAGTGGCAGGATTAAAGATCAATAAAAACAAAACAAAAATGATAACCAAAAACATGACCAAAAAACAAAAAGAGGAACTGGAAATAATAACCAATATGCAAATAGCTAAGAAAGTAAAATACCTGGGGATCTGGGTGTCGGCAAAATGTTCCACAATTAAAGATGATAACTATAACAAATTAGTGATACAAATAAAGAAAGACTTAGAAAATTGGAAAAATATTCAACTATCGCTCATGGGACGCATAGCGACAATCAAAATGAATATATTACCAAGAATCCTATTCCTGTTACAAGCCGCACCTATTAACCCAGGTAAAAAATTCTTTCAAGAATTAAAGAACATAACCACTAGGTTTATTTGGCAGGGACGAAAAGCGAGGATCAAACTAAAGTCATTGCAGGACAGCAAAGAGAGAGGAGGTTTAGCACTACCAAATTGGGATTTATACGCATTGGCAGTATCAATAACATGGGTGAAGGATTGGATAGAGCTAAAGAATAAAAGAATTTTGACCCTGGAAGGCCATGATTTGCAAGCAGGCTGGCACACTTTCCTATGGGATGATAAAAATAAAACACACAAATACTTTCAAAAACATTTAATTAGAAGAGCGTTATTGCAAAAATGGCTCAGAATAAAAAAAATCCATTACGTGAAAATCCCGAATTGGCTATCACCAACAGAAAGGACGACTCATCCAAATTTTATAGATTGGAACAAAATACTAAGATATAGAGACTTAATTGATAGACAGGGAAACTTAAAAACAGTTGAAGAATTGGCAGAACGGAACATGAAAGTGGACTGGTTAACCTACTTTCAAATCAAAACTAAATACAATAATGATACCAAATTATATGACATTGAAACAGAATCACACGAATTGGATAAAATCATCCAAAGCCCAGATAGAAAATTGATAGGGAGAATTTACAAATTTCTCCTGAAATACAAAATGGAAGAGGAAATTGTGAAAGAACAAATGATAAAATGGGCACAGAACTTTGGACACAATATTGAATTAGACAAATGGGAAAAATTTTGGGGAACAAACTTAAAAATGACACTCTCGGTCGCATATAAGGAAAACCAGTATAAAATGTTTTACAGATGGCACCTAGCACCAACAAGGTTAGCCAAAATATCGGCAAATACATCCCCAAAATGTTGGAAATGCGAATCAATACATGGAACATACTATCATCTATGGTGGACCTGTGAGGAGGCTAAAAAGTTTTGGAAAAAGATCCAAAAGTGGCTGGAGGCAATAACGGGATTTAAAATAGATTGGAAACCGGAAATTTTCTTATTAGGATTACTGCCTACAAAATACAAAAAAGAAATCCAGTACTTAATATTGCATATAATAACGGCGGCAAGGATTGCCTATGCCCAGAAATGGAAAAACAAGCTAACCCCAAGCGAAGAGGAAATAATAAGAAAGGTGATGGACTGTGCCGAAATGGACAAATTAACTAAAGAAATCCAGGGAAAAGAAGAATCAGAATTCTATCAGATATGGGATAAATGGTATAGGTGGATGGAGGAAAGAAATAGGAATCCTAGGCGATAAATAAACAGAATGTGGTAGCTCTCATAGATGGTTGTCGGTGTTAAAATGTTTATCCATTGAATAATATAAATACGAATGATTTTTGATAAAAGTACTCTCAAAACAAATGTAGCTAAAGGAGAATGTGGGTATCGTCTTTGATTTAAAATGCACAATTTAATGTGAATGAAGTATAAAGAATGATTGTAGTAATGCACGGAACTCAAATGTAACCAATTGACATGCTAGCTGGCAGTTGTATTGAAGAGTGTTTTGTGGGTGTGTTATTCGTCTAATTAAAACAATAAAAAAAAAAAGAGTAAGATTGTTTCCAGTTCAGTTGAACTTTCCTGAGGCTGGTGGGAGGATCTGCGGGCTGTGAGGGGGTTGTCACAGAGAGTATAGAGGACAAAACAAGAGTAAGATTGCTTCCAGTTCAATTGAACTTTCATGAGGCTGGTGGGAATATCGGCTGGTTCTGAGACGCATGTCAGAGAGAGTACAAAGGATAAAGGTAGGGTAAAATTTCTTCCACTTCAGTTGAACTTTCCTGAGGCTGGTGGGAGTACTTGCTCGCTGTGAGGGGGCAGTCACAACCTGCTCGCTGTGAGGGGGGAGTCACAGAGAGTATAGAGGGCAAAGTAAGAGTAAGATTGCTTCCAGTTCAGTTGAACTTTCCTGAGGCTGGTGGGAGGATCTGCGGGCTGTGAGGGGGAGTCACAGAGAGTACAGAGGACAAAGTTAGATTAAGATTGCTTCCCGTTCAGTTGAACTTTCATGAGGCTGCTGGGAATATCGGCTGGTTGTGAGACGGGTGTCAGAGAGAGTACAGAGGACAAAGGTAGGGTAAAATTGCTTCCAGTTCAGTTGAACTTTCCTGAGGCTAGTGGGAGTATCGGCAGGTTGTGAGACAGGTGTCACAGAGAGTATAGAGGATAAAGGTAGGGTGAAATTTCTTCCAGTTCAGTTGAACTTTCCTGAGGCTCGTGGGAGTACTTGCTCGCTGTGAGGGGGCAGTCACAACCTGCTCGCTGTGAGGGGGGAGTCACAGAGAGTATAGAGGGCAAAGTAAGAGTAAGATTGCTTCCAGTTCTGTTGAACTTTCCTGAGGCTGGTGGGAGGAACTGCGGGCTATGAGTGGGGATTCACAGAGCGTATGGAGGACAAAGTTAGATTAAGATTGCTTCCATTTCAGTTGAACTTTCCTGAGGCTTGTGGGAATATCCGCTGGTTCTGAGATTCGTGTCAGAGAGAGTATAGAGGATAAAGGTAGGGTAAAATATCTTCCAGTTCAGTAGAACTTTCCTGAGGCTTGTGGGAGGTTCTGCTGGCTGAGAGTTGAGAGTCAGGGAAGAAAGGTTGAGTAAAATTGCCTCAGTTTCATTTGACCTTTCCTGAGGCTGGTTGGAGTATCTGCTTGCTTTGAAGACGAGTCAAAGAGAGTATAGAGGACAAAGGTAGAGTAAAATTTCCTCCATTTCATTTAAACTTCCCTGAGACTTGTCAGAGTATCGGCTTGTTGGGAGCGGGAAGTCAGAGAGAGTACAGAGGACAAAGGTAGGGTAAAATTGCTTCTAGTTCATTTGAACCTTCGGTGGCTGTTGGGAGTATCTGCTCGATGTGAGAGTGGAGGCAAAAAAGTACAGAGGACAAACTTGGAGTAAAATTGCTTCCAATTCAGTTGAACTTTCCCAAAGCTGGTGGGAGTACCTGCTCGCTGTGAGGGGGGACTCACAGAGAGTATGGAGGGCAAAGTAAGATTAAGATTGCTTCCAGTTCAGTTGAACTTTCATGAGGCTGGTGGGAATATCGACTGGTTGTGAGACGGGTGTCAGAGAGAGTACAGAGGATAAAGGTAGGGTAAAATTTCTTCCAGTTCAGATGAACTTTCCTGAGGCTGGTGCGAGTACTTGCTCGCTGTGAGGGGGCAGTCATCACCTGCTCGCTGTGAGTGCGGAGTCACAGAGAGTATAGAGGACAAAGTAAGATTAAGATTGCTTCCAGTTCAGTTGAACTTTCCTGAGGCTGGTGGGAGGATCTGCGGGCTGTGAGGGGGGAGTCACAGAGAGTATAGAGGACAACGTAAGATTAAGATTGCTTCCAGTTTAGTTGAACTTTCCTGAGGCTGGTGGGAGTAATTGCCCGCTGTGAGGGGGGTGTCACAGAGAGTACAGAGGACAAAGTAAGAGTAAGATTGCTTCTAGTGCAGTTGAAGTTTCCTGAGGCTGGAGGGAATACCTGCTTGCTGTGAGGGCGGAGTCACAGAGAGTATAGAGGACAAAGTAAGAGTAAGATTGCTTCCAGTTCAGTTGAACTTTCCTGAGGCTGGTGGGAGGAACTGCGGGCTATGAGTGGGGATTCACAGAGCGTATGGAGCACAAAGTTAGATTAAGATTGCTTCCATTTCAGTTGAACTTTCCTGAGGCTTGTGGGAATATCCGCTGGTTCTGAGATTCGTGTCAGAGAGAGTATAGAGGATAAAGGTAGGGTAAAATATCTTCCAGTTCAGATGAACTTTCCTGAGGCTGGTGGGAGTAATTGCTCGCTGTGAGGGGGCAGTCACCACCTGCTTCTTGTGAGGGGGTGTAAAGTAAGAGTAAGATTGCTTCCAGTTCAGTTGAACTTTCCTGAGGCTGGTGGGAGGATCTGCGGGCTGTTAGTGGGGTGTCACAGAGAGTATAGTGGACAAAGTTAGATTAAGATTACTTCCAGTTCAGTTGCACTTTCCTGAGGCTGGTGGGAGTAGTTGCCCGCTGTGAGGGGGGTGTCACAGAGAGTATAGAGGACAAAGTCAGAGTAAGATTGCTTCGACAGTTGAGCCAGGTGTCGCGATGACACAATGTGTGGTCTCGATAGTCCGAGACCGCCGTTGATTCTTTTGCCGCTGTAACGGTCCGTATGGACCTAAGCCGTCCCGAAGAGACGGTGAAAGGGAGACAAGTCCTTGGTTGTCACAGGGATATCGCAAAGTCTGTGTTTGACCCAAGGGAAGCTCTCCAAATCGGCGGTAAATAGACAGCCCCCGGGCTGACAAAGTCGGAGACGGCTCCGGAGGAAAGGCAGTGAAAATGAAAGTGAGTCGATCGGGTGAGATTTTTTTTTTCTTTGAGAATGACTGCCCAAGGGAAAAAACTTTTTTTTAAGATAAATTAGTCCTTTAAGCTAAGAACAAAGCGGCGAAATTTATCTTAATTGGACTGCCTTAGAAAGTTTTTCTTCTTCTTTTTCTATGTAACAGCGTTTTGTGGATTGAAGTGATTGTTTGCTTCCTGTTTCTCCTCTCAAGTGAATGAATTGATTTTTTTTTCTACTTCTTGTTACTTTATTTTTTGGCTCAACTAAAACCCTTTTTTAATCTTAACAACTCTTCCTCCTACTGTTTATTAAATTCTATTAAAGACACTTAGAGATTTTGGTTCTGTTCTTTAAGCCTGAAACAAATAAGAAAAAGTTGAATCTGCCACTCAGAAGCCAGAACTTGGTTTTTTTTCTTCTTCTGAAACAATGTATACCTTGTCTTACTTTTTTTGATTTTACTGAAGTTGGAGGGTTTGCAGCTTGTTTATGGAAACTGATAACAACTCAAGGACATGGACTGTCTCTGTCACTGCGTTAAATTGTTTGCTAGCCTGAACTGACGAATTGAAACTAAATAGTTAAACTGAAAGAGTTACTGCGCAGGTCATAAGGTCTTATCTGACAATGATGTACTGCGCATGCTTATCTTGTTTATTACTTCACACATTCCAGAGTCTTCTCTTCCTTTTTGTTCTTTGTCCGTCTACCAGGAAACTGGGAGACAGAACTCTTTTACCAAAATGTAACGATTAGTTAGTTTTGTTTTATTTTCCCATTTATTATTTTTGTATTAAAGTTTGTTTTGTTAATTAGAATATGTTTTCCGGGATTTTATTTCTTTTCTTCGCACCTTAAAGATAATGCTGTTTGGAAACGCCGCGGTCTAAGCCTCATCTAGTTCAGGGTGAAATAATTCTTCCCCTGACAGTCTCTCTACACTGTCTGTGAGAAATATTTTGGGCAAGGAAAGGCAAAGAAAAGATAGAACCCCCCTCTTCTGAAAAAACTAGAAGAAACTTGTGCTTAAGTAAATCCAAAATAAAGGCATTTTTATACATTAAAGAGATATTGAAGGCGAGAGTGGCAGTTGAGTTTAGATCTTTTTTCTCCTTTTGGAAATATGTATCCATATACAGATGAGAAAACCCCAAGCTTACAAGATGTTTGGGATGGACTTCAAAATATATTGGAAGGATTCGAGAGATTTGGAAAGAAGCTGGATAAATTATTGCTATGCGCAGAAAAAGTGGAAGAGATTGGAGCTCCCAAAACTAAAGAAGAGAATAAAGATATAGAAGATATAGAAGATAAAGGCAAGATAATAGATGAACTTACTAATGAAGCACCTATGAGTGAAAATGGAAAGATATGGAAAAGTGAATTTGATTATTTGGAGCTCTATCCCTCTTCTCAATATATGGATTTGATGATGGAACTAAGAGGAGAAGCAGCTTTGGAAAGACGTCTGATAATCAAAGATATGTTAATGTCAATTCCAGTTGAAGGGCAACGAGACTACTTGAGAGATTTTTTGAGCAAAAAAGTGTGGAGAGAAGTCTTTAAGAACTCTATAAAGAAATTAATAAGAGAATTGACGCAACGACTGGCTAAAGAGATAAGAGTGTTTTGTTACTGGATAGACACAGGTTGACAATGAATGCTGATCATTAAAAACTTAGTTAATCTTTGGTGATTAATAAGTAGGATTTTGTAGATGCTTATAGAATGTTCTTGTTCTTTTTAAAATGTTTATTCATTAACAGATAATTCATTATGATAATAATAGTGAAATAACAACTCTAATTAGTGAAAACAATTTGGATATAAACTGTAAATTGGGACCTGGGAAAAAGACTTATCAATTTTATTAATACTTTTTAGTTTGGATTTTGTTATGAAGATGTAATTCTTTCTGGGTACCTATAAATTTTACTACAATTTAGATATAAACTCTAATATGGGACCTGGGGAAAAGATTCATTAATTATATTTGTTTAGATTTCGTTATAAAGATGTAATCTTTCCTGGGTACTTATAAATTCTAGTAATAAATTTTTGTCTAGATTTATTATAAAGATGTTAGATAACTACAATAATAATAACGAAATGTTAATGGATAATGTTTAATGATTTTATATGGGTTGGCATCAGTGAAAGCAATTGGATATAAGCCTGAAATTTACAGAAATAGCTAACGAATGCCAGTATGTGGTTGTGTCCTTAAATACAAATGATTCTAGATAAAAGCACGTTTAAACAAATATAGTTAAATGAGAGTGATGGTACATTGATGGTATATAAAGATTTTTCATTTAAAATATATAATCCAATATGAATGAAGTATAAAGAATGATTGTGGTAGTAACACACAAAATTTATTTGTAACCAATCAACATGCTTTCTGGAAGATGTAATGAAGAATGTTTTTTTTTGTGTGTGTGTGTGTGTTTAATTAAAACAATAAAAAAAACTTTAATTAAAAAAAAAGAGTAAGATTGCTTCCAGTTCAGCTGAACTTTCCTGAGGCTGGAGGGAGTACCTGCTTGCTGTGAGGGGGGAGTCAAAGAGAGTATAGAGGACAAAGTAAGATTAAAGATTGCTTCCAGTTCAGTTGAACTTTCCTGAGGCTGGTGGGAGTATCGGCTGGTTGTGAGACAGGTGTCACAGAGAGTATAGAGGACAAAGTAAGAGTAAGATTGCTTCCAGTTCAATTGAACTTTCATGAAGCTGGTGGGAATATCGGCTGGTTCTGAGACGCATGTCAGAGAGAGTACAGAGGATAACGGTAGGGTGAAATTTCTTCCAGTTCAGTTGAACTTTCCTGAGGCTCGTGGGAGTACTTGCTCGCTGTGAGGGGGCAGTCACAACCTGCTCGCTGTGAGGGGGGAGTCACAGAGAGTATAGAGGGCAAAGTAGGAGTAAGATTGCTTCCAGTTCAGTTGAACTTTCCTGAGGCTGGTGGGAGGATCTGCGGGCTGTGAGGGGGGAGTCACAGAGAGTATAGAGGACAAAGTATGATTAAGATTGCTTCCAGTTCAGTTGAACTTTCCTGAGGCTGGTTGGAGGATCTGCGGGCAACAACACATTCCACAATTCTACTCCTGTCTATTCCCCCCTCCCAATTGCTACACTAATGAAACAGCATAGGAAAATAGTAGAAAGTGTGGCAGGCCAAAGATCCTAAAAAGGAATATAACTGCAGGCCTGACAGGTGGCCTTTCCTCAGAAGAAAAATGTTTCCTGAAAAGAGAATAACATAAAAGTTAACATAACAAAATTAACCACCTCTCCCCCCCCCCCCCGGGGGGAACCCTTTGACTTATCGGGAAACTTCTCATGGAATTGTTCTACTAACTTCTACACTTTAAGGTTCCAACTTTTCACCCAAGTAGCTTCAGATAAAGGGTAACCCTTCCAATGCACTAAGTACTGTAAGCGACCCCTATTCAGCCTGGAGTCTAAGAATCTTCCCACCTCAGATTGTGGTTCCCCTTCTATCACTACAGGAGGAGAGAAAGCTTGGGTGGGTGCTCTTATGTTAGACCCAATTACTGGCTTCAACAAGCTACAATGAAATTCTGGGTCAATTTTCCGTAGACCTCTGTGTAGACTGAGTCGAACTGTAACTGGGTTAACTATCCTCACTATTGGGAATGGACCTAGAAATTTTGGACCAAATTCCTTGCTAGACATTCTTTTTTTTTTTTTTACAATCATTCTTTATATTTCATTCATGTTGAATTGTACATTTTAAATCAAAAATCTTTATACCATCAATATACCATCATTCTGATTTAACTATATTTGTTTAAATGTGCTTTTGTCTAGAATCATTTATATTTATATTATAATAAATCTAGACAAAAATTTATTACTAGAAGTTATAAGTACCCAGGAGAGATTACATCTTTGTAACAAAATCTAAACAAAAAAAATATTAATAAAATTAGTAAATCTTTTCCCCAGGTCCCATATTATAGTTTATATCCAAATTGTTTTTACCAGTTAGAGTTATTATTTCATTATTATTGTCATGATGGGTTATCTGTTAACGAATAAACATTTTAAAAACAAAAACATTCTATAAGCAGCTACAACGTTCTACTTATTAATCACCAAAAATTAACTAAGTTTTTATTTTTATTTTTATTATTTTTTCCCCATTCAATTATGTTTTATTTGGGTTTCACCATTCTTAACTTTCTTATTTTACCCATAACTATTATTTTTAAGTTTTGTTACATTCCTTCATTGATTCTTGTTTCTTTCCTCCATCCACCTATACCATTTATCCCATATCTGGTAGAATTCTGATTCTTCTTTTCCCTGAATTTCTTTAGTTAGTTTGTCCATTTCAGCACAGTCCATAACCTTTCTTATTATTTCATCTTCACTTGGAGTTAGTTTGTTTTTCCATTTCTGGGCATAGGCAATCCTTGCCGCCGTTATTATATGTAGTATTAAATACTGGATTTCTTTTTTGTATTTCGCAGACATTATTCCTAATAAGAAGATTTCCGGTTTCCATTCTATTTTAACTCCCGTTATTGCCTCCAGCCAATTTTTGATCTTTTTCCAAAACAGGTCCACCATAAATGGTAATACGTTCCGTGAATCGATTCACATTTCCAACATTTTGGGGAGGTATTTGATTATATTTTAGCTAACCTTGTTGGTGCCAGGTGCCATCTATAAAACATTTTGTACTGGTTTTCCTTGTATGCAACTGAGAGTGTCATTTTTAAGTTTGTTCCCCAAAATTTTTCCCATTTGTCTAATTCAATATTATATCCAAATTTCTGCGCCCATTTTATCATTTGTTCTTTCACAATTTCCTCTTCCATTTTATACTTCAGGAGAAATTTATATATTCTCCCTATCATTTTTCTATCTGGGCTTTGAATGATTTTATCCAATTCGTGTGGTTTTGTTTCAATGTCGTATGATTTGGTATCTTTATTGTATTTAGTTTTGATTTGAAGGTAAGTTAACCAGTCAACTTTCATGTTCTGTTCTGTCAATTCTTCAATTGTTTTTAAGTTTCCCTGTCTATCAATTAAGTCTCTATATCTTAGCATTTTGTTCCAATCTATAAAATTTGGATGAGTCGTCCTTTCTGTCGGTGATAGCCAATTCGGAATTTTCACATAGTGGGTTTTTTTTATTTTGAGCCATTTTTGCAATAACGCTCTTCTAATTAAATGATTTTGAAAGTATTTGTGTGTTTTATTTTTATCATCCCATAGGAATGTGTGCCAGCCTGCTTGCAAATCATGGCCTTCCAAAGTCAAAATTCTTTTATTCTTTAGCTCTATCCAATCCTTCACCCATGTTATTGATACTGCCGATGCGTATAAATCCCAATTTGGTAATGCTAAACCTCCCCTCTCCTTGCTGTCTTGCATTGACTTTAGTTTAATCCTTGCTTTTCATCCCTGCCAAATAAACCTAGCGGTTATTTTGTTTAATCCTTGAAAGAATTTTTTACCCGGATTAATAGGTGCAGCTTGCAACAGGAATAAGATTCTTGGTAGAATATTCATTTTAATTGTCGCTATACGTCCCATGAGTGATAGTTGAATATTTTTCCAATTTTCTAACTCTTTCTTTATTTGTATCACTAATTTATTATAGTTATCATCTTTAATTGTGGAACATTTTGCCGACACCCAGATCCCAAAGTATTTCAGTTTCTTAGTTATTTGCATTCTGGTTGTTACTTCCAGTTCCTCTTCTTGCTTTTTTGTCATGTTCTTGGTTATCATTTTTGTTTTGTTTTTATTGATCTTTAATCCTGCCACTTCCCTTGCTAGACATTCTTAATCTTATGTATTTGGTAGACACAAAAACTTTGTCCCCCACATGAAAGGGGGTTTGGAGTGAGCGATGTTTATCAGCTTGTTGCAGTAGTATATGATCCACCATTAAGGGCTAAACAAAAAACATGTGCTCAGAAGAACTATCTCTGGTAATTTTCCACTACGTGTAGGCCTCTGGAAGGAGGCTGAACCACGTTAGGAGGAAAAACAAAGGAGACAAAAGGATCTCATCACCACAATGCCAGGATGAGCAGCCAATGTAATCATGACCTAATATGGTAGTGATAAACCTATGTATGTACCCTTTACTCCGCCCTTCATTGTTTACCAATAAAAGTGGTCCCCAGAGGCAACTCTGGGTGCGATCTCATCCCAAGGAACCTTGTGTGGTGTCTTCACTCTCCATCTCATGAAATCGCCCCCCGGAGAAGGCCTCTGGCCCAACTGGGAAGATTGAGCCCCGGTTTTCCACAACTGGTGACCCCGACGTGATTCTGCGGAATACGTCTCGGACTGCCCACGCTTACCCGCCTGGAAGAGGCCTGCGCATTCGACCTGTCTGAAACACGACTTGGTTATTCCGTAAGTTATGGGTAGAAAATTCTCTCAGCAGCAATTTGGACGTTTGCAAGAGCTGAGGGAATTAACCGAATCTTCTATAAAAATAGCTTCTCAAGAGGGTAAAAATCTTCCCCAATTAAAAAAGAAGGAATTAAAAATTCTTTCTCCAAAATTATCTTCAATTGGTCTCACGGAGAGGTTAATTTTTCTTCTCCTCCACGGTTAGAGGAACAATGAGCAAGAGGAGGGGAATAAACATATGTTTTCTGTCTCTCCACCTAAATTGATTCCACAAGATCATGAAGTAATTAGTTTAAAGGATTGCTTTTTTTCTATCCTCCCTTACCCTGCTTTGCAAGAAAAGTTTCATCCTTGCATTTATTGTGTGTCTAAATGATTTTACCTGTTCATTTCTTTCCTGAAGCATGTGAATCCAGACTCCATTTCTCATCTGTGATATCCCCATAATGTTTATCTGTTTATCTGCTTAGTAACTAATGGTTTTATTTTTCAAACTCTGCCTGCAAGCTATCTATCCCCCCCACGCCCCTCCCTTACCTCTAATCCTCCAACAATGCCTTTTCTGTGGGGGAGGGAACCTTGTTCTCATGTGTTTCAGCCCTAGAAGATTGTACTCTTCAGGTGAGTATAGATTTGTTTTTCCCTTTTGGGGGGAGGAGGAGAGTGTTGACTTGTGTGTGCATGTATGAAATGAAGGAAATTCCTACTAAAGGTTTGCCTTCAACCTGAGTAAAAACCCTCTGCGCATTTTTCTGACCAACCTACTCTATTAGTCCTAAAGTAAAAACCTGGCCTCCAGAAGGCAGTTTTGATTTAGATTTTGTCAACAAATTTGCTGATTTCTGGCCACCATCTAATGAATCAAGGGCCCCACCCAGATGCAAACGATGTGTTTAATGAAAGTCTCCATACATCTTGGTCTTTAAAACTATGCCAGAAATTGCTGGGAGATCAAGATAGGGTTTGGATCTTTAAAAATATGCCAGCATGTGCTGGGAGCGCCAACCTAGAACCCTGGCTGAATGCAAACAATGTGTGGACAAACATCTCTGTACATTGTTTCTATACATCTTGATATTTAAAAATGCCAGCGCGTGCTGGGATATCAAGATAGAATTTGGATCTTTAAAAATTAGCCAGCACAGCTGGCAGGTCCAAATTAGAAACGAACACCCCAGGGCAGAGACAGGTATTAACAATCTAGTGCTTAAGGAAATAGAACATGTATGCATGTGTGTTATCATTTCCAAACCTGAAGGGAGGGTGAGATCCTCTAATAAAAGAAAATGAAGCTTGGTGGCTTGTGAAAAAAAAAAGGCTTCCTGAAATACCTATGATTGTTTGGCATGAGCAAGCATGAAGGTCTGATTGCAGTATGAATGTGAGTATGTGTCCCCCATGCCCCAGGGAGTGATAAGTGAATGGATCCAGAGATCCACGTGATTGCCTGTGTGAATTTCCCCCTCCCCCCCCCACTCTTCCTTCTGGGTCATTCTTTGGAGGGAAGCAGGAAAAGCTGGGAGAATGAGTGTCTGCTCATGTTTACCACGAGTGTGTGTATGAAACGCCCCAGTGATACCTGTGAATGCCTCTAAGAGCAGTTGGTCAATGGAACGGCTTGCCTCCAGGGGTTGTGAATGGCCCAACACTGGAGGTCTTTGAAAGGATGTTGTATGGTTATTTGTCTGAAATGGTATAGGGTTTCCTGCCTAGGCAGGGGGGTTGGACTAGAGGACCTCCAGGGTCCCTTCCAGCTCTACTATTGTATTGTATTGTATTGTATTGCAGATTGTTCCAGAGAAAAAAAAGCATAACTGCATGAAATGTTACAATCTTTTTTGCTCCAAATGTCTTTGTTTAAATGTACATGGAGGTATTTTGCTAATTAATTTATGGCAGCTATTGGGGAACCTTTATTTGGGTTCGTCCGGCTGTGTCTGCCGCTACTTAAAGTTTTTTATTTGATTTATTTTTTTCTTTTTCGTGCCCTTGCCACAGTTGAAAAGATTAATGAGATTTTAAGCATTCCATTTGTGGATTGCTAACTTGTCAGCTAATTCTTTTGATGTTTTTTAAGACAAAAAAGACTCCGTTTTTACAATGTTTTGCCATTCTTATTATTTTTAGGCAGTTGTTGAATTAATAACCTTGGGTTTGTTGTAGAAATTGGACCGATTTAATTAATATTATTTTTCCTATTCCAAAATCTGATTTTTAATTTTGTTTTCAGAATACCTTTTTTCTTCAGTGTGCTTTAACTGACTATGTGATCTGTATTTCATCTCATTTGCCTGAAGTTCTTTGGCTTGCGTGTTTAAGGACTTCTTTTCCTACCTCGCAATACCGTTGTTCTTGCAACACTAAAAATTGTCTGTTGCTACTTTAACTTTTCACATCTTTTTTTAACAAACTTTTAACTACATTTCTGACTTTCATTATGTGTGTCAACTTATTTTTAATTTTCTAGGTATTTTTTTTAACTACGTTTTTTCTTCAGATTAATTTTTCTTGATAATTTTTTCATAAAAATGCTGAGGGACTGGCACAATTTTGCCATATGCCACTCAACCAGGTCAAGCAAATTGTTTCATCTTGCCCCCAGTGTTTTGGGGCATCCCCCTCTGGGGAAACGGAACTTAATCCCCATGATTTGGCCTTTAATCACTATGGCAAATGGATGTCACCTATGTTTCTTTTTTGGCTCCTTAGAAGTAAATTCATTTATCTATTTTTTTTGGGCCACATTTTATTGAGAAGAAACAGCTACTCATGTTTTTTTTTCTCACCTTTTTTCAGCCTTTACTGCCTTGGGCAAATTTTTCCCTTTAAAGACTGATAATGGCCTGGCCTATTTTTCATTGGCCTTTTTGTAATCTTGTACTAATTGGAACATTGTTTTAATTTTGGGGGGTTTTTTCCCCTTACAATTCCACAGGTTAAACCATTGTGGAACGTGTTAATTGGTCCTTTAAGGACTGTTTTCTCAAACAAATAAAAAAGGAGGGATTTTGGGTACCTAACAATTTGGTGTACCCCAATTTGGGCTAATTTGGCATAGGTAACATCATAGATTTAAAAGGTTTGTTTGCCTCCCCCGCAAGGGGGACGAGGACATGCTGTGCTTGCTTCTACATATCTTTGTGGATTCTAGCATGTGATGCTTGTCCAGCCAAAAATATTGTCCTACCAGTTCCCAAATCCAGTTCCAGAGATGACCAAGATGACTTTACAGACAGCACAGTGGCCAATACGATCTTGCCAAAACAGCTGTCCAGTGATGTGAAAAACCAAAAACCACCAAAGCAGTGCTGAAACAACGACATGTGGAACTAATGCGCTGTCATTTTTGCCAATTCCCTAGTCATCATTTGTTTATGTTTACTTGTTCTGTCATCTCACCCAAAAACTCATTTGAACAGTGACTGAAATAAAAATCTATGGGTGCAACTAACATCACACACACTGATCTGAACTGTACATGAAACATTTGCTTTCTACATGTTTGGATCCTGTTTGAATCTTGTCTGCAGTAATTCAACACTTCATTGGTTCCAAACTATAAGACTATCTTTTATTGGGGATTAATTGCTTATGATCCTCGCCCTGATGGCAATCTGGACTGCCAAAACACAATCAAAATGTGTCGGCCGCCACGATCATACCAACCACCACCTCCACTGATGTTGTATGCCGCGGATTGCCACCGCTCCAGTTAATGGGACCACATCTTTCACCTGCATTCCTTACCATGAGTGGCCCTGGACCAATTATTTTAATGTGGGCCCGGAAAGGCAAGGAGGAATCATCAGCTGTCCAACTCTTCTACCATCACAATTACCTCTCGTGTCAACCCTACACTCATCCACGCTGACATTTCATCACGCCCGACTCTCAGACTCTGGTGTTTATCGGTGCCAGCTTCTTCGTACCTGCCTTCCCACTCGCCAAGTCATTTCTTCACTTGACGCTTTTCTTAAAGTTTCTCACCTGCCAAGACGAAAGCGAGCAACCACCCTTTCTCAGGATTGTGCGGAATGCATCCAGACCACAAAATCAGGCACTCGCACTTGTCAGACATTAATCTTATCACACACTGAAGCCAGACTGTACAAAAGACCTAGACTCTTGCACACCGAAAAGATGAACAAATCACTGTGTATGCCCGACTGCACACACTTCTGGTCCAGAATACTTCAGTGTCTATCACTCCGCACGCCCTGGCCATCGTTTCACTATATACGGGTATATAAAAGGGGGGTAATGCTGGCATTCCCCGAATGCCATAATTTCAAATACCCTCAACTCTTTCATTTTCGCTTTGCCACAACAAACGATCAGGGGCTATATTGCCTCTACAATATCCTCCCGGATATCTGCCCTCCGCAAATAACCCAAAAATGGGACTCAGTTGCTGTTCTGCTGTTTTGACGCATTGATCACTAGGCCATAGCTAAGGGGACGGATGGTGTGATGGGGCTACTGTTGGGGCTCATCCTGTGGCTCCTTGTTCTATGGGAGGCAATCATACTTTAACTGTACTTAAAATATATCTCTTTTACTCTTCGCAAGGTCCAATTCCACCTGGGCACACGAGTCTTCAAGAGGCTTTATAACTACTTGGTACACAGGCCCCGATTGGAACCAACCAATCTGGCCCTGAGGCGTTTGAATTCTTTACCTTAGGCCCTGGCTCGCCACCACGTGCTTCCACCCGGGCCCACTGTAACACTAGTTTGTTAATCAGCCCCTACCAACGCACTCCCACTTCAACCCATTTATTAGTGGATTTTGGTCTTAGTGTAGTGAGGTTCACTGAATAGACGTAATGATTGCACCCCCCCGAAGCGCGATCTCAACATTCATCCCCCCCCCCCCTATGACCCCTGCTGCATGGGCACCAAGATGGCACTTGGGGCTTATCGCCACACCCACTTTGTATATGCTTAATCTCACTTCATTAAGACTCCAAGCAGTCGGTAGAACATCATTTTACCATCTTTACAGCTGCTTGCTTTTTTAAAAACATCCCGCAATGAAAGTGTCTCTTTCCCAGCACATACATTATGCTGAATGGTGTGCACCTAGAATATTTTTTAGCCAAGAGAAGTGGGGAGTATGTTGAAAGTTTATTATATCCTCATGTTTGATCCAGATAGACAACAGTTGGACAAAATAATTGAACTAATAGAATCGGAATATGGGAAGTATTACTTGGCTCCATGTTCCCCATCCAGACATGGTCTGGTCGTTAGACTTTCAGAGTTATGTTTGGTCTCATGGTTCCAGTATTGAGCAGGGCCTTCAGGCCATTGTTTGCGCATCATGGTTTTGATTGCTCTAGGATGTATTGTATTGCCTTGTGTCTTACCAATACTTTTGTAAAAATCATATTTCCAATAGTCTATCACTGATATGCTGGGAAATTGCGTGCTGTCGCCCTCTGCTCTTGTGAATGATTATGACACAACATGCTGGTATTATTCCTCCTGACTACCTCAGATATGAATCTATCCAAAGCAAGCTCTAGATGCTTCTAAACCGCATAGCCGAGAGAAATAGACCAATGTATCTTCTCTCATCCATTTTAAACTTGATAAAAACCTCGCCTCACTTCGTAGTGGAGGAGAACCATTTGCACAACATCTCCCACTTGTGTAGTCAACATGTCCTAATTATACTGCACTTTTAAAACAAAAAACTTGAGGATGATGTTTAGCCTAGTAGGATATGTTCCACCAATTAAGTGTGCTAAACAAAAAAAATGTTGCTCAGAAGAACTCTTCTCTGGTAAATTTTCTCCACTAAGCCCTGTCTTAGGCCTGCCTTGGCCGGAAGGAGGTACTTGACCACGTTAGGAGGAAAA